>CM064973.1:6840173-6957184 GCA_032847665.1 Solanum chilense | reverse complement strand
TCCTTTGTAATTTTTTTTTGGTGTACTTAGAATGAAGAATTGTCCTCCCTTTTATAGAGAACAAATACACTACCCTCCAAATGTGCTATAGAAGAAAAACAATTTTTTCTTCTTCATAGCTTACCTACTCTACCAAACTTTGAAATTGGCACAAAACAATTTTTTCTTCTTCATAGCTTACCAACTCTACCAAACTTTGAAATTGGCACAAAGTTATTCAAAGTTTGGTACATGGGGATGGACCTCACAATCTCCCCCTCCAGACCCATGCACCTGAAGGAGGTAGCTCCAGGTTTCTAGCTTGAGTACATGCCGACAAGTTCTTTGCATAGCTCAAACTTGTCTTTTGATACCACCTTGGTCAGCATATCTGAAGGGTTTTCAGTAGTAGGGATCTTCATGACCTGCATAGATCCGTTCTCTATCTTTTCACGAATCCAGTGATATCTCACGTCGATATGCTTTGTCCTTGCATGGTACATGGTGTTCTTGCTCAAGTCTATTGCACTCTGACTGTCACAATAGACGACATACTCCTTCTGATGCAATCCAAGTTCTTGAAGAAATCGTTTCAGCCATACCATCTCTTTGCCAGCTTCAGTAGCTGCAATATATTCTGCCTCAGTTGTAGAGAGTGCGACACACTTCTGCAACTTTGACTGCCATGATATAGCTCCCCCTGAAAATGTAAACAAATATCCAGTAGTGGATTTTCTATTATCGAGGTCACCTGCCATATCAGCATCAGTATAGCCCTTCAAGATTGGATCAGATCCTTTAAAACACAAGCAATCTCTTGTGGTACCTCTTAGATACCTGAGTATCCACTTAACTGCCTTCCAGTGTTCTTTTCCAGGATTTTCAAGGAATCTGCTAACAACACCAACTGCATGAGCAATATCAGGTCTTGTACACACCATCGCATACATCAAACTCCCCACTGCTGAAGAATAAGGAACTTTAGCCATTCCCTCTTTCTCCTCTTTTGTTGTAGGACACATCTGTTTGCTCAACTTCAGATGATTCGCAAGAGGCGTGCTAACAGGTTTAGCACTCTTCATGTTGAAGCGTTCTAGTACGCGTTCAATGTACTTCTCTTGAGATAGCCACAACTTTCTTTTTGTTCGTTCTCGAACAATCTTCATCCCTAGAATTTGTTGTGCTGGGCCCAAGTCTTTCATGTCAAATGACTTGGACAAATCTTTCTTCAACTTTGCAATCAGCTCTTTGTCTTGTCCTACAATTAGCATGTCATCCACATATAACAACAAAATAATAAAATTGTTGTCAGAAAATCTTTTGAAGTATACACATGGATCAGAATAGGTCTTTGTGTACGTTTGACTTTTCATGAAAGAGTCAAACTTTTTGTACCATTGCCTTGGGGCCTGTTTCAACCCATAAAGACTCTTATTCAATTTGCACACCATGTGTTTCCTTCCAGATACTTCAAATCCCTCTGGTTGCTCCATATAAATCTCTTATTCCAAATCTCCGTGAAGAAATGCAGTTTTCACGTCCAATTGCTCCAGTTCAAGATCTAGACTAGCTGCTATGCTCAAAATAGTTCGAATAGAAGTCATTTTAACAACAGGTGAAAAAATTTCATCAAAATCAATACCTTTCTTTTGTTCGAAGCCTTTTACAACCAATCGAGCTTTGTACCTCACCAACTTGCCATTTCCATCTTTCTTGAGTTTAAAGACCCACTTGCACTTAAGTGGTCTTTTTCCTTTTGGAAGTTCAACTAGCTGGTATGTGCCATTTTTCTGTAGAGATCCCATCTCTTCGTGCATGGCTTTCATCCATTGGCTCTTTTCTGGATGAGACAACACCTCCTTAAGACTTTCTGGCTCACCTTCATCATTGATAAGGACATACTCTGAGGAAGGGTATTTGGTTGATTCTACCCTTTGTCTTTCTGATCTCCTCAGAGGTTGAGATTGTTCTTCTTCTGGGTACTCCATTTGCTCGGTATTATCACCAAGTTGCTCCCCCTGCTCAACAATCTCATCGGGTTGCTCTTCATGCTCAGCAACTTCATCAATCATACTTTCTGCACTTATGGGATGGTTAGAAGAAGGAGGAATGGTAACAAGATTAGGGACTATACCATTCTTTTTCTTGGCCTTCTCGGATAGATCATCAGCAGTTCCAACTTCACTTTCTCGAAAGATTACATCTCTACTTCTGATGACCTTGTTCTTCACAAGATCCCATAGTCTGTACCCGAACTCTTCATCTCCATATCCGATGAATATGCAAGGAACTGATTTATCATCTAGCTTGGTTCTTTGCTCCTTCGGTACATGTGCAAAAGCTTTGCAACCGAACACCTTTAGGTGCGAGTAAGACATCTCTTTGTTGGTCCAAACTCTCTCCGGAATGTCAAACTCCAACGGAACTGATGGACTACGATTGATAAGATAACACGCTGTCCGAACTGCTTCACCCCAGAATGTCTTGGGTAATTTAGCCATTCTGAGCATGCTTCTCACCTTCTCAACAATGGTGCGATTCATTCTCTCAGCTACACCATTGTGTTGTGGGGTTCCAGGAACTGTCTTTTCATGTCTGATTCCATGGTTTGAACAGTACTCTTCAAATTCTCTTGAAGTGTACTCACCTCCATTGTAATGGGCAAGTGTAATAACTAGAGATTCTTTCATATATCTTTATGTATACTTGGTGATTTGTGTATTAGTAATTATTATTGGTACTTTAGCTTCCTCATGTTCAGAATATCCTCACGTAATATAACATTGTTCCAGGGATAGTTTTGTTGGGATATGAACAAACAAATTAAGAAATTAGAGAAAGCAAACAAATAACTTTATTTACCTGTCTCAAGTAAAGCATAACAAAATCAAACATGTAAAGTGAAGAAGTCGTGCTCAGAATAATGAAGAAGAGAACAATAACAGCAACAAATATTATGTAAACCGAAGCAAAAAAAGCGTAGATAATACTGAAGTCGATAAATACGATAGTATGGGAGTAATAACAACAACACGGATAAGTAACTAGCCGACGCTCAACTACCTACTAATCTCCATCCTCCATATCTTCCTATCCGTATCATCGGTAAGCTGCAATCTGCATGTGTGCTAGTAGTTTGATGAAATCATGAAATTTTCTAGAGTTATCTTTTATAAACTCTTGGTTGAAATTGTTTGATATTTGAATACTTTAAAAAATTGTATGATCAGATTTTCTTTTTTATCTAGCTCATGGCAACTCAGTTAATACTTATGAACATCCTCAATAAGTTACCTGAGCGGTCTCTTCTTTGATTCACATACCTAATATAGTCCAACAAAGTGTGAAATAGAGAGATAAAGTATATGCAGACCTTATACCTACCTCAGACTATGATATATTGTTAAGGAATATTGGAATGCATTTTCTTTATTATGCATGATCCAGGGCTTTTTCACGCCATACAAACTATAGGTTTGAGGATGATGAACTCCTAATAATATTTTACAACATCAAAAAATGAAGTAACATTGTTACTTTGAGTCATTTGTTGATCAATATCATCCGCAACTATATTTTCATACTCATAGACCATACATACTTCGTCAATCATTTTGCATTCTTGCAAATACTTATGTAAAACTATATAAGCTATGATAATTTTCACTGGTGTGTCAATATTATAATGGTTCATGTCTTGTTTCAATATTTTGAATCTATTTTTCCTAGCTCCAAAAGTCTCTGGTTGTCTTAACAAAATATAAATTTGTGAATCAATTTTTGTATTTAAAAAATCTCAAATCATGATATGAAATTCTCATATCATGATTTTTGGAGGATATGAAATTTCTTCTTATGACATGGAATCAACATGAAAATCGCATGTCCAAACGTCAATTTTTTATCTAACAATTTCATATCGTGATATGGTATCACATGACAAAACGCCTACTGAATTGACTAAATCGTGAAACCTTGCACGATATATAAATTGAAGGAAAATGTGTGGGAAGTGAAGCTGATGATATGATTTAGAAATGTCAAATAACAGCAACATACATGCCATAAGAAGCTTAATCCATTAAGATCATGCCAAAAAGAAGAATTAAAGCCTTAACATACCTTACAAACAAAAGCATCAATAAGGTGTTAAAGGTCTTCATTACGACCAACCTGCTTTAAGTCATTAAATAACATCAAAATGTCAATCAAACCAATAACTAACAACAACAAAAAGCTATCAGTATCTCACAAGAGCGGTGAGCTCCTGAAGTAATATAACAAGATGTACATTCAAATTATCTATTGTGAGAATTTCAGTCACTGTGCTAGGGAATATTAGAAAAATAAATGTCATTCTTGCTGATAACAGAAGCAATGCACTCTTATCAATTTTCTCATAATCAACAAGCTTTGGAAACCTCTGTTCCTTACACCGCATGTAGACGAACACTTCTTTCTCCATTAAAACATATCTGGTCTATTTCAAGCCGAGTACTCCACATATGGATAGACGAACACTTCTTTCTCCAAGATATCTGCTGGTACTAATATCTTGTTCCCCAGACCTGCCAGCTAAACATGACATTGTACTCCAAAAACTGGTGATAAACTGAGAAGAGTATGAGAGTTGTAACATAACGAGAAAAGAAGAAAAAGAGAGTCTCAATCGCACATAAGAAACTAATAAGTAAGTGACCTTGGAGAAATTAAGCTTTCTGTACAAGCATGTGCCTCTATAAAGGTATGACCTTCAGACCATGCTCCAAATGGTCCACTACGTGTCCTTAATGAACCCACACAACTGTGCACCTGAATAGCACTTCGTCATCCGCAAATCTATATTTCGGTATGGCAAAAGCAATATAACGATCTTCGATAGATAACAATGGAATCCAAGATTCCTTGATACCATACTCTTTCAATACCCATAACTTAATAGTACGGTTACTCTGATCATAACGACAATTAGAATGAACAGAAAGCATTCCATCCAAAACTGTAACGCCAATAACAGCCCCCGGACGTGAAATTTCCTCCGGTAAGGGAATCTCTCCATATGCTTCATTCGAAATACTAAACGAAACCACCACAGAATAATTTTGTGACATACCGATCCAATGAAATGCTGCATGTACAAATGTCAAAAACTGCATAGCAAACATCAGACAGTATATGCCATGAGGATGCTTATCACTTCTTCTCCAAGAGCCACCTTTCAGCGCAAGAATTTCACAAGGTAAATCCAAACCCTGATAAATCTGAACAATCTTATACTCGCCACAGGTTGAGTCATAACCCAAACCAAAACAAGGACTTTTGTTTGGTGGGAATTCTGGAGAAGGAAGTACAATTGATTCTCCAGTGGAAGGGTTCCACTGCAAAAATGTGGTGTCTTCATTCAAATTACCAGGAACCTCCATAACAGCCAAGACATCATAACAACAATGGATTGTGCAGCGTGATACCGAATAGTTTGAAGGGAAATTGAGTTTTTGTACATCCTCAACCAGCTGAACCGGCGATAAAGGCCAACAATACATGGAAAACATACGATTATTACGGCACATTAGGCTAGTAAGAAGTTTTTGAGAATCTTGATCATTCTTGGCACGATTTAGATGCTTCATCTTAAAGTATGGATCGGAGATCAACGTTTCCCAAAATTTTGACACACATTTGAAACGAAGTAGAGACTTCACAGGTAACCTGCTAAAGATGTCCATAAGTATTACCTCTGGGAAGTGAATTGCCATGGCCTAGAAACGACAAGAAAGAGCGATCAGACAATTTTATTTTTAAGTATTCATATATTAGACATTTCAACCAAGAGTTCAGAAAAGATAAACCTGAATTTGTTTTATTTCTTCTATCTACTATTTAGCAACAAATAGTTCAAGTGGAGAATACTAAAATTACTAGGCTCTTGGTGTTAGGACCGGAAATAAGCAGATGTAAACGCGGAAGCTAGCAAAGCAAACCTCAAAAGACCACGAGTAAGAAGACAACGAGAAATATACCAAAAGACACAAAAATTTAACGTGGTTCGGTCAATCGACCTACGTCCACAAAGGAGATGAGCAATCACTATAAATATGAGAGTACAAAATACAGAGAGAAACAACCTCAACCAATTCACTCGGAATACATGAGAGGTTCACACAAGTGATAACGTATCAAGCTTGTGACCCACAAATTCTCTCTCTAACCAAAACTCTCAAAGCCCTTAAGACTACATTGTGAATGCTGATTAAGTTAGAAGGAACATGCCTCTATTTATAGAGTCCTAAACCTTTTCCTACAAAAAAAGGATTAGTAAATTCAAAACCTTTTCCTAAAAGGAAAACCTATTTATGGTAAGAAATCAGGGCAAATAAAACCCAACACTTGGCAGTCGCACCAAGTAAACAACAAAAGGGTAGTGTACTTCAAGAATTTGTCAAGTTTGAAGCCTTGACTACAGTTGTGGTGTCCAAATCGACAAAATAAATCGCTGAAGGAACAAAATGGTACAAGAATAAAAAGAGATAAATTTCACATTCTTTTCCAATGGGGAAGAGAAAGAATATATAGAAATGGCGTTGTTAGGTAACCAGACTATCTTCATTGGAAAAAGTCTATCTTTAGGGAGGTTATCACCTGGGAAAATGTTCAACATACAAGCATCTAAGTCCAACCAACATCAATTAAAAATATTCAATTGTAAGTAACACCGCCAAGAAATTAGAACTTACCCAATCAACATCCATCTAGTTTGTGTTATCATTTGACAGCTCCATAACACTCTTCACTGATTTAATTAAAAAATTAAGGTTGGTTATAAAGCAAAATAGAGGGAGAAGACTTAGGATGTAGCTGGTGAAATAGTCGTGGTGCATAAACACAAAACAGAAAAATACCTTTCGTGATCTGATTAAGCTTTTGGGTTGCATCAACTCCACTGCTATTGAAAAAATCAACCTCTAACTTTGGAATTGCAATGAATATCATCTTCTTCTTCTTCTTCTATTTCTGTATCTCTGGAGGAAAACTACTATCAGCTAGTTTTCCCTCATTTTTAATTTTTTGTGTCATCTTTCTTTGGACAGATTTGTCAGATTTGTCAATTGCTAACTATTGAATTGAAGAGACTCAATTTTCTTAATTTGCAAAAGAAAATGGGGTAATTGGAGGAGGGCAGGGAATTTGTTGTTTATCAGGTGCTATTATCGAGCTGCGATTGCTTGAAAAAAATCAGTTGAATCTCAGTTGGAATAAAAGGAAAGAGTGTACCTACGCCGCTCCATGATCGGATGCGCAAGCTTGTTTTCTAGGTTTTCATTTTCTATTGAAAAAAAGTTTAGTTTTATTTATTCATTATCACAATTTATGCAACACAATTATTAATAGACGGGTCTAATTAACACAAATATTAGATAGTTAGACCGTAATAAATTAGGAACCTTTTTTTACTGTAAAAAAGAAGATCATTATAATGCCAATGATTTTAGGATGGGAATAATAAATTATCATGACAAAAAGGAGAAATTTCGCAAGGACAACTGTTTGATAAATGGCCTCTTTATTATTTCTTGCAATTTATTATTCTTTGTCATATCATCATCTAAAGATTCCATTTGAGTAAATGGAAAATAGCATGAGAAGATGCTAGAAAATGACAATGTAATAATTTAACAGTTAGATTGGGAAACTTTTGAACTAACATGAGACAAAATCTAATGTTATTTAAAAGGTAACTTTTTAATAGTTATATTTGCACTTCTAAAAATAGAGACACCATAAATTGTGGTGTAAAGAAGGATATTTCTGTAAATTGACAAGAGGTACACCTTCACATAGAAGAAGCTCCAAATATGACACAAAGAAAGATTCCTAACAAAGAAAGAACTTAGTATCTCCTCCTCAACTTCAAGGGTATTTGTTTATTTCTGTGTTTTTTTACCTCAGTTTTGCAGGTGTTATCATCTATTTATAATGCTCTTCTTTTTTACCGTAAAAAAGGATCCTAATTTGTTATAGTCTAACTATCTAATATTTGCGTTAATTAGACCCTTCAATTAATAATTGTGTTGCATAAATTGTGATAATGAATAAACAAAATTAAAACCTTTTTTCAATAGAAAAAGAAACCCTAGAAAATAAGCTTGCGCATCCGATCATGGAGCGGCGCATGTACACTCTTTCCTTTTACTGAGATTCAATTGATTCTTTTTAAGAAATCGCAACTCAATAATAGCACCTGATTAACAAAAAATTCCCTGCCCTCCTCCAATTAGCAATTTCTTTTGCAAATCAAAAAAGATTGGGTCTCTTCAATTAATAGTTAGCAATTGAAAAACCATTAATTTGTCCAAAGAAAGATGACACAAAAAACTAAGAATGAGGGAAAACTAGAAGATAGTATTTCTGCTCCAGAGTACAGAAACGGAAGAAGAAGATGAAATCCATTGCAATTCCAAAGTTAGAGGTTGATCTTTTCAATCAAAATCTTAGTAGCAATGGAGTTGATGCAACCCAAAAGCTTAATCAGATCTCCAAAGGTATTTTTATGTTTGTGCATCTGTTTTTGTGTTTGTGTGTGTTTATGCACCTCGACTATTTCACCAGCTACATCCTAAGTCTTCTCTCGCTATTTTGCTTTATAACCAGCCTTAATTTTTTAATTAAATCAAGGAAGAGCGTTGTGGAGCCGTCAAATGATAACACAGACCAGCTGGATGTTGATTGGGTAAAATCTGATTTCTTGGTGGTGTTACTTATAATTGAGTATTTTTAATTGTTGTTGGTTTGACTTAGATGCTTACAATATCAGTATTTTCCAAGCTCCAAGACAATCATCGACCCACTAGAAAACAATGTGAGGAAACTAATTGATCCCTTTTTTTTACAGCCATGCCAATTTATGCATTCACTAAGTTATTTTGTCAAACTAGACACCACAACCACAGCCAAGGCACCAAACAAATTGGAAATTCATAAAGTACTTCACCCATTTATTGCTTACATGGGGCCGCTGCCAATTGACAAGTAGTTTCATCTGCTTGAAATTTTCTAATTTATGATTTCTCAGTAAATAGTAACAACATCAACATACCCGGTATAATCCCATATGTGGGTGTAGGGAGGAGGGTGGTGCACGCAACCTTGCCCGTACCTTGTGAAGGTAGATAGGTTGTTTCCAATAGATCCTCGGCTCAAATAAAGAATAACAAAATCAAATATGTAAAGCAAATACATCAGCGGAGAATTCATGCTGAAAACAGTGAAGAAGAGAATAATAACAACAACAAATAATATGAAAGTCGAACCAATGAAAACATAGGTAATACTAAAGTCAAAGAATACGGTAGTAGGAAAGTAACAATAACAACACAGATAAGTAACTAGACAACGTTGGACTACCTACTGATCTTCTACCCTAATCTCCATCCTCCATATCTTCCTAGCTAGGGTCGTATCCTCGATAAGCCGCAAGTGTGCTAGTAAGTTGATGAAATCGTGAAATTTTCTAGATTTATCTTTTCTAAACAATTAGATGAAATTTTTTAATATTTGAATACATTTAAAAAATTGTACGGTCACATTTTCTTTTTTATTAAGCCCATGGCAACTCATTTCCAATAGGAAATACTTATGGACATTTTCAATAGGTTCTATGATTGACATACAACAACAACATACTTAGCGTAATCCCACAAAGTTAATAGGGAGGATATAGTGTACGCAATCCTTACTCTTACCTCAACTATGGTGTTAAGGAATATCGGAATGCATTTTCTTCATTATACATGATCCCGGGCTTTCACACCATACAAACTATAACTATAGGTTTGAGGATAATGAACTGCTATTTAAATTGTACGAGGCATTATTTACAGGCATCCAAAGAACCATTTGGACTTTGGCCTTGACGTCATACAGCTCGGACTAGAATCGCTTAGCTATAGCAAACAGACCTAGAAAATAGAGTCAAATTCCAACTGTTGACATCCTTTGAATGGGAGCAACGTCGCGACGACTTAAAAAAAAAGAATTTGTTAAAAAGAATTTTTAAAACGGTTAAAGGGGTTAAAGGGAAAAGGGAGTCGCCACCTAATTTTTAGGAAAACTAGGAAACCGATTAACTAGTTAACTTAAAAGAGAGTCTACGAAACCAATTTAATTCTAGGTAAGGGGTTCAAGTTATTCCGAAGGGAAGGGGTTAGGCACCCTTCGAAATCCACAATTGTGGTTCCCGACTAAGTTTATTTTTTCAAATTGAGGAGATAACAATAATGTACAAGTAATATAAATATGCAATAAACAATAATAATAAAATAAAACAACAACATGGGAAACGACCTAAGATTTGCCTAGCATCGATATATACAAAATAATGAATTGTAAAATATAATTCGAACTCCTTTCGAATAACTTCAATGAAACAAGTCTTGGGTACCTGTAAACACACTTAGTAAAAGTGTTAGTAATAAATAAAAATGAACAAAATTGAATATATGAAATAATAATTTAAAAAACCAAAAATCCGTCTTACTAACATGGGAGGCCTTGGAAATCGACGGTAATTTCTTCATCGGCCCATTCCAACAACTAAAATAAACAATTTATATGAACTTAAACTAAAAGTTACCGTCTTTTAAAATGGGAAGGCCTCCAAAACCGACGGAGAGTTTTCTCATTGGCCACATTTAACAGTTTTAGAATATATAAACTTGAATTAAAATTCCGTCTTTTAAAATGGGGAGGCCTCTAAACCCGACGGATAGATTTTTCATCGGCCAAATTTATGTTTCCATTAATCGCTACACAACTTCAACTATAAGAGATTAACAACATGGATTAACTTCAAGCCACATAAATAAATATATGTCCATCAACCAAGATTTTAAAGGGATAGAATTAAAGAAAATTTGAAAGAAAAATTTATCCATACTACTATCATTATTCGACTTCCAACAATATAGACGGACCAAAAATAAGAACTAATTTTGGAAAACAGAGACTGCATTCAGCAACACCAACACCAACACAATTTATACAAAAAGACAATTCCTATGTTCAAGGCTATAATCGGATATATATATATATAAAGAAAAACTAGCTCAATAAATCCTAATTTATTACTAACTAAACAGCCTACATTTTAGTCAAGAAACACATGAGTGAAACATGAAGAAACAAAGACATGAAATTGGGAGATTATTGGAAAAACATCTCGGAAAATAAGCAAAACAGTAGGAACAAAATAAACATTATTAACTACTAAAAGATCAAACCAAAATCTAACACATGACTACTAAAACAAAGCTAGACATATATATAATAAACAAAAAGCATAAAAGAGCTAGAAATTAAATAAAACAAGGCTAAGAAAAAAAAAAATAAAATTTACCTGGTTCTGGACAGCAAACCGGAACTACGAGTTTGAACGAGACGACTCCACCTCCTCAACTCGAAAAACCAACAAAACACTTTTAAAATTTTTAAACTATGGGAACCAAGAATTCTCAAGATTTTATGAGTATTCTTTTTCTTCCCCCCTCCTTTAAAATATTGAATTGAAGTGGTTTATATAGAGACCCAAAAATCCTCAAAAGGGATAAAATGCCGATGTGGGACTTTTGCAAAAATTGAAAATTGTTAGAGAAAAGATGTGGGATAGGAAGATTTTTTTTTGTTGTATTTGACTAAAAAATGTATTAATTTCAAAACCATCGGACCAAAATTTGGTGTCAACAACTTGCCCCTTTGTTTGATTAGGATCGATGAAAGAGGTCCTGGTCAAACAAAGTTGACGAACCAAATTTGATTTGATAAACATTGAACAAAACAATTGAGACGTTAGTAGAACTTTTGAGCAAGACTCCACATTGATCGACTGGGATGAAAACAATAAACAAAAGACGGCGATTGATTGCAAACTGAGAAAATTCACATACCTTTGATGTTACTTGCAAAATTGCACAATGAAGGTGGTGTACCTTTTTGAAAGAAGAATGATGCGAATAACATGTTACTTTGAATGAGGTGACAACCCAGCGTGTCTCGTTGAAAGACGGACAACCCGACTTGAACTTAATATGTCATTTGGAGGGAGATGACAACCCAATCTTGTCTCTTTGAAAGGCGGACGACCCAACTTGAACTTAACATGTCATTTGAAGGGAGATGACGACCCAATCTTGTCTCTTTGAAAGGCGACGACCCAACTTGAACTTAACCATTTGAAGGGAGATGACAAATCTTGTCTTGAACTTAACATGTCATTTGAAGGGAGATGACAACCCAATCTTGTCTCTTTGAAAGGCGGACGACCCAACTTGAACTTAACATGTCATTTGAAGGGAGATGACAACCCAATCTTGTCTCTTTGAAAGGCGGACGACCCAACTTGAACTTAATATGTCATTTGGAGGGAGATGACAACCCAATCTTGTCTCTTTGAAAGGCGGACGACCCAACTTGAACTTAACATGTCATTTGAAGGGAGATGACGACCCAATCTTGTCTCTTTGAAAGGCGGACGACCCAACTTGAACTTAACATGTCATTTGGAGGGAGATGACAACCCAATCTTGTCTCTTTGAAAGGCGGACGACCCAACTTGAACTTAACATGTCATTTGAAGGAGATGACAACCCAATCTTGTCTCTTTGAAAGGCGGACGACCCAACTTGAACTTAACATGTCATTTGAAGGGAGATGACGACCCAATCTTGTCTCTTTGAAAGGCGGACGACCCAACTTGAACTTAACATGTCATTTGAGGGAGATGACAACCCAATCTTGTCTCTTTGAAAGGCAGACGACCCAACTTGAACTTAACATGTCTATCAAAAATCTGCAATATCAATGTTAGTAGCAAATATAACATAAATTATGCAAACATGACCATATGAACAAGGTATTAACCAATGCAATGATTCAAACTTAATAGCATCATGAATTAAATAAAATGTCAATTTAAAATGGAATAATAAAAAAAAGTGTCATATTGAACGGCATGACAAACCAATCTGAAATAAATCATTTTATTTGAGATAACAAATCAATTTTGAGAAGATATCATTTTGAAAGGTATGACGACCTAAATTTAAGAAAATGCCATGTTGAAAGGTATGACTACCTAACTTTAAAAGATGTCATTTTGAAAGGTATGACTACCAAAAACTAAAAATATGTCATTTTGAAGGACATGACTAAAAAAAATGCAATTTAAACTTTGAAACGGTCCACACAGTTGTTTGGACAAATATCAACAATGAAACAGTCCACAAAGTTGGTATGGACAAATATGGGGCACAAAAATAACATGATGTCAGTTTGAAAGGTATGACAACCCAAATTTAAAAGATGTCATTTTGAAGGGTATGACTACCGAAAAATAAAAGATGTCATTTTGAAGGGTATGACTACCAAAAAATGCAATTAAAACTTTGAAACGGTCCACAAAGTTGTTTGGACAAATATCAACAATGAAACAGTCCATAAAGTTGGTATGGACAAAATCAACAATGAAACGGTCCACAAAGTTGTTTGGACAAATATCAACAATGAAACAGTCCACAAAGTTGGTATGGACAAAATCAACAATGAAACGGTCCACAAAGTTGTTTGGACAAATATGGGGCACAAAAATAAAATGATGTCAGTTTGAAAGGTATGAGCGACCCAAATTAAAAAGATGTCATTTTGAAGGGTATGACTACCGAAAAATAAAAGATGTCATTTTGAAGGGCATGACTACCCAAAATGCAATTTAAACTTTGAAACGGTCCACAAAGTTGTTTGGACAAATATCAACAATGAAACAGTCCACAAAGTTGGTATGGACAAATCAACAATGAAACGGTCCACAAAGTTGTTTGGACAAATATCAACAATGAAACGGTCCACAAAATTGTTTGGACAAATATCAACAATGATACAGTCCACAAAGTTGGTATGGACAAATCAACAATGAAACGGTCCACAAAGTTGTTTGGACAAATATCAACAATGAAACGGTCCACAAAGTTGTTTGGACAAATATCAACAATGAAACATATTTTAACTTGGTTAGCGCCAACAATAGTATTGTACAAAATTTCTCACAATTTTTCTCTTTCAATTGAAATTGACATCGAGGTAATTCCTATGGATTCAAGTGGTACCTCAATTGTACTTAAGTAACGACAAGATTTGTTCATCTTGCTACAAGCAAAATCTTTGAACTAGACCTAACATCATGTTTCAAGTGCCCTCACAAGAAAGAAACTTTCAATTTGTGCACATTTAAAGTGTTTTGATTTGGGAATATCTGGAAAAGCACACTCACACTCAACAAAAAATTTCAATGCATGCAATTGTGATACCATAGGCTTGACCTTCATGTAAATCTCCACTAATCTGGAATATTTGAATTGAAATCATGTAGGGCTTGTTAATAGCTTGTAATGTTGGATTAGGAACGGGTAGGATAGTCATTTGGGATTAAAGTGACTTATTCTTTCTTGAGCATTGAACTAAATAGATGCTTTCAACATTTATTACGCTTTAGCGTTTAATTCTCTTTGTTGTCCCTTCTTTTCGCACTTTTGACTTCTTTGAAACTTTGTTTGTCTAAGTTTTCCCTCCTTTTGAATTTTCTCCTTTTTTGTTTAGAGTGTTTTTGAAATGTTGCTTTCTTAAATTGGTGGGGAATTTTGAACCCTTTTTTTTTTCTTCTGAAGTCATTTTTGTTTTCTTGACATTCAGGAACTTTGATAACTTTTGTCTTTGACAAATTTGAACTTTGTATCTTCTCTTATAACTTGCATGTCTTCAGTGCGCTCAAAAAAGTCTGGTCAAAAGAGAGATAGTGCGTAAAAGCACTCAGAAAGGTATAGGCTAAGATGTGGTTGTCCAAAGAAAAGGCTTAAGGCTTCAAAGTGGGGACATCTAAGGATTAACATCATTTGGTAGGCTTTGAAAGGCTCAAACGGATCAAAGAAGGCCTACAATCATTTTTCAAATCAAACATTACTCAGAATTTCGCCTCAATAACATTTAGGTCAAGTTCTAGATCAACAATGCAAAATAATTGAATTTGATTCAAAACTCACCACACAATGCACATGAAACAATGAATCTGATTTTGTTCTAATCTTGAATTTATACAAGACAACATTTGCAAGTGTAACAAAGTATGAATGAGAGGTACTAAAAGAATCCATGGTTTAACAAGAAGTCAATCGTCATTATTATACAAATTATTTTTCACATGCACACTTGAACTGTGTTGGCACCAACCCAGTTAAAAATAATTTCACAAATATAAACATTCAAAGAATAAAAAATAAATAAATAAAAAATCTTTTGAAGAAAGAATACCGAACCCAATAAGGGCTGCCTACGTATCTCATTGATGAGAATCAGGTTTGCGTAGTTCTTCCAAATATGACATAAAATTCATAAACAGCAAATTACTTTTTGAAAGATAAAATAATGAGAATAAAAACTAATGAGCCACATTGAAAGGCGGGCAACCCGAATTGAACAAAATATTTTTTTATTTACTATTTAAAGAAAATTTACAAGGACGAATGAATCAGTGAGTCACATTGAAGGGCGGACCATCTAAATTTAACAGAAGTAACAAAAATAAAATAATGAAATAATGAGTCGCGTTGAAGGACGGACTAACCAAACTTAAAAAATGTCAATTAAACTAATTTTTTCAATGGAATAAAATAAAAACAAAAATATACAATGAATGTGACATCATGTACAAAAAATTAATGCAAAATATACAAACCAACTCGGAGTGAAGCCTCATAAATACTGGAGTCTGCGTACAATCTTGGTGAAAATTTTGAGGGCATTCCTAAAAATTTTTGCCCCTGTTTCAGCTTCGACAAACCTCCGGTATTTAATATTGTAACAACTATCTCCATTATAAAATTTTGGAGACTTCCCCAAAATTTTGCCCCAGTTTCTGTTCTTAAAATTTGGAAAACTTACGGGGAAGATGACCGAGCCTTAATGGCGCCTACGTATCCCGTTGAAGCAGGAATCAGGTCAAACGTAGTTCCAACAATTTAACTTCAAAAAATTGGACTTGAATTATGAATATTCTTAAAACTAGGTTAACAAAAGTGATTTTAAAATAATGAACTATTATACAACATATATACAACACGTATATCACATAACATACAAATAATTGTGTCATGCTTAATATGAGGTTTTGGTTTAGCTCTATCCTAGTTGACTAAGAGTGGCTTTTGAAAGACAGGGAACCCAAGCGAACTACTTGAGTTGAGACAGTTAACGACCATTGACTATCCAGTAGTCAACTACATTCGTCAGGGTGCCCCGAGAAAAGTTTGGTTAACGAACGATTGCGAACCCGCATAATCGTCCTTTAAGTAAAAAAAACAAAATTAGGTGTCATTTGACGGAATAAATGTTGTGCATGCAATGACAAAAAAAAAAAATCAATATTGAGTACAATATGCAAACAATCAACAAAATATACAAGATATAATGAATAACACAATAAAAGAATAGTATCCTCAATTTGAAAAAATAAACCCATAATGGTTAGAACCTCTAATTTTCCCCAGCGGAGTCGCCATTCTGTTGACATCCTTTGAATGGGAGCAACGTCGCGACGACTTAAAAAAAAAGAATTTGTTAAAAAGAATTTTTAAAACGGTTAAAGGGGTTAAAGGGAAAAGGGAGTCGCCACCTAATTTTTAGGAAAACTAGGAAACCGATTAACTAGTTAACTTAAAAGAGAGTCTACGAAACCAATTTAATTCTAGGTAAGGGGTTCAAGTTATTCCGAAGGGAAGGGGTTAGGCACCCTTCGAAATCCACAATTGTGGTTCCCGACTAAGTTTATTTTTTCAAATTGAGGAGATAACAATAATGTACAAGTAATATAAATATGCAATAAACAATAATAATAAAATAAAACAACAACATGGGAAACGACCTAAGATTTGCCTAGCATCGATATATACAAAATAATGAATTGTAAAATATAATTCGAACTCCTTTCGAATAACTTCAATGAAACAAGTCTTGGGTACCTGTAAACACACTTAGTAAAAGTGTTAGTAATAAATAAAAATGAACAAAATTGAATATATGAAATAATAATTTAAAAAACCAAAAATCCGTCTTACTAACATGGGAGGCCTTGGAAATCGACGGTAATTTCTTCATCGGCCCATTCCAACAACTAAAATAAACAATTTATATGAACTTAAACTAAAAGTTACCGTCTTTTAAAATGGGAAGGCCTCCAAAACCGACGGAGAGTTTTCTCATTGGCCACATTTAACAGTTTTAGAATATATAAACTTGAATTAAAATTCCGTCTTTTAAAATGGGGAGGCCTCTAAACCCGACGGATAGATTTTTCATCGGCCAAATTTATGTTTCCATTAATCGCTACACAACTTCAACTATAAGAGATTAACAACATGGATTAACTTCAAGCCACATAAATAAATATATGTCCATCAACCAAGATTTTAAAGGGATAGAATTAAAGAAAATTTGAAAGAAAAATTTATCCATACTACTATCATTATTCGACTTCCAACAATATAGACAGACCAAAAATAAGAACTAATTTTGGAAAACAGAGACTGCATTCAGCAACACCAACACCAACACAATTTATACAAAAAGACAATTCCTATGTTCAAGGCTATAATCGGATATATATATATAAAGAAAAACTAGCTCAATAAATCCTAATTTATTACTAACTAAACAGCCTACATTTTAGTCAAGAAACACATGAGTGAAACATGAAGAAACAAAGACATGAAATTGGGAGATTATTGGAAAAACATCTCGGAAAATAAGCAAAACAGTAGGAACAAAATAAACATTATTAACTACTAAAAGATCAAACCAAAATCTAACACATGACTACTAAAACAAAGCTAGACATATATATAATAAACAAAAAGCATAAAAGAGCTAGAAATTAAATAAAACAAGGCTAAGAAAAAAAAAAATTTACCTGGTTCTGGACAGCAAACCGGAACTACGAGTTTGAACGAGACGACTCCACCTCCTCAACTCGAAAAACCAACAAAACACTTTTAAAATTTTTAAACTATGGGAACCAAGAATTCTCAAGATTTTATGAGTATTCTTTTTCTTCCCCCCTCCTTTAAAATATTGAATTGAAGTGGTTTATATAGAGACCCAAAAATCCTCAAAAGGGATAAAATGCCGATGTGGGACTTTTGCAAAAATTGAAAATTGTTAGAGAAAAGATGTGGGATAGGAAGATTTTTTTTTGTTGTATTTGACTAAAAAATGTATTAATTTCAAAACCATCGGACCAAAATTTGGTGTCAACACCAACCAATAACAATTAAACTCAATTGTAAGTAACACCCTGAGCTAACCTGATCAATAATTCCACTGATTCTTTTTTGATAACCGCGGCATCCTGCGTGCTAGCTTGGGTGTATACTAATTCCACGGGATACCTGTCACATCACACTAGAATCTAAGTTCAACAAAAACTCAACAGTAAAGTAAGCAACACGACCAAGAAATCAAAACTCACCCAAATTATTATTTGTTGCCTCCCCCAAATTGTGGTTCGCATCTTCTCTATTGCTAACATTTTGTTATTGAAAAGCTTTGCCTTTTTTTGTGAAAAGATTGCTTCTTTTGTTGAGCTTTGAAGACTCTACTTTAATTGAAAAAAATTCTGCAATTCCCAAATTCAACTTGAGAGATAGGCACGTCGGGTTACCTAAGCTTTTAGCTCCTTGGGTCCAATTTTTTTCTTCCTTTTACTAGGTTGGAGGTTTTGAGTTAAAAGGGTTTAGACTCTTTTCTTTTATCATTACAAAATATTTAGAGTGTAAATTAAGTGACGTAATTCATGAGACTTATGTGAAAGTGAGGCTTGATATATAGGTCATAAGAAATAAAAAGTAAAGATACACATAAATATCTCACATAAAGGATTAAAGAGATGGACCCAACTCGGCCCAATCAATCAATCTCTCTAAGTCAAGAAAAAAAAACCTAGCAAGCATATCCAAAATCACAAGTCTTTTCAGTGAAAGCGCAAATATTTTCAAAGTTCAACAAAAGAAGAAGATGAAGAAATCGATTTCAATTACAGAAAAGCAGATGAATATTGTTGATCAGGTGAGTTACCTACAATTGTTTTACTTACTTTACATTTCTATGTATATGTTTTGAACATAACATTTTATTATATATTTATCTAGCCCATGACAACTCATTTGCTAGACAAAATACTTATGGAAATCCTCACCAGATTACCCGTGCACTCTCTTTTTCAATTCAAATGTATTTCAAAACCTTGGAAAACATTGATTTCCAACCCTCACTTTGAAATGAAGCATCTCAATCGCGCCAAGAATGACCTCAATTCTCAAAAACTCCTTATTTGGAAATGTTTCCCAAAAGATAGTAAATATAACATGTATTGTTCGAATTTATCGTCGGATCAACCAGTTGAGAATGTGCGAAAACTTGATTTCCCTTTAATCTCTAGACCGTATATTTTTTCAATAACTTGATCTTGTGATGGCTTGGTTGTTATGATGGTAAATAAAAATACTGAGGGCGGAGACAACATATATTTGTTATGGAACCCCTCTATGGGAGAATCAATTAGACTTCCTGATGCACAACTTTCACCAGATCAAAGTGGTCGTATGGATTGTGTTATGACTCAACTTCTGGTGACTATAAGATCCTATATATTCTTCGTGATATAGATATTATGCGTGACATAGATAATACTGGAAAAATTCTCGCGTTGAAAATTGGTTCCTGGAGAAATATTGGCAAACATCCTCGTGGCATTTACAATTATGACATGGGTATGCAATATTTGCCATTTGTAAACGAGGCATTTCATTGGATCAGTATTTTTGGAAAATATACTAAGGATTCAAGAAATTATTCAGTGGTTTCATTTAGTATTTCTAATGAAGTGTACAGAGATATACCATTGCCTGAGTAATTATTATGCTTGAAGGGCTACATCTATATTGGTGTTTCAGTATAGGATGGTATGCTTTGTGCTTATTCTACTTCTAATCTTCCTACGAAGGGAACATTTAAGCTATGGGTATTGAAAGACTATGGTGTCAAGGAATATTGGACTTCATTGTTAAACATCCATGATCCTTCCATTGGTTATATGGCCATACCAAAATATAGATTTGCGGAAGGTGAACTGTTGTACTGGTTCTTAAGTTATCAATATAAAGGGCATGCATTTAAGAAATGCAATGGACCATTTGGATTATGGCCTCGGTATGATATCCACCAGTATGGGATCACTTTTACACAAAGCTTAATCTCTCCTAAATCACTTATTTAGTGTTTGTTTATGTATGACCGAGACATTTTTTATTTACCATGTTACAACCTCAAAATACTTTTGCTGGTTCTATTTTTATTATATCATATGCAAGTGAATTACCCAAGAATGATTGTCAATGCAACTTATGAACTCTTTGTTGTGAAAGAGCAATTTATTTAGCTGCTGAAAAGAAAGAGATATAAATATTTTATCATGTGTTTGGATACTCAATTGAATAAGAATAAAAACATCCTGTCATATTTGATGGAATGTAAACCTATGCAACACAATTATTAATTGAAGAGTCCAATGAATATTAGATAGTTAGAGTATTATAATGCCAATGATTTGAGGCTGCGATGCAAAAGCGTATTCGTGAGTATTAAGTATCTCTCGCATCATGTTAGGAGAAATTGATACTTTGGGCTCTAACAATGAAGAATTTAAACAGCACGAGATGCCTCAATGGAAGCTTTTGATGGATCTATGGCTAACCGTCCTTGCATCATAAACATCATGGTAAAGACTCAACTACTATGCACATATATATATGTTTTGGTATTTAAGATGTAATAAAAAAATTTATACCTTTAAAACGACAATGCACTATCCATATAAGACTTAGACTAGACAAGATCTAATAAAGTAAAAGAGAAGATGAGTTTAAACCACTTCTTACTTAGCAATGAAATTGAAAACTCTTATCATAGCATAAGTAAACACTGCACTTTTAGAGCTTGAATGAAAATCAAGTTTTTTTGTACATTCTCACATTTGGATTTTGGCCATACAGTTCATAGTTCAGACTGTTTTCAATGAAAAACAACTCAACAGTAAGTAAATACGTAAGAAATCACAACTCAGAGGATCAATATCCATCATTATTTGACGTCTCCTCCAAATTAAAAAGCTTTGCCTCTTCTTCTACTGAGCTTCGATTTGAATTCTAGGGTTTTTGATATAGCAGAAGGATTGAGCGGTTTTGGAATGACAGATGGGCGACGGTTATCCTCTCTAAATTCAAAGTTTTTGTATGTTCGTAGTAAACTAGTCTCTAATAAATTATTACGAAACTATTTGTTCCTACTTATATAACTGTTTCATCAAACTTTAATTCAATAAATAAATTGAACATATATTTAAGTGAATTAGTCTTGAATATAATCCTCCCACAAAATATGGACAATGTTCTCACGTTAAGATTGCATTTCTCCATCATGTGACCGAAAAGACGAACTAACATTGTTAATTTGAGCCATTTATTGTCATACACAACTTTATTTTCATGCTCATAGACCATCGCTCCTTTGGTATTCTTGCAAATAATTATGTAATACTACACAAGCTATGATAATTTTCATTTGTGTGTCAATATCACAATGATTCATGCCTTGTTTCACTATTTTAAATCTATTTTTCCAAGCTCTAAAAGTCAGTGTGTTGTTTGAACAAAATATAAATTTGTTGGTCAATTTTTGTATTTAAAAAGTCTCAAATCATGATTGGAATTCTCATATCATGATTTTGGAGAAAATGAAATCTAATCTCACAACATGGAATCAATATGAAATTGTTGGTTCCAACCCACAATGTCATATTGTGATATGGTATCGCATGGCTAAACGCCTACTAAATTGACTAAATCGCAAAATCTAGCACGATTTATAAATTGAAGGAAAATGCGTAAGAGGTAATTAGAAATAATATGATATTAATTATGGAGAATACAAATAACAAGTCTAATGAGGTAAACTTTATAATTGTGAATATTCATTTCTATCCAGCCCATGGCAACTCACTTGCAAGACGAAATACTTATGGACATCCTCAAACATGTTACTCTTCTCCGGTTCAATTTTGTTCCAAAATTTCGGAAAATATTGATCGTTGATCCTTACTTTATCATGTATTTAGATGGTCTGCATGGCTCATAATCATGGGGTATCATCATCAGGTAGGCTCCAAATTCTGTAGTGTTCATGTTTGGTGATTTCCAGAACAAACTCATCAGAGCCAGCCAGGCAATAAAAACATCACAACAATAGCAGCAATTACATACGACCTATACACAATCATAACATGCTTTTCTAGGCCGCTAAGTCAGGAATAGTGTTAACGATAAACAATACATCACGTTGTGGTAGACAACTCAATAGAATAAGGCTACTAGTCAAATAGTACAGCAACATACATGCCATAAGAAGAATTAAAGCCTTACCATACCTTTCAAACAAAAGCATCAATAAGGTGTTAATGCCATAAGAAGAATTAAAGCCTTACCATACCTTTCAAACAAAAGCATCAATAAGGTGTTAAGGTCTTCATTACGACCAACCTACTTTAATTCATCAAATAACATCAAAATCTCAACCAAATTAACAACTAACAACAACAAGAAGCTATCATTGTCTCACAAGAGCGGTGAGCTCTTGAAGAAATATAAAAACATATACATTCAAATTATCGTTTGTGAGAATTTCAGTTACTGTGCTAGGAAATATTAGAAAAACAAATGTCATTCCTGCTAATAACAGAAGCAATGCACTCTTATCAATTTCTCACAATCAACATGCTTTGGAAACCTCTGTTCCTTACAGAATGCATATATATATTCCTTCTGTAAACACCTAAGAGTTAACAAAAGATATACATGTTGCATTTCTCCATTAAAACATATCTGGTCTATTTCAAGACGAGTACTCCACATAATGGATAGACGAACACTTCTTTCTCCAAGGTATCTGCTGGTATTAATTTCTCGTCCCCCAGACCTGCCAGCTAAATATGACATTGTACTCCAAAAACTGGTGATCTTGGAGAAATCAAGCTTTCTGTAAAAGGATGTGCCTCTAATAAGGTATGACCTTCGGGCCATGCTCCAAATGGTCCACTACGTGTCCTTAATGAACCCCCAACAAAGCACCTGAATAGCACTTCACCATCCGGAAACCTATATTTCGGTATAGCATAAACAATATAGGGATCTTCGATAGATAAGAATGGAATCCAAGATTTCTTGATACCATACTCTTTCAATACCCATAACTTAATAGTACTGTTACTCTGATCACAAGGACGATTAGAATGAAGAGAAAGCATTCCATCCAACAGTGTAACACCAATAACATCCGTGACTGAAAATTCCTCCGGTAAGGGAATCTCTCCATGCACTTCATTCAAAATACTAAACGAAACCATAACAGCATGATTTCGTGACATAGCGATCCAATGAAATGCCGCATGTGCAAATGTCAAAAACTGCACAGGAAACATCAGACTGTAAATGCCATGAGGATGCTTAACACTTCTTTTCCAAGAGCCACCTTTCAGTACAAAAATTTCACAAGGTAAATCCATATGCTGAAAAATCTGAACAATCTTATACTTGCCACTGGTTGAGTCATAACCCAAACCAAAACGAGAACTTTTGTTCAGTCGAAATTCTGGAGAAGGAAGTTCAATTGATTCTCTTGTGGAGGGGTTCCACAGCAAAAATGTGGTGTCTTCATTCAAATTACCAGGAACCTCCATAACAGCCAATCCATCATAACAACAATGGAGTGTGCATGGGAATGGTGTAGGGTTTGAAGGGAAATCGAGTTTTTGTACATCCTCAACCAGCTGAACAGGCGACAAAGGACAACAATACATGGAACATATACCATTATTACGGCAACTTAGGCTAGTAAGAAGTTTTTGAGAATCTTGATCATTCTTGGCACGATTTAGATGCTTCATCTTCAAGTATGGATCGGAGATCAATTTTTCCCAAAATTTTGACACACATTTGAATCGAAGTAGAGACTTCACAGGTAACCTGCTAAGGATGTCCATAAGTATTACCTCTGAGAAGTGAATTGCCATGGCCTAGATATGACAAGAAAGAGCGATCAGACAATTTTTTTTAAGTATTCATATATATTAGAAATTTGAACCAAGAGTTCAGAAAAGATAAACCTGAATTTGTTTTATTTCTTCTATTTACTATTTAGCAACAAATACAGAATTGAATATTTCAAGTGGAGGATACTGAAATTACTCGGCTCTTGGCAATGGCACCAAGTAAACATACCAAGCATCTAAGTACCAACCAACAACAATTAAAAATACTCAGAAATCAGAACTTACATCAACATCCATCTGGTTTGTGTTATCATTTGATGGCTCTACAGCGCTCTTCCCTGATTTAATTAAAAGATTAACTCTGATTATAAAGAAACACACACACACACACACACACACACACAGAGAGAGAGAAGATTTAAGATGTAGCTGGTGAAATAGTCGAGGTGCATAAACACAGATACCTTTTGAAAGCTGATTAAACTTTTGGATTGCATCAATTCCACTGCTAATAAGAATTTGATTGGAAAGATCAACCTCTAACTTTGGAGTTGCAATGGACTTCATCTTCTGTTTTTGTATCTCTAGAGCAGAACTACTATCTGCTAACTTTCCCTTATTCTTAATTTTCCGTCTCATCTTTCTTTGGAGTGATTACTGGTTTCTCAATTGCTAAGTATTGATTGAAGAAACTCAATCTTTCTTTAATCTGCAAAAGAAAGGTCTTATTGAAGGAGACTAGGGATTTGTTGCTAATCAGGTACTATCATCGAGCTGCAATTGCTTGAAAAAAAAATCATTTGAAACATCAGGTGGTATAAAAGGAAAGAGTTTACCTGCGTCGCTCAATGATCGGATGCACAGTCTTGTTTTCTAGGGTTTCTTTTTCTTTTAAAAAAACTTTCGTCTTGTTCATTCATTATCACAATTTGTGCAACTCAATTATTAATTAACAGGTTTAATTAACGCAATTATTAGATAGTTAGGCGTCATTTGGCGTGAAGTATAAGGTAATAATAATCCCAGGGATAAAATGCAGGACTATTTTATCCGGAGTTTGGTTAGAGGTATTAGGCAATCCTGGGATTATTTATTCCACCATTTAAACCTTAATTATGGGATAAGTTATCCCATATACATGGTAGAATAATTAATCCTATGATAACTTGTTCCCAACCAAACGACCCCTTAGAGTATTATAAATTAGAAAACTTCTTTTTATTGTAAAAAGAAGAGTATTACAATGCGAATGATTTCAAGATGCGAATAATAAATTATCATGACAAAGGAGAAATTTTGCAGGGACAACTGTTTGATAAATGACCTTTTTATTATTTATTGCAATTTATGATTCTTTGCCATATCACACTAAGATTCCTTTTGAGCAAACTGAAAATAGCATGAGAAAATGTTAGATTGTGGTCTAAATTTGTTGTAAGTTATTCAAATGTTCAACGAAAATCTAATATTTTAACAGTAAGATTGGGGAACTTAAGAACAAACAGGAGACAAAATCTAATGTTATTTGGAAGGTAACTTTTAAGGGCTATATTTGCACAACTTTGAAAAATGACACCATAAATGGTGGTGTAAAGAAGGACATTTGTGTAAATTGACAAGAGGTGCACTGTTAATTCACATAGAAGAAGCTCCAAATATGAGACAAAAGGAAAATTCCCAACAAAGAAAGAAACTAATATCTCCCAATCAACTTCCCGACAGTATTTTTCTTTCTGCAAGTTTTTTTACCTTGGGTTTCCAGGTGTCACCGTCTTTTTGGGGATGACCACAATTTTCAAATGCAATGAGAAGAATTCAAAGAAGATGGATGTTTTTTTTTATGACCGTGGTGTCCGGGACATCTTTTGCCCACCTCGACTAATTCCACGGATACCTTCCACCTCCCAC
This sequence comes from Solanum chilense, assembly GCA_032847665.1. NCBI lineage: Eukaryota > Viridiplantae > Streptophyta > Magnoliopsida > Solanales > Solanaceae > Solanum > Solanum chilense. The sequence goes on along the minus strand of CM064973.1, from coordinate 6,931,104 downwards.
AAGCAACATGTACCAGGTAAGATGGATGTTGTTGATCAGGTTACTTCATTTGTTTGTTGAACTTAGAATCTAGGATTATTTGCTATGGCCAAAAGGTATTTATTCCTGTGTTTTCGTTTTACACAAATTATTGTTAAAAAGATTAGACCCTAGTGGAAATATGTGGCTGAACAATCAGTCTCAAAATATGTAGCGGAACAATTAGTATTTTATACAATCTCTGCAGTTTTTCCTCACGGGTCTGGTCACTAGAATTCCCTGGAATTTTAGAGCACATGTGCTCTAGGGAGACAGAAATCCAAACACAAAGTCGACCAATCATTACCAAGCAGCAATAGCTTCCATCTTAGAACCACTAGAAAACAATGTGAGAAAACTAATTGATGCCTTTTTTACATCCATGACAGTTTATGCATTCACAGAGTTATTTTGTCAAACTAGACACAACAATCATAGCTAAGGCAAAACTTCACCCAATTATTCTTACATGGGGCCGATGCCAATTGACAAGTAATTTCATCTGCTTGAAATTTTCTAATTTATGATTTCTCAGTTAACAGTAAACAACATCAACATACCCGGTGTAATCCTACATGTGAGTCTAGGGAGGAGGGTGGTGTGCACGCAGCGTTGCCCCTACCTTGTGAAGGTAGATAGGTTGTTTTCGATAAATCCTAAGCTCAAGTAAAGCATAACAAAATCAAATATGTAAAGCAGATACATCAGCGGAGAAGTCATGCTGAAAACAATGAAGAAGAGAATAATAGCAACAACAAATAATATGAAAGTCTAAGCAAAGAAAACATAGGTAATACTAAAGTCAAAGAATACGGTAGTAGAAAAGTAATAATAACAACACAGATAAGTAACTAGACAACGCTGGACTACCTACAAATCGTCTACCCTAATCTCCATCCTCCATATCTTCCTAGCTAGTGTCATATCCTCTGTAATCTCCATCCTCCATATCTTCCTAGCTAGTGTCATATCCTCTGTAAGCCGCAAGTGTGCTAGTAAGTTGATGAAATCGTGAAATTTTCTAGATTTATCTTTTCTAAACTATTAGATGAAATTGTTTAATATTTGAATACAATTAAGAAATTGTACGGTCACATTTTCTTTTCTATCTAGCCCATGGCAACTCACTTCCAATAAGAAATACTTATGGACATCCTCAATAGGTTACCCGAGTGGTCTCTTCTTTGATTCACATACAACAAAAACATACTCGGCGCAATCCCACAAAGTTAATAGGGTGGATATAGTGTACGCAAACCTTACACCTACCTCAGACTATGTGTTAACGAATATCGGAATGCATTTGCTTTATTATACATGATCCCAGGCTTTTCACGCCAAACAAAACTATAGGTTTGAGGATAATTAACTCCTATTTCAATTCATATATTTTGATTGTACGGGGCATTATTTAAAGGCATCCAAAGGACCATTTGGACTTTGGCCTTGACGTGATACAGCTCGGACTAGAATCGCTTAGCTATAGCAAACAAACCTAGAAAATAGAATCAAATTCCAACCAATAACAATTAAACTGAATTGTAAGTAACACCCAAAACTCACCTGATCAATAGTTCCACTAATTCTTTTTTGATAATCGCGGCATCCTGTGTGCTAGCTTGGGTGTATACTAATTCCACGGGATACCTGTCACATCACACTAGAATCTAAGTTCAACAAAAACACAAGAGAAAAGTAAGCAACATAACCCAGAATCAAAACTCACCCAAATTATTATTTGTTACCTCCCCCAAATTGTGGTTCACATCTTCTCTATTGATAACATTTTCTTATTGAAAAGCTTTGCCTTTTTTTTGTGAAAAGATTGCTTCTTTTGTTGAGCTTTGAAGGCTCTCTGCTTCAATTGAAAAAATTTCTGCAATTCCCAAATTCAATTTGAATTGTAAGGCCTTTTAAATTGAAGAAAGATTGAGATATATGTAGGTAGGGTTACCCAAGCTCTTAGCTCCTTGGGCCCGATTCTTTTCTTTCTTTTACTAGGTTGGAGGTTTCGAGTTAAAAGGGTTTAGACATTTTTTTTTAATCATTACAAAATATTTGGAGTGTAAATGAAGTGACGTAATTCATGCGATTTATGTGAAAGTGAGGCTTGATATATAGGTCATAAGAATTAAAAGGGAAAGATGGACCCAACCCGGCCCAATCAATCACTCCCTAAGTCAACAAAAAAAAAAACCCTAGGAAGCATATCCAAAATCACAAGTCTTTTCAATGAAAACTCAAAACTTTTCAAAGTTCAACAAAAGAAGATGAAGAAATCAATTTCAATTACAGAAACGCAAATGAATATTGTTGATCATGTAAGTTACCTACAATTGTTTTACTTACTTTACATTTCTATGTATATGTTTTGAAGATAACATTTTATTATCTATTTATCTAGCCCATGACAACTCATTTTCTAGACGAAAAACATATGGACATCCTCACCAGATAACCCGTGCACACTCTTTTTCAATTCAAATGTATTTCAAAACCTTGGAAAAAACATTGATTTCCGACCCTCACTTTGAAAAGAAACATCTCAATCGGGCCAAGAATGACCTCAATTCACAAAAACTCCTTATTTGGCAATGTTGTCCTAAAGATAGTAAATATAACATGTATTGTTTGAATTTATCGTCGGATCAACCAATTGAGAATGTGCGAAAACTTGATTTCCCTTTAATCTCTAGACCATATATTTGTTCAATCACTTGCTCTTGTGATGGCTTGGTTCTTATGATGGTAAATGAAAATACTGAGGGCGGAGACGACATATATTTGTTGTGGAACCCCTCCACGGGAGAATCAATTATACTTCCTGATGCACAACTTTCACCAGATCAAAGTGGTCGTATGGGGTTGTGTTATGACTCAAATTCTGGTGACTATAAGATCCTATATATTCTTCTTGATATAGATATCCTCCGTGACATAGATAGTACTGGAAAGTTTATCGCGTTGAAAAGTGGTTCCTAAAGAAATATTGACAAACATCCTCGTGGCATGTTAGGAGAATTGATACTCTGGGCTCTGACAATGAAGAATTTAAGTAGCACGAGATGCCTCAATGGAAGCTTTTGATGGATCTATGGCTAACTGTCCTTGCATCAGAAGGAACTTTGAAAAAGGTAAACATCATGGTAAAGACTCAACTACTATGCAAAGTATTTGAGATGCAATAAATTTTGTATACCTTTAAAACGACAATGCACTATCCACATAAGACTTAGACTAGACAAGATCTAATAAAGTAAAAGAGAAAATGGGTTTAAACCACTTCTTACTTAGCAATGAAATTGAATACTCTTAGGGCATCATACATAAGTAAACACTGCACTTTTAGAGATTGAATGACAATCAATTTTTGTACATTCTCAACCAACGATAACAGAAAACAAATATGATGATATTAAAAGCAATGCAGTCTTTTCAAATTCTCACATTTTTTCACAAGCTGAGAAACATGTGTTCCATACACAATACATATAGATTCTTTCTGTAAACACATAGGTATTTATTTAATTATTTATTTTCGAAATGGTAATGATGTAAACACATAGATTTAACAAAAGATATAAATGTTGCTTTTCTCCATTGAAACATCTCTGGTTTCATTCAAGCCAAGTACTCCAAGATATCTGCTGGTATTAATTTCTTGCCCCCCCCCCCCAGCTAAAGATGGCATTGTACTCTAAAAACTAAGAAGAATATGAGAGTTGTAACACAGAGAAAAGAAGAAAAAGTGTGGAGTGATTAGCTTCAAAATTATCACGAACCTCCATAACAACCAGACCATCATAACAACAATGGATTACGTAGTGTGATACCATAGGGTTTGAAGGATAACCCATGGCAACTCAAAGGAAATACTTATGAACATCCTCAGTAGATTACCTGAGCAGACTCTTCTTTAATTCACATACCCAATGTAATCACACAAAGTGTGAAATGGAGAAGATAAAGTGTACGCAAACATTACACCTACATCAGACTATGATATATTGTTAAGGAACATTGTAATGCATTTTCTTTATTATATATGATCTCGTGTTTTTTCACGCCATACAAACTATAGGTTTGAGAATGATGAACTCCTAATAATATTTTACAACATCGAAAGGAGCATTTGGATTTTGGCCATACAGTTCACAGTTCAGACTGTTTTCAATCAAAACAACTCAACAGTAAGCAAATAAGTAAGAAATCAGAACTCACCGGATCAATATCCATCATTATTTGACGCCTCCCCTCATCCAAATTGAAAAGCTTTGCCTCTTCATATATTTGGCTTTAATTTGAATTCTAGAGTTTTTAATATAGCAGAAAAATTGCGCGGTTTGGTAAATTGGGAATGATAGATGGGCCAGTTTGGATTCTCCCAATTTTCAGGTCTCTTCTGGACTATATGGTTCAAATGTTAATGATTCTGTGATTTAAAGAGTTCTAAATAAGCAACGTATATATAGTCAATGGATTTTTAACATGAATATAAAATTTCCCGCTACAGTTATTGAGTTCAATGAACTAGTACGCGACATTCTAAATTTGCTCTTAGCCTCTAATTCTTTTCATATATTTGATATGCAATTTACTTTTTCTCTTTTATGTAGTATATAATTTACTTTTAACATTTAAATTTAGTATAATTGGAGTTGTCAAAATAGGATGACCCAACTCAATCCAACTTAAACGGGCTAGAGAGTTAAATGGGTTAGGAGGGGCTGACCCTTTTAATTAAAGAACCTATAATATAGCAGTTCAATCCAGTTCTAAGCGGGCCACAGTTTGGGACGGATTGATCATTCAACCAAAAAATTAACAATATTACTCTCTTAGAAAGAGTATCGAAAGTTGACGTTTATGAACACGACATCAATAAATATAAAATTTCATTTATTAATCACGCGCTGAACACCTGAATTTGTTTTATTTCTTCTATCTTCTATTTAGCAACAAATAAACTAGGCTCTTGGAAGTCGCACCAAGAATAAAAAGCATAAATTTCACATTCTTTTCCAATGGGGAAGAAGAAGAATATATAGAATTGGCGTTGTTAGGTAACCATACTATCTTCATTGGAAAAAGTTTATCTTAAGGGAGGTTATCATCTGGAAAAATGTTTAGCATACAAGCATCTAAGTCCAACCAACAACAATTAAAAATACTCAATTGTAAATAACACCGCCAAGAAAGCAGAACTTACCCAATCAACATCCATCTGGTCTGTGTTATCATTTGATGGCTTCATAACGCTCTTTCCTGATTTAATTAAAAAGTTAAGACTGGTTATAAAGCAAAATAGAGGGAGAAGACTTAGGATGTAGCTGGTGAAATAGTCGAGGTGCATAAACACACACAGAGACACAAAAATAGATGCACAAAACAAAAAAAATGCATTTTCTTTATTATACATGATCCCGGGCTTTTTCACGCCATACAAACTAAAGGATTGAGGATAATGAACTCCTATTTCAAATTCATACATTTTGATTGTACAGGGCATTATTTTACGACATCCAAAGGACTAGAATCGCTTAGCTATAGCAAACCGACATAGAAAATATAATCGATTCCAACCAATATTAATTAAACTCAATTGTAAGTAACACCCTGAACTCACCTGATCAATAATTCCATTGATTCTTTTTTGATAACCACGGCATCCTTCGTGCCAGATTGGGCGTACACCAATTCCACGGGATACCTATCACATCACACCGGAATCTAAGTTCAACAAAAACTCAACAGTAAAGTAAGCAACACGACCCAGAATTCAAAACTCACCCAAATTATTATTTGTTGCCTCACCCAAATTATGGTTCGCATCTTCTCTATGGCTAACATTATCTCATTGAAAAGCTTTGCCTTTATTTTTTTTTGAAAAAATTGCTTCTTTTGTTAAGCTTTGAAGACTCTGCTTCAATTGAAAAAATTTCTGCAATTTCCGAATTCAATTTGAATTTTAGGGCATTTTGTATGGCAGAAGGATTGAGAGATATGCGGGTCGGGTTACCCAAGCTCTTATCTCCCTTGGGTCCGATTCTTTTCAATCTTTTGTTACGTAATTTTGGTTCACTTTGAGATAAATATTAGAGTCGAAAGGGCTTAGATTGAGCATGATCCATACAAAATAGTTAGAGTGAAAATAAAGTGGCGTAATGCATGAGAATTATGTAGAAATAAGACTTGACGTAAAGGTATTACTAGAAAAAAAATTTTAAGTATTTTTAATTTTATTGAGAGAATCAGGAAAATGAACGATAATGTCACTTATCGTATTGGTGCAGGATGGATAAGAGGGAGGCTCGCATCTGGAGTCTTATAGGCTCGTTACGATGCATATTTAGCTTAATAAGGATATGACCATAGATAAAAGGGTATGTACGTCTCATACAATTTTTGTTGTTCGATTTTTGTTACTATGTATTGTTTCTTGTACCTCGATTGGTAGTTTTCATTATGTTATTATCTATTATTTTCGATATTATTTGTTGTTTCCTATAACTTCAGTTATTACTTTATTTCATACTATATTGGACTTTTTTTTAACTCAAGAATTTATCTATTTTTTTTAACTCAAGAATTTATCTAAAACATACTTTAAAATAAAAGAGAAGCTTTCACATATAGCCACTTAAAAATAATCTAATTCCTCTCCATAGCTATAGTTTAATAATTACAATTCGTGAGGTACATGTTATAGGGAGGAGAGAGGCGAGCGAGACTGGGGGAGAGATGAGAGAGGAACGAGGGAGAGAAAAAAGAGTGAGAGAAAGATGAATTGTATATGCATGTAGGTTAGATAATTGTATATCATACATATGTATTTGTATATATGGAAAGTGAGATTGGAGAGGGAGGAGAGAGGTGAGCAAGAGATGGCACAGAGTGGGAGAGAGGTGAAATTGTATGTATATCGATTAGATAATTGTATATGTGCTTATGTATTTGTATATATGGCAAGCAAGATTGGGAGTAGGTAAGAGAGAGGCGAGAGAGATTAGGAGAGAGAGGAGAGAGGCGAGCGAGAGAGGGCAGACGGTGGGAGAGAGGTGAATTGTATATGTATATCAGTTAGATAAGTGTATATTATATGTATGCATTTGTACAGTATGGCGTATTATACATACATACATATATATATATATATATATATATATATATATATATATATATATATATATATATATATATATATATATATATATATATATATATATATATATATATATGGCAGTCAGCCCACATAATTAATGTTAATGATAGTCGCGAGCGATAATTATAGCAAACTATAAAATAAGTAATCAAATAGTACTCATAAGTTTATTTGACCACATACTTTTCCCTTAAAATAATGATAAGACACACACACACGCACACGCATATATATATATATATATATATATATATATATATATATATATATATATATATATATATATATATATATATATATATATATATATATACACACACACTCTATCCTCGTAAACTATATTTTGTGTGGCTGGACCACGTATATTATTGTTGTAGTGTAGAAAATTTGAAAGAAAAATTACATGGTTAAGCAAACTTATACTAGTTAGTTAGTTATTATAGCCAGAGTTTATTTTATTGCCACTCGCCGCCAATTCTTGGTTATAATTACGTTGCTTACCTTTTTGGTTTGTATAAGTGTGTGTAACTGTTCCCTTTCCATACATACAAATGATCCCTTCTCTTTCTCATAATCCTTTACCTTATTTTCTCCTTAAATCCCTCAACAAAAAGTGATTTCAAAATTTTACAAAATCAATTTTTCCTTGTCAAATCACGCTTCCTGATTTTCAGGGCAATATGCAGTTACAATTCTTCCTTTTTTGTGGTTTCATTCTTGTCCTTTTGATTTGTATATGTCTTCAGTTTTATGTGATTTTTTCGATTTATAATTAGATATAATCAAATTTATGGATGAAGAATTATCCAAAATAGCTTTGAAAGACTAAGACACATATATAAATACAAATCAACTGTGAATTATAGATACTGACATATTTAAGTACAAATCAATTGTCACAACTTCTTTTATACAATTGCAGATGAAAATAGCTCATTGATAAAGACAATAATTTCACGTAACCAATAATACATATACAAACACTAATTTCGCAAAAAATAATAATATGTGAATTATACATATACAAAATATACAAATATAAATCAGGCATGTCACTACTATACAATTACAAATGTAAATGGCTACAAACTCTAATTCCACATAAAGTGCCATCATCAATCAATTATACATATACAAACACTAATTTCATCAAAAATAAAACTGACCTATACATATACAAAATATACAAATACAAATCGCCTTTGAAGAATCTGCTTATAGAATTATGTACGGAAATAACTAATTTATACGATCATCATTTCACATAACTAGAGTCATCAATGAATTGAACCAATCAATAATTATTTATACAATAACAAATAGAAATCAATTCATATATTTACATAAGGAAAGAAAATCATATTTCGTATAAAGTCTAAAGACATATTGTTGCATGAGTTAAAGAAGGGAAAATTGTATAAAATAGCAAACTAATAACCTAAATTAAATGGAATAGCTAGGGTTTGATTTAATTGTGTTCCATAGCAAACGTTGGCAAAACTTTGCCAGGCGTCTCTCTCCCAGAAGTCTCGCTCGCCACTCTCCCATTCTCGCCTCTCTCGCTTTATACACAGAAGTGTATAATTTCTGTTTCTGTTTTGTATAAAGCGAGAGAAAATTGTATATACACATGCAAAAATGTATATCTTCGTGTTATACACTTAATTATATAATTTACAAACATTTTACTTCAAATATTGCAGAGAAAAAGGCCAAAAAATTATACAATTGTGAATTATACAATTGCAGTGAAATACAATTTTTTCTAGCTTTATACAACAGAAGTGTATATATTGTGTTTCTGTTTTTGTATAAAGCGAGAAAAACATATATCTTCTTGCTATACACTTATAATTATGCAATATACATACATTTTAATTCGATTCAACTGTATGCAAAGCTAATTATACAATTGTAGCGAAATAGGCCAGCGAATTATACAATTGGCCAGCGAATTATACAATTTAGGCCAGCGAATTATACACTTTTATATGTATAGCGAATTATACAGTTTTTATGTTTGCTATGGAGCGCAATTATGCAAAGTTTGCTATATTATACAAATATGATTTTTTTGTTTGCTATATGTGAAAGTTGCCCATTAAAGAATTGTTCTTTTTCAATCAAAATTATCGTCATTATCTTTCTAAAAGTTTGAATTTTCATTTTGTATTAAAATAATAGCAAACTATACAAATACACTTTCCTATAACCATTAAAATAATAGCTACAGCCTGTAATTATGTAAATTATAGCTAAAAAACCTAATTAAATTTATTCATGTGGCTATATGCCAAAATTTCCCAAATTTAAAAGGGGAAGATATGGGTAAATCATTCACATATAGGATAGAATTGATGGACCCGACCCGGCCCAATCAATCAATTCCCCCTAAATCAAGAAAAAACCCTAGCAAGCATATCCAAAATCATAAGTTTTTTCGAAGAAAACTTCGAAACATATCATATCAATTATGAAAATGACAACAAAGAAGAAGTTGAAATTATTAGCAAATAGACAACTTTTCAAAGTTAAACAAAAGTAAATCGTTTTCAATTACAAAAAGCAAATGAATATTGTTGATCAGGTGTGTTACCTACGATTGTTTTACTTACATTACATCTCTATGTATATATGTTTTGGACGTAACATTTATCATCTATTTATCTAGTCCATGACAATTCATTTGCTAGACGAAATACTTATGAACATCCTCATCAGGCTATGTGTGCGCTCTTTTTTTTCAATTCAAATGTATTTTTCAAAACCATGGAAAACATTGATTTCTGACATTTACTTTATAATAAAGCATCTCAATCGCGACAAAAGTGTCCCGAATTCTCAAAAATTCCTTATTTATCGACGTTGCCCTAAAGATCGTAAATATCACATGTATTGTTTGAATTTATCGTAGAAAACTTGATTTCCCTTTAATCTCTAGACCATATATGTGTTCAATCACTTGCTCTTGTGATGGCTTGGTTGTTATGATGGTAAACGAAAATATTGAGGGCAGAGACGACATATATTTGTAAATGAGGCATTTCATTGGATCGGTACTTTTGGGAAATATTCTAAGGATTCGATTAATTATTCAGTGGTTTCATTTAGTATTTCTAACGAAGTATACAAAGAGATATACCTTTCCTCAAGAATGAAATCACTTTTACAGAAAGCTTAATCTCTCCTAAATCGCTTATTTAATGTTTGTTTATGTATGATCGAGACACTTTTTATTTACCATGTTACAACCTCATAATACTCTTATTAGTTCTATTTTTACTATATCATATGCAAGTGAATTACCCAACAATGATTGTCAATGCGACTCATGGACTCTTTGTATTGAAAGAGCAATTTATTTAGCTGTTTGAAAAGAAAGAGATAAAATATTTTATTGTATATTTGGATGCTCAATTGAATAAAAACAAATATTTCCTCCCTATTTGAGGAAATGTCAATTTATGGAACACTGTTATTGATTAAAGAGTCTAATGAATTTACGTGATATTAGACAGTAAAAATAGTATAATGACAATGATTTTAGGATACAAATATTAAAGTATCACGACAAAAGGCCTCGATACAAAAACGAAGAAGTTTTAAGCACTTCTCACTCTATGTTAGAAGAAATTGGACACAATCAAGTGACAAACCCCCCATATATTGCGCTTCCTTTCTTCCCAAATGTAAAACTAAGTGTATATTTTTTTGTACACATTAGATAATGCACATATAGTTGCTATCTCAATTGAATACACTTTTTAAAACTCTTTCTTCAAGGCCAAAAGGCTCCAACAAAATTAAGTTATTTTTAAAAAACAATAACAACATTCATCTACATGCCACTATCATCCAATGACTTGAAGACAAATTAATTAACATTCTAAAGAATGTTGGTTTGGTTTTGTATTTTTCCAATAGGAGAATGTTGGGGTAGATATTATTTATTGTTTTTATAAAATTGTATCATAGTTCAATCAAAGAATCATGACCCTTTAAGATTATTCCCACTTCTATATGATTGTCCTTTTTTGGTTTCTTTCTCTCTCTTTCTCCTATAACAAACACTACCTTCCAACTTAACAACAACATAAAAAAAAAGTTTTATAAAGAGAAAACTAATACTTCTACATTTCTTTTTTTTTGGCGCTGAGTGTTTGACTAGACACAAAATTTAAATAAAAGAAGTCTTTTTTTTTGTATGTATAACATGCATTGTGAAGGGCCGGAAGTCTTGAAAGAACAATAAAATCATTTTCATTTCGGAGAACTTACATTTAAGTCATTCATTCTGCTCCTATATAACATGATGCTAGACAACTTCACATAGATGTGTATCGCTCAACTATATAATGAATATGTTTTAAGCTAATTGCGTATGAAGCGCTTAATTGTTCCTTGCTTGTTCGAAAGAGCTTAGATTGGATACAACACACTACTACATACGATATTCCATTCTGGCTCACACTATTTACTTGCTTATACAAAGAGCATGCTGAAGGGGATACTACGCTCACCACGTACTTGCCTTATCACCTGAGCTTATTTATCGCTCCACCCATCTCTTATGCCGACCACAAAGTTGAATCATCACATGGCCCTATATGCCACAAATTCAAATTACGGAATCAATTATTATGCTCATGTTGCATGTGTATCCATACCATGTATATATAAATTCAGAATATTTTGTATATTGACCTGTCTTTTTTAAACATGATGATATATATGTATTTATAAGTTAAAGTTGGGTTTGTTGGGGTTGGGTGGGGGAGGGGTGGGGATAAAGGTTTGATCATGAGCACCCAAATTAAAGGGCACTAAAAAAGGGCACCATCTTCTCCTAAAGCTAAAAGAGGGGCCTTTTAAGGGGACAATGTAGACAGAACATGCATCAAACATAACCTATTAATATTCCTCCAAACACACAATTCCATGTGCTACTTTTTATCTGTTATTTGGATTTTTCTTCTTACTCTTTTCCTCTTTAGCTCCCACTTTGGCCTCTCATAAAAATTAAAAAATAAAAACTATTACTCCTTAGATTGATTTTACATCTTTTTCCTTTTGGACTTTATGCTTTCTTTGATGATTCTTCTTTTTAATTTCTTCATACAAATCATATACTACACTCTAAAATAACTAGTAAAATGACCAAAATATCCCTAACTTACTTTCCAAATAAATACCCATGCATACCTTGAAATGTACTCATCCCACGTACAAAAATATTTCCCTATCTTACCTTATTAGTTTCTATATAACAAAAAATGGCCATTTGTTCCTCTATTGCTTTGTTGCAAGAAAGGTTTAAACAATTGGAAAGAGTGAAAGAAATGAGACAAGAGAAAGAGCTTTTGAAAATATTATCACATAGTTATGATCAATTCAATCATCCTTCTATTACTATGCCAATGCATAATTATAATATTGATCGCGATCATCATCATCATCATGACCAGCCACTCTATGATAACAAGCTATTTTCTCCGCAAAAACCTGAGTCATCTTCACAACTTTCTCTCTCCCTATGGCCTGAAATTCATTCGCGATCTTTGGATAAGTCGCGGGTTAGTAACACTACTAACTTGACTAAGATCAAATTTGATGGTTCACATTCAGATGTTGATACTTCTCTTCATCTTTGAACCAAAATAGAAAAGTGGGGCGAGAGAGAGTTTTGTAAATGGCAAAAGATGAAGTGTGCAATCATTTTATTTGAAAGCTTGATTAAGTTGTTAGAGAAGATGCGTTTTTAATTATTTTTCTAATATTATATCTTCAATACGCTCATCTAACAACCCCCACGATCCCTTCAAAAATTAAAGAAAAGGGGAATTGTATGGTTTTAATATCTTGGAGTAGTTGTTAAATTGCAATTTCTCTTAGGAGTATGTATGTATAATATGAATGGGTTCTTAAATCATGCATGTTTATATGGGATAATCAAAAAAATTTATCATAGCAAATTAACCTAATTATAATGATCTTAGCTAATTAAGAGTGATTATCAAATGCTTAAAATGAACTTTTTCCCCCCTCTTTTTACGGTTTTCCAATGATTACAACAACATATCAGATGTAATGCCACGATTGGGGTATAGAGAAAGGTGAAACATACACAAACTTTACTCCAACCTTACTGGTGAAGTGAAGAGAAATATTATATTCAAAGATATGTTTGGAAAGAAATAAAGAAACTCTATGCTTAACTAATACAGTTAGGAAAATTCATTTATAATCAACCAGAAAATGATTTTTTAAGTATAATCAACCATAAGATCCTTGTTGGGCCTGACCCGAAGTAGCTTCATGGTAATGTGTACTTGTCCAGAGCGGACTAGCCCAAGATTTTTATGCTTGTTTGGCCCATCTAAATTTGAAGGTTTTACCAAGAATACTTTTGATATTCTATTTCTTTCTTTCCTTTTTAATAATCTTAGTTGGCTTCTGTTATTGTAAAAATCTTAAAGTAAGTTTTTTTTTTTGTCAATAATAAATATCGAATATCAGATGATTAGAGATATTCATGATAGGAGTGTTTCAATTTAATGGACTCAATACGTATGATATGAATCGCGATTAGTTGAGTTACACGAAATGAAAAAGAGATATTATTTGTTAAGGGGAAAATGCAAAGTATCCCCTGGATTATGACCGAAATTTCAAAGACACAATTTAACTAAACTAAGGTCTTATTACCCTCCCCCCCTCCGAACTTATTTTTTTGGTAACTTTGTGCACCTTTTTTGCTTACGTGACATTTGAATATCTTCTACACACCTCGATTGCGTGGAATCAGGAATTGCGTCACGTAAGACAAAAAAAAGGTATATAAAACTACCAAAAAATTAAGTTTTAGAAAAGTAATAGTACCTTTGTTTAGTTAAGGTGTATCTCTGAGATCTACGTCTGCATTTTCCCTTTGTTAAGTGTGCATTCTTCTTTAATGATTTCTAAAAATACAAATTTAATTAATCATGTCAGTGAATATCAAATACGATTTAGCTATAGTTCATAATAAAGGAATTAACCAATAATATTATACTTAAACAAAGTTTAAAAAAAATCTTAAGGAATTATAATTTGAGAATATTACAATTTAAAAATCTCCCCGCTCAGAAGTTCATATATAGTCTTCTACACGTTTAATTTAAATAGTAAAATAAACTTTTTATAAGGTGTCACACTATATAGATCTATAATATAAATATAATAAATTAAACAAGTTCTCATTATACCATATTTTATTTCAAATGAATAATTTTAATTTGAATTATATATTCTAATTCTATTAAGTAATATTTTATTTGATAAGTTCAATAGATGTTGAAAAGTAGACACATCACATCAATTTATTTATTTTTTAATATTCATTATTCTCGTAGGGTCTTGAATAGTAAAAAGGCAAAAAGAAAAACTCAAAATTACAAAGAAAAAATAAAAAAGGAGAATTTTTCTGCACGTCCATAAAAGGAAGAAAAATAAATAAAGGTGAAAGAGATGGTACTTAAGAAGATAATAATTTTCTTTTTGCCAAAATGGAACCCACAATGATAAAAGTATTAAAAATACTCGTGAATTAGGGTGTTAATGGTTAATTTTATCTTCATTGACAGTTTTAAAAACATTCGTCTATTTAGCTAACTAAAATTAAAATACTTTCAATCTTGCTATAAGGATGAAAGAGTATATTGTAAATTTTCGTCAAATTTTAGAATTGTTTTTACAAATTTTCTCTCGATTTTTTTATTAAGAGTCTCTCGCTCCTATGTCATGTGCGGATCGGGGTGTATTTAAATTTAATTAATTAAATAAATGATAATTTTTTTAAGACGGTTAATAATTTAGAAATGAAACTAACGATTTATGTTAAATTTAAATAGTTTAATTTGTATGTTTTTTTTTAGCATAATTAAGTCTAGAACAATCTTGGCGAAAGAAAGAAGAAGAATTAAATATAAAAATATAAAAATTTTAGAACCATGCAAAATTTACATGATACTTTTACGTAAGCAGATTTGTTGAATTTTGACAAAAGATCTCAAAAACATAAATTTAAATCTATTTTATTTTAAAGAGAAAGAAAAAGGAGAAGTTTGTTGTTCCCTTAGTCTATTTTTCCAATTACACACATCTAAATTGTTTGATTTCATTTTATTCAAATGGGAGACAAGAGGAATTAATTAATATAGTAAAAGGTAAAACAAAATCATTTTTTTTAAATCTTATACTAGTTAATTTCCTTCGTTACTTTTTTTTCCACATGGTTTAATACTTTTTTTTTCCATTCGTTGTATCGTTGACAAAAGTATTACGTAAATAAAAAGATTAACCTAGAATCAAAACTCTTCTGCTCAAAATATTTTGTACAAAATTCTCTTAAACAATATATGTATAATCTTTTAAGTAGAAGAACTTATCATATATAATTAAAAAAATTAAAGACTTATAATATAAATTTTTAATTTATTCATGATAAATATAACTTAAAATCATTTTCAGGATCTGTATATTAATGTAATTCATGTGAGTTAAAAGAATAGAAAAAAAAGCAAGATTCTCCTTTTGTTTTATTCTTTCTTGAACTTACCTTCTTTTTTTTTTTAATAATGATGATCATTATATCAACTTTAATTAGTAATTAGTCACAACTTTGTGCACCGTCTAAACATTTACGATAAGATAAGAATTCTTTTATCTTCTTTTTATCCACAAACATATGAATGAAATCTTTTTACCCTACTCGTCTTTTGTCAAATATATTTACCATTTAATTATTAATAAGAAGTTTCGTATTCTGAATAATAGAAAATATATCGTTCTCCGAAATGGATTTTTTGGTATGAATTTGAATTACTCTAATCATAAGGTAGGTATGAGTTCGTTAAGAAGAAATGTAGGCTAAAGCATCCTTTATTCAATCGAAATGAATGAAATTATTTCACAATTAGTTATCGGGATATAAACTTTGTGAATGAAAAAACTTATTAATAACAGATAGTATTAAATAATAGTATTAAATAATATTAGTATTTACTGTGTATTAATCCTAGTTCTATTAGGATTAGTACTCCTTAATCCTAGTCCTATTAGGATTAGTACTCCTTCCTATATCTCCTATATATATCTCCCATGTATTCCCTTATTAGGTTAACACTTCAATACAATCAATATTCCTTCATGGTATCAAGAGCCAGAAAACCTAGATCTTCTTTTCTCTAGGTTTTTCTCTCTTTAGGCCACCGATCGTTCCCTCTCTTCTCTTGGGCGGCGGCAGCCATGACAACCGAGGTGGATCCTCTCGATTCACTTCCTTCTGGCGTTAAACTCCTTCTCAGGCATCTTCATGCCTTAATTCCCGAAAAATTATCAGACATAAATTACCTACATGGAAAATCACCGTTCTTACAGCCCTTGAGGCCAATTACCTTCTCAAATACGTCGATGAAAGCACAGAACCGCCGCCGGCAGTCATCACCGCCACGGACAAATCAGAAAAAACCAATCCGGCCCATGCCGCCTGGAAAGCCGTGGATGGCCAGATCCGATCATGTTTGATTGCGGTCATCTCTCCCACGGTTCAGAAACACGTCCGATCCTACACAACTGCTTCAGCCCTGTAGACGGCCCTCGCAACACGCTATGCATCAATTTCCCGCTCTCATATTATTCAATTGCGTGATCGTCTCCACACAATTACCAAAGGCACGAAAACTATGGCGGAGTATTTAGACGAGGTCTCCACCATCATCACAGCCCTCGACACCGTGAACGAAATCATTCCCGAAAAAGATCTCGTCATGTGCGTCGTTCGGGGGCTCCCATCAGCTTACTCCTCCATTAAACAGGCGGTTCGCATCAGTCCAACGCCCGTTGACCTGGCTACTCTCTTCTCGTGGCTAAAAAATGAAGAAATCAACGTGGATTTGGAGAGCAAACTTCTTCTCCGAGAAGCCGCTGTTATGGAGCCAGCCACCGCCCTCACCGCAAGCCAGAACTATCGCGGGGGGCGTGGTGGCGGCCGGCAGGGGAGCCGCGGCGGTCGGCAGGGCAGTCGTCCGCCGTACGACAGTCAGCAGCACGGCAGCAACAACAGCCTGCACTCCTTCGGCAGCGGCGGGCAGTCATCTTCCAGCGGCGGGCAGGGCACTTACGAGCGGGATCGTCCAACTTGTCAAATCTATCAGAAAACAGGACACACCGCTGCTCGTTGCTGGTTTCGGTATGAGGAGAGCCGAAATAGTGATAACGGTGCCAATTATGCATCTCAAGCCGGCCCTTCTCTGAATGGCTGTTGGATACTAGGGCCAACATGCACGTTACTTCTGATCTATCAAAGCTTAACGCTCCAAATCCATATCATGGCTCCAATGGTATTACTGTTGGCAACGGTGAGTCCCTTAATATTTCTCACACTGGCACGGGTACCATTAAAACCCCCACCGCTATCTTTCACCTAGGTAACCTTACCCACGTCCCTTCTATTAAATCCAATCTCCTTTCAGTTCACCAATTCACAAAAGACAATAATTGCTCACTCTTGTTCACCTCTAATGATTTTCAGATCCTAGACAATACTACCAAGAGGGTGATTTTTCAGGGCCCCTGTGAGCATGGTCTGTACGTTTTTCCTGGCACATGTTCGTCTGCCCACCCAGTTTCAGAAAGCGTTCCTGTGGCTCCGGTGGCTCTTTCGGCTGATGGCCACAGTCTGTTGTGGCACAGTCGTCTGGGTCACCCGTCTACTCAAATAATAAATTCTTTAATGTCTCAATTAGGTTTTTCTTCCATTCATGTAAACAATTGTGACTCCTGTTCAATTGCTAAATCTCATAAATTACCTTTTACTTTATCTGAGAAGCGTACAACTGCTCCTTTTCAACTTATTCATTCTGACATATGGGGTCCTACTGCTGTTCCTTCATTTGCTGGTTTTCGCTATTATATTTGTTTTGTGGATGATTTTACAAAATACACTTGGTTGTACCCACTAAAACACAAATCACAGGCATACACCACCTTTGTCACTTTTGAAAAAATGGTCAAAACACAATTCAATTCTCATGTTAAACTTTTTCGAAGTGACAATGGAAAGGAATATGTCAATAACATCTTTGGCCAGTTTCTGCAATCCCTGGGAATTATACATCAAACCTCCTGTCCATACACTCCCGAACAGAATGGGGTGGCTGAGCGTAAGCATCGCCATCTCATTGAAACGGTGGTTACTCTTCTACATCAATCTCATCTCCCTGTCTCCTTTTGGGTAGAAGCTCTAGCCACCGCAAACTACCTCATTAACAGAATGCCTAGTCACACTCTCTCCAACAAATCACCCTATCAACTCTTTTACCAAGAACTTCCAAATTATACCAACCTCCGCGTCTTTGGGTGTCTTGCCTACCCTTGGCTACGCCCTCATATTACTCACAAATTGCAACCCCGATCCCGTCCTTGTATTTTTTTGGGCTATCATCCTACCTCCAAGGGTTATCGCTGTCTTGACCCACAAACTCATAAAGTCTACATATCTCGTCATGTCAAATTTGTCGAAAATGAGTTTCCCTACGAGTCTATTTCCTCCTCCACAAATACATCATTCATTGGCGTCCTTCCCCTTTTTCCAACATACTCACAGGGTCCCTCACCACCTTCCCCCACACCTCCACCCACTACCCAACCACCCCTCATCACCTATTCCTTCACTTATCAATAAAAACAAAAAATATTCTTTTTATAACTCTACATGATACAAACATAAATTAGTATAGCGGTCTTCCAAATATCGAATAATTATATGATAGAAAAAGGCTAAAGATTATGCCATATATAAATTTATTTCCAACAATTACAACTTTACAAGCTCGGAAATAATAAGGCAAAAGTTATCTTGAAATTAAACTTTAATTTACTCCAACTTGGAAAATCACTCCTCTAGCAATTACTCTCCCCGTTCGATATTATTTGTCATGATTTCTATTTTTAGAGTCAAACTATAAAAACCTTGACTAACATTTTAAGATGTAATTTTTCATCATATTAATATGTAAAAAATTGTAATTTATAGTACTTTCCATATAATTTTAGAATATCTAATTTTTTTGTTTAAAATATCGGATTAATGTGATCTAATTTACCTTTAAAAATTAGTCAAATTAACATTCGATAAGCGTAATATGACAAACAATTTCGAACGGAGGGAGGGAGTATTTTATTATCACTTGCAATTATTTATTTTCGTCCTTTTTAGAAACATTCCAACATCCCAATAAAAAAAACATATTTCACCAAACTACTAAACTAGTTTTAAATTTGTACGGAATAATACATTATTGTCAACCTTATGTAACTCTCATTTGACATAATGTATTAGAGGAAAAAAATATTAAATAAATAAAATTAGAGAATTTTACAAATTTCATTTTTATTATTATATATATTTCAAATCCATGTCTATATATGTAATATTATATGAACATAAAATTAAAATCATGTTCAATTATTTACTGCTGATATATTTTATAATAATGTGTTTGAGATTTTAATTTAATAATTTAATGTTTCTCCAAAACACACAAAATTAAATAATGATTTGTGGAATTAATTAAAACTTAAAAAACATATGGGAAATAGACACCTTCCAGGAATAAACAAATGTCAAACCAAACGCGGTCTTCTTGCCCCAACTTATTGCCCTTCATTGCATCTCTTATTTACTCAAATTGCCATTTCCACACCTAGAATATTTCGATTTGTCGAGTTTTATATTTGAACTATTATCATTTATTTATTAACAGAGCATATCGACAATTAATTGTTCATTTTTTCTTATTTGATTGGATGGTGATATATCATTAATGCTATACAACAAAGTTCGAGTATCTCTTGACTAATAGTTTATGATAATTTAAATAAAAAATTCACGCACACCTAATAATTCAAATATATAACTAAACAAAATTAAGGTATTATAAATATGTTTTTGAATCTTTTATTCTTAAAATTTTTGTCTAATTAATTAAAGTGATTTGAGGCTTCAAAATTGTATTATATAATGTACAACTCATTCTAAAATGGTGAGAATTAATTCTTATGGATTTGAATTATGGCAAAGCAAATAAAATTTTATAAGATTTTTTTATACTATTTGGATCATTTTGTCTCTAGTATTTATTGAAGATTTTCAATTTCCTTTTTTGATATTTTTTTGATAGTTTTTTTTATATTTATAGTTAAGTTCAAGAAATCCAAAAAATCATTAGCCATAATTTTTTTTTCCACCTCAATCTACTTTATCTAAGATTAATTATTTTTTATTTTGAATTTTATTTTCAAATAGCTACAGGAATGGAGGTAATGTGAAAATAGCATTTCAAGGTCAAAATTATGATTAAAAAATATAAATTATTGATATTCAATATAAATTGGAATAAATTTAAAACCATTTGATTTTTTAACAATTTATTTATTGAACTATTTGACTTTAAATCAATCATATATAGCGTGATGTGATTTATTACATATAAGCCAAGTAATCACAACTATATTCTAAATTCACTAGTAATTCATATAACGAAGAAGAAATTATTCATACTCAATATTTAAAAATATTTTAATGTTAACGATTAAGATTAGAGTAAAAACATTAATAACCAAATTAATCATGATTAAGCAACACGTATAATATTTATGAAAGACGTGTTTCCAACATTAGTTAGTTCTAATATACACATTAAATGGAAATAAATTGAATGTATCTTTAATGTAATGAAATATAATTATACACATAAACGATATTTATTTTAAAATAATTGTTTTTTTAAAAAAATAATATATTTTCTTAAGTTTTAAAACATGTTATAAGTCAACAAATAGTCAAATACTCACTTTTGAGTTCGCGTAATTCACCGCGGAGAGAATATGAATATTCTTCGTAAACCCAAAAAACAGGAAAAATGTGTATTAAAATAGTTGGTAGCATACCGTCAAAAAGTATGGTGATATTAAATGAAATTATTATATCTTAATTAGTAAAAATTTTATTATTATATGAAAATATTTTATTAACGATATTTTTTCTAGAATGAACCTTACACGAGGTTAATTTCAATAAATATATGGATCACTGAAAATTATAAGTATGTGGTCCCATTAAAATAGTAGGTAGAATACCGTCAAAAAATATGATGATAGTAAATGAAATTATTATTTTTCTTCAAGTTTTTGTTATTATATCCTAATATGAAATATTTTATTGACAATTTTTTTTCTAGAATGAACCTTACACGAGATTAATTTCAATTATGAATTTTAATAAATATATCGATCACCGAATACTATAATAATGTGGTCCCATTAAAATAAATGGTAGAATACCGTCAAAAAATATGATGATAATAAATGAAATTATTTTTTCTTAATTAGTAGAAGTTTCGTTATTATGTCCTAATATAAAAATATCTTTATTGACAATGCTTTTATCAAAATGAACATTACACAAGATTAATTTAATTATGAATTTCAACACAAACATCGACCACCAAATACTATAAGCATGTGGTCCCATTAAAATAGTAGGTAGAATACCGTCAAAAAATATGGTGATAATAAATGATACTATTTTTCATAATTAGTAAAAGTTTTGTTATTATGTCATAATATAATGATATCTTTATTGACAATGTTTTCACTAGAATGTACATTACACAAGATTAATTTCAATTATGAATTTCAACACAAATATCGATCACTGAATATCATGAGCATGTGGTCCCATTAAAATAGTAGGTAGAATACCATCAAAAAATATGGTGATAATAAATGAAATCAACTATTTTCTTAATTAGTAGAACTTACGTTATTATGTCTATTATGAAAATATCTTTATTGGCAACGTTTTTTCTAGAATGAACCTTACACGAAGTTAATTTCAATTATGAATTTCAACAAAAATATTGATCACAGAATACCAAAAGCATGTGGTCCCATTAAAATAGTAGGTAGAATACCGTCAAAAAATATGCTGATAACAAATGAAATCATTTTTTTTTCTTAATTAGTAGAACTCACGTTATTATGTCCTATTATGAAAATATCTTTATTGGTAACGTTTTTATCAGAATGAACCTTACACAAGGTTAATTTCAATTATGAATTTCAACACAAATATTGATCACCAAATACCATAAGCATGTGGTCCCATAAAAATTATAGATAGAATACCGTCAAAAAGTAAGGTGATAATAAATGAAATTATTTTTTTTCTTAATTAGTAGAAGTTTCATTATTATGTCTTAATATGAAAATATTTTTATTGACAATGTTTTTACCGGAATGAACCTTAAACAATGTTAACTTCAATTATGAATTTCAACACAAATATCGATTACTGAATATCATGAGCTTATGGTCCTATTAAAATAGTAGATAGAAAACCGTTAAAAAGTATGATGATAATAAATGAAACTATTTTTTTCTTAATTATTTAGTTTCGTTATTATATCCTGAAAATATCTTTATTGACAATGTTTTTACCACAATGAACATTATACAAGATTAATTTCAATTATAAATTTTAACATAACTATCAATCACTGAATACCATAAGCATGTGGTCCCATTAAATTAGTAGGTAGAATACCGTCAAAAAATATGATGACAATAAATGAAATTATTTTTTTCTTGATTAGTAGAAATTTTGTTATTACGTCCTAATATGAAAATATCTTTATTGACAACGTTTTTTTCCAAAACGAACTATACACGAATAATTTCAATTATTAATTTTAACATAAATATAAATATCGATCATCGAGTACGTAAATATGTGGTTCCATAAAAATAGTTTTTTTGGTCTTACATATATCAATGGAAGTGGCATTTAAGGTAGTTATTCCCAAGAAATGAGGGCATTTTATTTGTCTATTTTTCTAATATTTTGACTATATAATAAAGGCTTTATTAGGAGTACCTAACACTTCATTCTTTGTTTTCAACAATCAACAATAGACATAAGAGCTGATCTTTGAACAAAAAAGTCTCAATTCATCACAAAAATACAAAAATTACATCCTCTTAATTTTCAAGGTTTGTTCTTTTTTTGTGGTAATTAGTACTACTAGTTTCATTAATTAATGTTAATTCTTGATTTTGTTTAGTTTATGGTTGATCTTGAAAGTATCTTAAGTTGAATTATATTCTTATATTATATGCACTTACCTTTTTCTCATTATCCCCCCTTTTTTTTTTGGGTGATTAGAGTATAAAGTTGTGATTTTTCTGTATAAAGTTTTGATTTTTATGTTGTTAGGTAAGATCTTATTTGCAATTTTTTTTTTGTATGAAGTTTTGATCTTTATGTTGTTGGGGGTATATAACTAGTGATTTTTTTTTATGTATTTTATATAAAGTTTTGATTTTTATGTTGTTGGTCTATATATTAGTTGCAATTCTTTGTTTTTCTTTTGAATTTTGATTAGTCTTGAGGAGTTGCTTAATTAATGCAAATTATTGACTTTGTTTAGTTTATGGTTTAAGGTTTTGGTGTTGATCTTGAAAGCATCTTAAGATGAAATTTTGAGTTTATGTATGCAGTTAATATGCAATTTCCTCCTCCCCTTTTGCATAAAGTTTTGATTTTTATGTTGTTGTGTAAGAGATTATTGGCAATTCCTAATCTTTTTTTTTATAATTTTTTTTTTTTTTGGGGGGGGGGGGGGGTTGATGATGGTATAAGTAGTGTTTTTCCATTTATTTTGTATGAAGTTTTGATTTTTATGTTGTTTGATAAGAAGATTTGTCTTTTGATTGTAATTTTTGACTTTCTTTTGTGTTTGTTTTAGGTCTCTATGGTTTTTCATTTTCATAGTTTGCTTAAGTTCTCAAAAATTGATGTAAATGCTAGGTTTTAACTCTAGTTAGTCAATTCTTTAGTATATGGTTGGTTTTTCAGTTTATCGATGGCAAAATTAACCCGTAGAATCATAACCATCTATGTTTAGCTAAGGAGCATCATGTATTAATCGTTGTATGCTTTGACTGATCAAATTATATGCTGTCTTTTGTTCTGTAAATTAGCTTCTTAATGCTTTTGTGACAATCATACTGATGGTGATTTTTCGTTCTTGGCAGGTTCTGTTAGGCATCATCAGAGTTGCAAATTTCTTTTCGAGTTTACATTGTGACACGATGTTGAAAGAGTTGTTGTTGCTTGAGATGTTGTGAATGACTACTTTTAGTCGAGAGAGGTTTGCTGAGATCTAAGATTAGCTTTTGTCTGCAACGGTTGCTTGAAATCCGATATTCATTTTGAGATGCAAGCATCTCAGAGAACACAAATGGCTGGAAGTATTCACGGATTGTACAATCAGCAAATGCAGCAAGTTGAGCAGTATTACGCCCCTTACAATGTTCTTAAGAACAGCTGTAAGGATAATCGTAGCTCAGGGATGCAATTCTCTTTTCAGGCACAAGACGAACAATTCTTCACGCTGGACTCGTCACCAGCTACCGACTATGTTGTCAACGATTCACCTCCTGCCTTGAGTGTTTCTTCCAACAGGAGCCCCTTTTCTCCTCAATGTTCACAGTCGTACATGTCTGATCTGCATCACTCCTCTGATAACACATGTGGTTCACCTTTGAGTGGGTGTTCAGGAATTGATGATGGTGACTTGAGACATGTGCTTCGGGAGCTGGAGAATAAATTACTGGGGCCTGAATCTGATACTGACGACAGCTGCAGTTGCTCCTTGAACGATATGGTCTCAAAACCGTCTTCCATAACAAGGTGGAACCGAGTGTTGGACATGGCCCCTAGCTTGAACTTGAAAGAGTTGCTCGATGCCTGTGCTGAAGCAGTGTCAGATGCTGATATCTCTACTGCTGAAGCTCTTATGAGTGCTTTAGAGCAACGGGTGTCTGTGTCTGGGGAACCGATGGAACGGTTGGGTGCATACGTGTTGGAAGGGATTAGAGCACGACTACTATCGTCAGGAAGCATCATATATAAAAAATTGAAGTGCAAAGAACCAACTGGCTCGGAATTATTGTCTTACATGCAAGTCATCTTTAACATGTGTCCATACTACAAATTTGCTTATATGTCTGCGAATGTCATCATCAGGGAAGCCATGATGAATGAAAACAGAATCCATATCGTTGATTTTCAGATTGCACAGGGAAGTCAGTGGATGTTCCTCCTCCACGATCTTGCTTGTCGTCCTGGTGGACCCCCATTTGTCCGCATCACAGGTGTTGATGACGACGAATCAGCTTATGCTCGGGGTGGAGGACTTCAGCTAGTAGGCGAAAGGCTAGCAGAAGTTGCCAAATCATGTGGAGTGCCTTTTGAATTCCATGGTGCTGCACTATCAGGCTGTGAGGTCCAACTAGAGAACCTTCGGGTTAAACATGGAGAAGCTCTGGCAGTAAACTTCCCTTATATGCTGCACCACATGCCAGACGAGAGTGTAAGTACTATCAATCATCGTGACCGCCTATTAAGACTAGTTAAGAGTTTATCCCCCAAAATTGTGACCTTAGTTGAACAAGAATCAAACACCAACACCTCCCCTTTCCTTCCAAGGTTCCGTGAAACTCTTGATTACTATACAGCAATGTTCGAGTCAATTGATGCAGCTCGTCCAAGGGATGACAAGGAGAGGATCAGTGCAGAGGAGCATTGTGTGGCACGAGATGTTGTGAACATAATAGCATGTGAGGGAGCTGACAGAGTGGAAAGACATGAACTTTTCGGAAAATGGAGGTTAAGACTTATGATGGCTGGATTTACTCAATCTCAATTGAGTCCATCAGTTGGTGAGACCATCAAGCACATGTTGAAAGAGTACAGCCCTAATTATCGGTATGCAGAAAGCGATGGAGCACTCTATCTTGGATGGAAAAATAGAGCTTTAGCAACTTCTTCTGCCTGGAGATGACATTTTTTCCCCTATGATCTCGTCGTTTCGTCTTCAAAACTTTTCGTTTCATATATACAGAGCTCAGAGTATGGAATGTTTAGGTTTCTACATGCTACCATAGGGAGAAATTTTGTGAGTTTGAAATAGACTCCATGTCTCCATATTTGGTTATTGTCATTTCCCTTTGTATTTGAATGTTTTTTTTTTAGTTGTACATTTTTGTTATGTAACCGAAGCTTATGTACAACCATTTAAAGGCATGAATGGAGTGAATAATACGATACTTCGTGTTCTTCCTATCAAATCTTTAGTTCTCAACTAATTACTATGAGAAAAATTGAAAAGGTTAAAAGTCTGCATATAACATGAATCGAACTCAAGCTTCATATGTCAAAAAAAAATATGAAGAACTTTATGTTGGGAATAAATTCGTAACAGAAATAATATTTGCGGTAATAAAGGCAATAAATGCGGAATACAACAATGCGGTTAATCAACGAGAATAAAAGAGAAATAATGACACCAAGATTTTACGTGGAAACCCTCCTAAATAAGGGAAAAACTATGACATGAGAGGAGCAACGAATATCACTATAGTAAGGATTTTACACTTGTATGTCTGAGTAAAACTCCAAAGACCACTACACATTCAAAAGAAATAACACTCTTTTGATTTTTCCACCTCACTACAATATCGCTCACACTCTCTATTTTTTCTCACAGATTATTTTCCTATGTGATGCCTCACTCTTCTTTCTCTCCTTTGTAATTCTTTTCGGTGTACTTAGAATGAAGAATTGTCCTCCCTTTTATAGAGAACAAATACACTACCCTCCAAATGTGCTATAGAAGAAAAACATTTTTTTCTTCTTCATAGCTTACCTACTCTACCAAACTTTGAAATTTGCAGAAAACAAGTTTTTCTTCTTTATAGGTTACCAACTCTACCAAACTTTGAAATTGGCACAAAGTTATTCAAAGTTTGATATATAGGAATGGACCTCACACTTTATACATATTTTAAATACTTAGCTCGTATTTGAATAAAGCAACACGATCAATGAAGATTCATGTTTCACTTTTAACTTTTGTGGTATAGTAATTTTACTATATCCAAAATTTGGATGAGGACCGAGTAATTAAAGCCAAATGGATCAAACATCCCTAAATTTCGAAAATAATTTTTAAAAAAAATCTTTTTTCCTCCCTTTTATGTACAGGTGGCAAATTATAATTTGTAAAAACTACAAACATTTAACTAATTACCAAAAAGAACGTTTAAAAGATTTTATTTTTATTTTCTCTATTAAAAAAAAAACAGCTCAATTTTCTATTCTTTGAATCTGAAATTACAAATCCTTCCCCTCAGTCACCATCAACAGAGGTAGGTTTTTCAGTGAATTAATTTTTTAATTTTTCATTTTTGTGGGATTTTTTTCAAATAAACAACTAGTGTTTTTTTTTTTCTTTTTTATAATTTTCGTGATTATGGTGAAATTAAATCAATTTTTTTCTTTGTTTTTTTAATGGATGAAGATTTGTATGTTATGGTTGATTAAGAACCTGAGATAATTCTTCTTTTTTTTTTTCGATTCTCATTCGATGTTATGATTGTGTATTGATATTTGCATCTTTTATTTAGGGTTTATTTTATTTGAAGCTTATTATTGATCATCGAAGGTCTATTATAAATGTTGAATCATAGTGCTACAAGCCTACATATAATTTTCATTTCATTTTACGAAATTAGAGTAAAAAAGAGTGATTCAGTCGGTATAGTGCATATACTTTGTCCTCTCCAGACTCCACGTATGAGATTACACTGTTATGTTGTTTGTTTGTTCGTTATTGTCAATTTGGTTTAAATTAAATCATATAAACTACAGAACATTTGTGTTGCAAGACGGGATCAGAAACTTGAAGAATATTTGGTTCAATGGCTACTGAAGAGTCTAAAGAATGGCATGTAGTAAAGAACTGGAGGAATGCACAGAAAGAAAAAGAGAGAGAACGTCGTAGAATACGCGATAGATTGAGAAGACAAACAATGAGCAATGAGGAGAGGGAAAAACACTTAGCTAGACGTCGAAGAAACTATCAATTGAGAAGACAAAAAGTTTTGAACAATTCTTCATCTTCAATTTGTCAAAACTATGACAGTACTACTAGTGCAGGTATTCGTGTTATGAAATTCGCTCTGTTGTTAATACGTTGTCAAATCCTGGATTCATCTCTGGTCGTTGCAGGGTACTCTAATGAAGACGAAAATCAAGCAACTGTTCCTGTTTCTGGACTTGGGGTTCAGTTATCTGATGCTACATTTCATCCTGAATTATATAAATCACAAGAAGATGCATCAAGTACATTGCACAAAGGTATATTTTGTATAATTTAGACATATGAACTTATACTATAATAGTGGTGTTGAGGGCGCGCCTCTACTATTATAATGGTTACTTTACTCAAACTCTTTAAAAATGTTGTCGATCCTTCAAATACAACGCAACACTTTGGAGAGTTTGAGGCGACATAAAGTATAAGTAAATTGGTGTCTGGACCAACTTGTTTGCACCTCGACTATTCCACTTGATACCAGCATGGGTTGTCGTCTTTTTTACCTTTTTTGAAAAGATTCATTTTTTTTTTCTTTTGTGATTGAATAGGAGTTGAAGAAAGGAGTTATAAAGTACAGAGAATTCAAAACACTATGCCATTATATCAAATAAGACATCTTGCTAGATTATTGAATTCTTTTTCAAGTAACAATCAAGAAATTGGGACCAAGGACAATGTGAATACAGAGAGTAAGTTTTCAACACAAACTTTTTTCATGTCTTTTTTTTTTTTGATTCGTTGTCTTTCTATCGCGCTGAATTTGAACTGATATTCAGGTAGATCGCGAAGAGGCATAAGGTTAATTGATGTTAAGCGTCTGGCACGAACGCTTAATTCAAATTGAAGATTGTTTTCTCATTATATTAGCTGCATTGTTGTTGTTGGTAATAACATTAAGGATTCAACTGCAGTTTTTTGTTTGTTAATGTTGATCTTTTCTTGGTATAGTACATAATTATTTTCTTAGGTTTGCGTGCATTCTACGATCATGACCAGAGTCCAGGGGCCAAAGACATGAAGCAAACATCCACGACTATTTATGCTATTGCAACCCAGTGATAAGAGCTAGAATTTTCACTAAATGAATTCGACATATAAATAGAAAAACACAAAAAGATTGCATTAACCATTGGTAAGAAGACAACCAGTGTTTACAAGTAACAAAGAGAAGTAAACTTAGTAGTAAGTTGTAAATTCATTGTTCTTCCAGAACTCTTTACTGCTAACTCAACGCTCTAACTAATGTGCTATCAATGAAAAAATAGTTGAATTGTCCAGAGGCTTCGTTTCCACGACTCACCTGTTCCAAAAAATTGCAACAGAAAGAAAATCAGTACCATGCTTAAAATGGCATTGGCAATAGGTTTAATTCAGCAAAAGAAAAGGATAAGTAAAGATAGGCCTAGGTATGCATTAAACCAAGTTACAAACAACAAATATCAAAAATCTCCAAGTATTCTTGATATGTCTACAACCGTTAGAACAATATGGAATTCAACTATGTAAGCAAGAATCGTAGAGACACTAGAGAGTCGTCACCATCAAACTGACCAACACACCACATTTTAGCAAACAACGCTAAGCACATCAAGTTTCAATATCAATACTAGCGTGTTTGTATTGAGAGGGAGATCGAACCTGATGATGAACGTCAGTGTGCTCCTACGATTCCATGAAGCCTCCTGCATTTCGCCATTCAGGAAAATGCTTCTTAAGTATTTCAAGAAGCTGCTTCCCGCTTTCCATAGAACAGGGCCTCTTAGCTATTTCAGCAAGCTCCTCCTTGTCAATTTCACAAGGCACCTTCTTAGCAAAGTCAGTAACCAGATGAGTCCATTGTCTGTGAAGACGCTCAATTTCTCTGTCTCGAGACTCAATTAGTCTGTCAAGACGCTCAATTTCTTGGTCTTGAGCCTCAATTTTTCTGTAGTATAAAGATAGGGACAAACCAGGTCAAAATGTTATCCCGAGGATCCTAATATGGCTTCCGCAATTTTCTTCCCTTTGAGAAAACTTTTGGGATACGAGTTAGGCCCAACATCCATTTAACAAAAACTTTAAAAAATCTAAATTAAAAGGAAAAAGCAGTAGAAAACACACTCAATCAACCTGTTATTTGATTATTTCTAATGAAGTTGTGTAAAATTGACCTCGAAAATTTATATTGCGAGAATTAAGAATTTGGGAGTTCTAATTTTCTTCAATAGTAGTCAATCTGTTGTCAATCTAATCTATTTTATTAGGCGTTCACAAATTAATATACATATATATTTCGAAACCGCTAACCCGCACCACCCAGAAAGCAAACCCCTTATTTTCGCGGGCAAGGAGTTTCAAACTTGAGACTTCCAACATGGAAGTTCCAAGCTGAGCCACTCCGAAGGGTTAATCCATTGTTACTTTTTTAAGGAAATTGCGTAAATTGATGTCAAAAATTTATTTTTTGCGCCCAATCGTCCTTCTTGAATTCGAGTTCCTCGAGTATGGAGGAACTCCAATGCCTAGAATGATTTTTTATTTTAGTTGAGCTTTAATGCAGATACAACACGAGATGAAGGAAAAAAAAAGACATAACACTCAAAACTTGGCCTTAAGTGGGAAATCATATATAAAACTCAACTCATTATTAATCAGCTTATAACTCGATGAGTTAGAGTGTTTAGTTATACGAAATTGAAGCAAACTAAACATTCAACAAAAATAATAACAATGAATTCACAATATTAATCACATTACCTCCCTTCATGAATCTTAAGATTCTGAAACCATTTTTCCAATTCAGATTCCAAAAATTGATTGTGAATACATCTACCGCAATCGGAACAAGGAGGATCTCCATTGCAATCTGGACAAGCGACATGAGGAGGAGGTCTCGCCATTGTTAGGGTTTTGCAAGGAACGAAAGAGATGAACTTTAACCCGGAAAAATTGAAGATTTGGGTATTTATAGATTTAATCGGTACAACTCTTAATACATTGCGTACAAACAAAGTCACTTAGTTTGATTGTGATTTCTTTTTTTAACATTTATTTAAATAATTTTACTAAAATATAATCGAAACTGTGTTAAATTTTTTTATATTTTCCTTAAATAAAATACTAGTTATATACGATTCAGAAACAAATAGAAAAAATTTACTTCACTTTTTTTTTTTAAAAAAAAAAGTGTTTTTGTTATATAGTTTGGTAATTTTGATTTTGCAAATTTTACTAGATGGGTAAAATTACGTTTGTGTTTATATTTTTTGTTTGTCTTTTATTTTTACTCATTGAGATAAATAACTTTTTTGTTTAGTATAAATTTAAATTCTTACATCATAATTAATGTTAATAATATAGTTTCTCAGAAATTTATTTTCCGAACAAGTAAAAGGCTTTATTTTACTTGCTACAAATTTCCAATGTTTACATTTGAGGAAAATATTAGTGATAAAAATAACAAAAAAAATGTAAAATATATTATTCCTCAATAAATAATTAAGGTAGGCGGAAAATTTTCAATCCTACAGTTGCTCAAAATTTAGAAAATACATTATAATACTTCTTAGTTTAGAGGTACCGTGTGCATTAGGTTTTTCGATTCGGTTTTATACTGTTCGATTTGGATTTTCAGTTTTTAGTTCTTCAGTTCGATTTGGATTTTCAGTTTTTAGTTTTGAAGAAGTGTAATTTAATCTTAATCAAAATAAATTTGATTTGATTTTTTTCTTTTTGATTTGGTTTTTTCTTTGGTTAATCGGTTATGTCAATAATTAAAAACATAACAAAGTTATATATATATATTGAATTTCTTCAATATACTTTTTAATATAAATCATAAGTAAAACGTAAAACACAATACTTAAAAGTATATCAATTATTGATGTCCAAATATAAGAAAATAAACTAAATCATGATGAAAATAACTAAAAAGGAACAAAAATGGTTCACTCCAACTTAATTCTATATATATATATATATATAATTTGATTTTTTTGATTTTCATTTTTCTAAATTTGAAATCAAACCAAAAAATCAAACAAAGTAAATTATAAAATTCAAAATCAAACCAAGAATCCAAATAATCAATCCAAATTAAAATTCGGGTTGATTTGATTCAATTTTTCGATTTAATTCAAACAGTGCACGCTCCTATTATAAACCCAAAACAAGTCCAATAGCACTTGATAAAAAAAAGTTTTTCATTTTTTCTGTTTGTGATAAAGAATTCAAACAAGAAATCTCCCATGCATGATCGAAGATTTTCTTCTTTCTTTTCAAGATTTTAATTTAAGATGTTAGCGCGTTGCTTGGTATAGGATCAAGCATAATTGTGCTTCTTTCCACCATTCAGCCTAACATTGGTGGTGCTAGAAGCGTTGATCTATCCCTCTTATACCACGATGTCACAAATTTAGCATTACTTTACAATTTGCTTAAGTCAATTCAAACGTCCTCTAGACTAACACTCCTTGCGGCACACGAAAGGCATTACTTTACAATTTGCTTGGTTGAGTTACAAATGAATGTTCCATCTATTTATACTACACAATTAGGGATCAAAGTATGAAAAACAAATTCTATACAAGTCCCTACTTATTTTTTATTTAGAGCACGTTTGGATTGACTTAAAAAAAAGTATACGTCAAAAATAAAAAGACAAACTGAAATGACTTTTAAGTAAAAAAAAATATAAAATAGAGGAGACCCACTTTGATTTTTGACTTGTTTTAAGTCATTTTAAACTTATTTTAAGTTATTTCTGACCTTGTCAAACACTTCCTAACTTATTTAGTAATTTTGGACTTATTTTAAGTTATTTTTTATATTTACCAAACATTGTAAAAAGTCAAAAGGCAATTTTAAAAATAGTTTGACCAACTTTTAAGTGAATCCAAACACCCTCAGTTTTTCTTCTAGAATTCTCAATAAATCTCGGAGAATTATAAAGTCTTTCTAAGATTTATTCTATATTCTAGTAATTTCTAAAGTCTTGTACAAACCTGTCGACAACTCTAGTTTCTTCCCCTCTCATGACATTTGGCTACAAACTATGAAAATGGATGTATATCTTTAGATGTTTGCATCAATCATATCACTAATCCTCTCAGAAAGGAAACTACTTAAAAAAGATTGTAAACCCCCATACTTTGCCCGTGATCATGGAATAAGTAATAACATATAGTTTCCCTTCTCTATTGCAAATCGTTTCGTATTTGCTCTTTGACTTTAATTAAGATTCGGTATAAATTTAGGTAGATTTCAATTATCAAAATACTTTGAGACTTCAAAAGAATTGGTAAAATTGTTGTTCAGAAATTTGCATAGAGTCATCAAAATGTGGAACACTTTTAGTTAATGTTCTTCTAATTAATGATGCAAAAATAGTAGTTCGACTTGCCAAACATCATTATGTCCTTTAATAATCTCTCTATAACAACGTTTTTTTTGGCTGCTATAACAAAATATCATACGATTCATTAGTATCTATATTGACAGGTATATGGACAGGAAGTGTGCCATCAAGATTAGTTAAAGTTTTAATGGCACGTAGCTTAGATCTTGTTGACACCAAGCCTGGAAAAAATTCATCTGTGTCTATATTGACATGTACATGGACAAGAAGCACGCCATCAAGATCTAGTAAAAGTTTTAATTGCATATAGCTCGAATCTTGTTGACGACAAACCTGAAAAAGATATTATGTCAACGATCAACCATTTATATTTAATTTCTCATTGAGACACTTTTTAATTTGTAGATTCAAGACATCTTTGTTTTTTTATGTTTGGGATATGGCTATGTTGTTGAGTCAGGAATTTTATTCCTTAGATTCAGAAGTGTATTCATTACATACGGAAATTAAATATGCTAGAATAATCATAGACTAACACTTTGAAAGAGCAACTCCCCACAAAATATGACTTGAAAGTACAATAGTATTTTTCTTTTAAAATGGTGTTCGAGCCAACTTGCTCGCACCTAGATAATTCTACTAGCAACCTTCCACCAGCAGAAAGGCTTGGCCAGTTGACACACTTGGAACTTGTAAGTACAATAGTTGGTTAATATTTCTAAGACAATGTCCTATGTACTTAGAGCTTGAGATATTACAAAATAGAGCTGCATTCAACTTTCTGGGACTCCAGAACACTTCTAGCAGCCTCTTTGACTACTTGTCCACTCACATAATGCTTGCGGCAGACGGGCATATATACTTCTGCTCCTGCAATCAACTCCGTTCTCGTCTCTTCTGTCTTCCTCAAGGTGAAAGAAGCACGTTCACCACAAAGTTCACATCGGGCAGTAAGTTTGGTTACGGAATCAGCAATTGGTATTACGTCAAGAACTGAACCAAAGCTCCTTCTGCAAAATCCAAAATATGATCCAATACAGATCATTACACGAGTTTTTGCAATAAAGAATCACATTCAGTACATAAGAAATCTTCGGAAGAATAAGCAGAATATCTCTCACAAAAAAACGTATCAATTATGTACATTAGAGAGCACAGAGACTAAATGGAAGTAGTACCTTAGATAGTCACCATCTAACCCAGCAACTATCACAATCTTGCCATCATGATCAGCAACTTCCGTACAGAAATCATATAGATCCTCAAAAAACTGAGCTTCGTCAATGCCAATGACCTCTAACTGAAACCACATAACAGTCACAAAAACAGGTAATCACATATACAAAGAAAAATGATCATGATAAAAGTAATAATACAGTATCGTTACATACTATCAAAGAAAGTTCAGTGGCCAACTTACAAAAGAGTGCATACTAGCAAAGAAAGTTCAGTGGCCAACTTACAAAAGACTGTTTCATGATTATATCATTTCCCTTCACAACTAGGGGTAGATTTGGAGGGGTGGAGCCCCTAACTTCTCAAGAATCAAGAAATTTGACCCGGAAAATTGAAAATTTTCAAAAGAACGCACTCAGAAATATTCTTTGCCCTATATTTGAGAATATTTTCTTTTGCTAACACAGATAGGCTGCTAGCACCCTGACTAAATTATCATATCTAAATAGCTTCCCGTTGAAGTATTACCTTACTGTATGCTTCAGGACCACATCTCTGTTTAAATGATGATAGATTAGCTAAAGGCCAGCACGGCAATCTATCTCCATCATGTGTCACAACGGAATCTAATCCATATCTTGTATCCTTGTCTGATTTTAAAATTGCTACACTTCTGCAGAGAGGGGAAATAGCACAAAAGCTAAATCAGTCAATGATACGAGAACATCAGGAAGCCTTAAATATCTATCAAGATCATCAAAGTTCAAGCAGCACTTCAAAACTCAGAAATTAGCATGCTTTGTGAATCCAAATTATATGTCCATAATCATATTATCAAACTTTTGATATCTTCATGGTAATTAATAACTTGGTAAATTTTGATGTAAAGAATCAGGAACAATCTCAGAAGTCGGAACAAAATGTATTATACTGTTATTCACACAAGATAGGACCAATCTCCTTCGCGTGGTACCATCAATTGAACAAAAGGAAACAGAATATGCTGGTTCTACTTCTCTGCGCGGCTAGCTACACGAGATTGATCCGTACACGAACTGCAGTTCAACTGGGAAGGAACTGAAGGCTCAAAGTATGTTTGTGTTCAACAGGATGCATTAGAAAGGACAACAAAAGTATGCAGTGAAGATAGAGAGCCACGCAAACTGCAACTGCAACTAAAATAAGGATTGCATAGTCTAACACAAAAGTAAACCGTTAAATGACTTGTTTATCCTGATTTATCCGAGAAGTGGTCATTAATATTTCCACTATATGAAGATATAAATTTCCACCCACTTTTTTATGCTTGTTCACAGAATTGCAGCTCTTGATGTGCCAGGTAGATGGAATTATGTCACTTCCAGAGTAACATTCATAGGTTAGTAAAGATTCAAACATCTTTTCAAACACTACGAACACTTATAAATGCATTGCCTAAATGCATTTTGGCAACAGCATAGAATGATCTGCTTGACCACCAGACATAGCAATATAGCATAAGAAAAGAAATACAAATAGATATCCTAGAATGCTCAAAATTCATCATTCCGTGGCAGCATTGGTTAGTATACAGTATCGTAGAAGAAGTAAACTCATTTGCTATAGGTTCAAATTATGATGAAGTATGGCTTTTTAAGCATTTTATTGGAAACTACTCAACTCCACTGTTACTGCATATAGTAAAAAATGATCTTAAGAGAATATGTTTTCTATGGTAAACTTATTTTATTAAGGATCGTATCCACTAAACCGAGGCCGTCACATTACTTGGTAATAAAGCAATTTATCTGTTTGTTCACATACATGTTCCTCATAGAAGCAAATAGCAAGCCCCTGCTTGCCAAACTAACAGTTGAAACTGTGGGGAGATCGCAATCCAATTTTTGCATTCAAAGGCAAATGGCATCTCCCCAGAAGATTTCTGTCGAAGGATCACAAATTCCAGTAAACCATTGCTTGTGTCTGGAAAGGGCATTCCCGACTTGTAGCACAACGGCTGAAGCCTGTTTCTCTTTCTATGTTTGAAAGTCTTTCCACTTTTATAGCTTAAAAGGATACGAGCATACAGCTGGAGTGTAACATGCATGGCACTTTTTGAGATAGAGCAAATTGCCCGTTTAATAAGACTCTTTGCAGCTAAGTGGTTGAGGACTCAATCAAATGTTCATCCTATATTGTCGTTTGTCCTTTCTCTTTAACTCAGTAAATCTTGAACATCGCCAGCATCTTTTAAGATACCTGCCAT
Source organism: Solanum chilense (assembly GCA_032847665.1). Classification (NCBI taxonomy): domain Eukaryota; kingdom Viridiplantae; phylum Streptophyta; class Magnoliopsida; order Solanales; family Solanaceae; genus Solanum; species Solanum chilense. Next base: position 6,894,124 of record CM064973.1, on the reverse strand, counting down.
ATCTTTGACCAATTTATATATCTCAGCAGTCTGTTCATGAGCATTATGTTCCATAAAGAAGAAATGTGCCTGTCTTTGAACCTCAATCATACTATAACCAGGCTCCTTTTTCACCCCCGAGTCTTTCATCAGTCTCCTTATCTCCGCAACATTGTTCCACAAACCAAAAGAAGCATAAGCATTAGATAAGACAACATATTTGCCTGCATTCTCAGGCTCCAAGTCGAAGAAATTTCTAGCAGCAAGTTTTATCATCTCGATATCACCATGAATCTTACAAGCCCCAAGTAAAGCGCCCCATAATACTGGGTGCTCCTCACAACGTGAGTTTTTGACAAACTCATGAGCCTCTTGTAATCTTCCAGCACGGCCTAGAAGATCCACAATAGCTGCATAGTGTTTTCCTCTCGGTTGAAGCCCATAATCTCTCACCATAGATGAAAAATACTCCTTACCTCTATCTACCAGACCTCCATGGCTACAAGCAGAAAGAACTGCAAGAAACGTAACATGGTTTGGCCTATATCCTTCATCTATCATCCTATGAAATGATTCTAGAACATCTTTTATTCTTCCATTTTGTCCATACCCTGATATCAGAGCAGTCCATGTTATCACATTCCTTTCCGAGGACTCACTAAACACGAGATAGCCATCAGATGGAGAACTACACTTGAAATACATGTCCATAAGTGCACTATTAACTACAGTATTTCCACTAATTTGGCTTTTAATCAACAAAGCATGTGCTTGCTTGCCCTGCTCCAGGACAGCTAAAGAGGCACAGGCTCTAAAGACTGATGAAAAGGTATACTGATCTGGAAGTACATCTCTCTGTTTCATATCATGGTACAGACTCAGGCCTACTTCATCCATGCCCTTCTGCACATACCCAGCAATCATAGCGTTCCACGAAACCAAGCTTTTGAATTGTAACTTATCAAATATAATGTGTGATGTATCCAAGTCTCCTGCTTTTGCATACAAAATTAACAACTTAACAGTCAGATATTCATTTGGAACAAAGCCGGCAGTAATCATTTGCCAATGGACTCTTTTCCCTTTCTTATACGCTTGGCGGAAAATGCACTCTTGTAAAACAAGGGAATAAGTTTCTGCCTCCACCTGTACACCAGAGCGGCACAATATTCCAACTGCTTCAGCCACCCTTCCTGAGAAACAGAGACCTTTTATCGTCTCATCCAAATAGAGGGAATTCTTTACTCCATTGGCCTGAAAACTGGGAATATTACCAATCATGATTTCAATTCAAATGTCATTGGAATAACATGGTCCAACTTTTACTTCCTCTACATGAGCGAGCCAAAGAGCATGGAGATTTCAACACCCCAGGGAAGAAAGGAAAGGAAACAGAAAAAATCTGATTCAAGAACAACAAAATTCAGAAGAAAGGCACAATCATTCAATGAGAAAGATGAAAGGTTGAGTAACAAGAAAAATTCCTAAACTTTTAACAACTAGAACTGCAGAGAAACCAAGTCCAAATAGCATCAAGGACACTTGGTGTCTTGGAGCAATTGAATTTAGTGCTGCAACAACTTGGTTTTTCTTTTAACAAGTACCAACAAGTTGCTTATTTGAACGCCAAGTGTGAAATCGAACTAAGAAAAGAGCACCCTCACAGGAGATGATATAAATGACTAAGTCACGACTCTCACATTGAACTCTTGCCCAACCATGTTCTTAAACTCATGAAAGATATCTTTACGGTTATATTCAACCAAATAAACCATCAACCAGAAAGTTGGTCTTCGATAAAAATAGCACAATATGGCAACACACTGCTGAAAAGATGATTTGTTATGTTACTGAATACCATATCATTCTCTCCCTGCCACTATTAAGCTATTGACCAAAACAAATTCTGAGGCAAGAAAAAAACACTTACAATCATTGGACTCAATGCATCATCTTCCATGTTTCATTATAAGGTCTAGATAGTGCATGAAAGTCTTGAGATTTAGCCAAAAGTCCTACTTATATAAGTTCTACAAAGCTTGTGTGAGGTATAAGACACTATAAAGTAAGTAGCTAAGTAGATAATCCTCATGAGAGGAAACCAAACAGATACCGGTTTATTTATAGGATGCTCCCAAAAAACAGCTGAGGCACACTTTCTACTCCAACAACATAATACCCCGTGTAAATCCCACAAGTGGAGTATGGGTAAGTTAGAGTGCACGCTAACCTTACCCCTATCCCCAAGTTGTTCCCGATAGACCTTTGGCTTTGAAGAACAGTAACAACATCGAAATAATGTGAAATGGAAAACAGTACACAACATACAGAAGAAAGAACAGCAGCAACAACGAAATAAGGGGATAACCAAGCATAAAACAAACACAGGTAATAACCAAGAACCAGAAACTACCAGAATATTTCTACTCCAACAGATGAATAGTATAAAAAGATTTAAACTTTAAATATGCACAGCATTTCATTACACAACCAAATGAGAAACAGATTGATAAAACTAACCTGCCATTGCTTCTCTCAGACTTAATCCTCTTCATAAGTGTAGTAGTTTTTCCAGCAAACATAGGACCCACAATCACATGAACCTCACCAGAACCAGAACCAGAACTAGAACCCGATGCCTTACTACTCAAGACCCGAATTTGACTATGGTTTTGCACAGTAGAACACCTAAAGGAAGAAACTTTACTCATGGGGTTCATTGTTTGAGCAGAATTAAGGTTCTTGAAAGTACTAAGAACCCCATATCCCCTGCATACAAACATGGTGGTGGGTCTTGAAAGTACTGGGGAAAGGAGTGATTTCATTCTTGATAATGGTAACATAAAAATTGATTCTTTTTGGGTTTTTTGGGCTGAAATTCTTCAAATTTAATCACATAAAGACTGTTTGTAGAAATAATTTCATGGGAAATTGAGTCCAAATGATGATAAAAGTATATGAGATGAGAAAAGGGGGCAGGGTTTTGAGGGTTTTAGGTTCTTGGAGGGAAGATGGAACCAAGGAGGATGGAAAATACAACTTACCTACAAAAGATTTTGTTCGGATCAATTTTCGCACAATTCAATAATTTTTTTTTTAGATTAGTTTAATTTTATAAGTTCGGATCAATTTTTGTGCAACTCAAATTTGAATCAATTTATACATAATTTGATTAAAAAAAAGTTTTGAATCAATTTTCAAGCAACTCGATTTGAGAGATGTATGTGAGCTACCAAACTTACCTACCAATGGTATGTTGTAAAAGGGTGGATTTGTATCTTTTGATTATACATTATCTAAAATTTAATATGATTATTTTGATAATTGTTTTTGTAAACAATATTATAGTATTAATTAAGAATAATTTTATTTGTTATCAATTATAATAAGGAACTAGCAAATTGGATTATTTATTATAAAAGGATGTAATTTTTGCGACCTCAAAATAGAAAATTAAAAATTTCTTGATGGCAAAACACTTCTTCACTCAATAGTGTCACAAGTCGATTTTGATTGTTGTTGACAATGGAATTAAATAACTAATGAATTAGATTGTTTAATAAGTGTTTTTTCTCTATATATACGAAAGCACGCTAAGTCAAAATACCTAACTATGTTACTGGCAAATAGTAATAAGTTGTAGAGCTCTAATTTAATGATAAGATCACAATACGTGATGTGCAGATTAAGTGTATGTCATGTATTGGATTTGATCTTTATCCGATAGGTTAGTTTAATCAAAGAAAAAGAAAACGAATATAATATCTTAAATCATGAAATAGAAATATATAAAACAACAAAAATTACATTAAAAAAATGCATAATACAAAAGAGTAAATATGTGTAAGCTTTATTCTTACCTTAAAATATAAATATATTATTTTTAATTGACTTTCGACTCGAAAATATTATGATCCGAAAGAAAATTTTTACTTAAAACTTTAAATTCTAAAAAATAAGTTGTGAAAAGAAATAAATAGTTTTATAAGATGTTTGTAGTGGTGATTTATATTTTTAGCTTTTGCATATGCTATATTATTCATTCAGTAAATATAATTGTGTCCAAAAGCCATAAATTCATTGATCAACGGTTGGCAAATTTCTCCCCTTTGATTTAAATATTTTTACAGATAATTTGTACTCAAAATTTATAATTAAAAATAAAAAAAATTATATTCATAACATCATAATTATAGCTAATTTAAGATAAAAACTTTTAATGGAAGCACAAACATATTGTATAGTTTTTTTAGGAAGATATTTTATGAAATATTTTCCAAGTTGTTTTCGAAAGTATAAAGCACAAATATCAAAGTTGTACTTTTTTATATCCCCTAAAAATGAAGTTTTATATTATTTTACTAACCAATTCTTAATTTACAAGTTCTAACTATAAAAATGATTATTGATATTTATATTATTATAAATTATATACATCACACTTCTTGAAAGCAAGTTTTTTATAAATTTTATGTGAATACAAAATATTTTATATACCATGGTATTATTTATTTTTTTGTTAGTATAATTTAGTCGGATTGTGTAATTGTGATCACAATTTTTAGTATTATTGTAATGGATATTTTAAACAAATGCTTCAAAAATAAATTAATAAAAATCAGTTCTAAACTTCAAATAAGTAATATATCTCAAAAAGAATTTAAAAAAGGCAACGGCAAATTACCAAAATTCTTTCTTGGGCACAACAATAATTAATTTTCTAACCCTATAAAAGGGAAGAAAAAATAAATTAAAAGGAAGTGCGTAAATTGCGGTACATTCTTGGTCACCAAGACATTATCTAAGAAATTATTATGCAATTTTGATCTTCGTCTAATTTAAATTTAAGTTAAAAATAATTTTACGTAAAAGATATAACCTTTTTTTTATCAAAATCAATTTCGTTTTCAGATTTCATATTCAAACTTTTTATTAAGGATAAAAATATACTTAACATTCTATCATGATAATCTTTGATGTCGTCTCAATTTTCTTAATTTAATATAACGCAAAAAAAGCTATTTAAAGAGAATTAAATTTAACCATCTTTAATTCTCCAAATGTTTGCTTCCAGCAATTATTCTTTTTGATTTCTCGGGCATTTTGTAAAGAACCATGCTAAATGGCCAGAAAATTTAGCCAGAATTAGATCAGAAAATTAAAAAATCTATAATATTTTTTTAATTTTAAAATAAATAATATTTTTTTCTACTTTTTAATTAAAGAATATTAAAGTTAAAATGATAAAATTATTTTAAAAAATAAAATAATATAAATAAAATGTTATTCTGGTCATATCTTCCGGCCAAAAAAGGATTTTTCCTTTTGTAAATATATTTTTCCAATGACTATTTAGCAACTAAAAATGTCAGAGGCAATCAGTATATATGTATTTCAATTAATTATACGAAATGTATGTAATTTTGTACACCAACTTATATCAATAATATTGGTTATCAAAGCTAGAATATAATTTGTATTTAAGACCTTATTATTTTCAAGAATTTGGGGTTAAAAGGGTAAAAAAAATTGTCAAAAATTCTAAAAGGGCATATCAATTTTTTTTAATCAAAACGGTAAAATTGCTTACAATGTAGCGATTTCGTCCGTCGAAAAAAAGCAAAATCGCTGCTATAGAAGCGACTTACATAAAAAAATTTATTTTTTTGCTTTATTTAAAAAAAAATCAAATTGTTGTCTTAATTATTATTTTTTTAAATCAAATCGCTGCATTATTTACCCTTCATTTTTATTTTTGAAAATTTAATTAAATCGCTGCAAAAAAAATTACCCGATTTAGTTAAGTTTTCAAAAAAAAAAATAAGTGTAAATTGATGCCTTTGCAGCGGTTTGATTTTAAAAATAATAATTACAAAAAATTAATTAAAAATCGCAGTCTTGGCAGCGATTTTGATTTGATTTCTTTTTTTAAAATAAAGCAAAAATTTAAAAAAAAAAAAAATTTAATGTAAGTCGCTGCAAATTAAAAAAATTATTTTTTTTTTAATTTTGAAAATCGCTCCATTCGGAGCGACTTGTTTAAATTATTATTTATTTTTTTAAAAAAAAAGCAAATTTAAGAAATCCCAGCCGCGATTTTGCTCTTTCCGACGGACAAAATCGCTATATCATGAGCGATTTTCCGTTTTGATTAAAAAAAATTATCCTTTTAGAATTTTTGACAATTTTTTTTTATCCTTATAGCTCCAAACTCTTATTTTTAATCACTTTATCATCCACTAGGCATTAAGTACATCCTTCGAGGGCATTTCATTCGAGTACTTCTCATATATGATATATTCAAAAAATAGTGAAACTATTATTAAATCTCTTGGAGACGTAAATAATAAGATTATATATTATCAAGATATTTCTAGAAAAATATTTATAATTTCAGCACAATCTGAACGATAACAACCAATTGCCTAAAATAGTTGTTGACTTGTAAGATTAGAAAGTCTTAACAATACTCAGAATTTCTTTATTTTTTTTATAAAAAAAAAGTTGTCACTAAAATGAAGGGACGGTTGGTAAGTTACTGTAAATTAGTTGTCATTTTGAGTTTCTTAATATATATACATATATAGTACTCATATATAAAATATAAATATAAGTATAATATTCTTTTTTTTAATTATTTTTTGTGTATTTTGATTAAATCTAAGTCTACCTGTTTTTATTCCTTTTTTAGATGAATAGGCAAACAAGGAATCCAATCTGTCCAACACACATTTCCCACTTTCTTCACATTTTTTTATTCAAAAAGTTGAGATAAATAAGTGAGTTTTCATGTTAATTAAATAAAATTCTTATCTTATTCCAAACGCAGTATAAAAGCTATTTCATTTTTTAAAATATTATAGCTTTTGTCATATATCTGTTATATTTAAATTCTAATCTTGATTCCTTAATTATTAGTAGTAGTATTAAGTTACTAGTCCATCTATCTTCAATTAGTTAAAAAGAATATAAAAATATGAAGGTTAAATTTAGATTACTTTAAAAATAATATTATCGTCAAATTTTAAGTAACAATACAAACTTCTTTTTAAATAATTTACGATGACTCAATAATTAAAATTTATTCGCGCCAAATGTTTATATCGATTCAGTACTTTCACGTCACATGTTTAAATTTACAGTTTATTTTACTCAATGTTAATTAATTAATATATGTTTTACTTTATTAAATCACGTAATAATAGATTTTTTCGTGTAAATATCGATGCGAATATATTTTTCCAAAAAATCAGAAGTGTTATTCTTTTTTTTTTGTATAATATATGTATATAATGTTATTATTGTTTTTTTAAAAAAAGGTTTTTGACGTAGCATGTGACTTGGTCCATATTTTTTGTGTTTTGGTTCATGCCTTTCCACCACATCAAGGGATAATGGAAGCTTGGTATAATTGCAATATTTTTTAATTAATTAATTTCATTTTATTTATAATTAAATAAAGAGCACAAAATTATAAGTCTTCCTTTGCTCCTTTTGTAAAAAAAAATAATATTTTTAAGTTGGTAAATATTGGCTTATAATATGTTAAACGAATTTTGTATTTATAAAGTATCACATAAATTAACATGATATATATGTTTTTAGATTTTCAATGATGATATAATTAAAAAAAGAACAAATTCATGGAGATTTTGATTATTTATGTTTCTAAAATTTGATCTTTTTACCGTATAAAGGTAACTCTTGTAAATGATTAATTGTTAAAGAAGCAATTTGTGCTTAATTTAGAAGCTAATTCTCAAGGTTCTTAGGCAATTACTATTATATTAATTATTGTAAGTGGATAAGATTTTCAAGATATTATATAACATATGTCAAGTAATTTAGGGATAATAAAATTTTTGGTACTTCTGTTAATCGTTTTTGGTAATTATTTATGAATTATGATAAAGTAAGTATATTTTTTTCCTTACATCACATAGAGATATATCGATTAAAGCCTTAAAAATTAAAAATATCATTTTTAGTAAATATATTTAATGAATTTAAATTAGTTGAATTAATAAATTTTAAATATTAAAAGTTATAAAATGATCGTTAAATAAATTAAGTTCTTTAGTACTATTAAGAAAAACCAAATATATATATACACACACCATAGGAGTTGAAAATTTCTCTTATTTGTTTCCAATATATATATAGAAGAAAATATAGGTAAAAATATGAAAAAAGAAAAGAAAAGAAATGGTAATAAGAAGAATGTAAGACAAATTGTCTGAAATATTGAAAATTAGTGGACTCAATATCAAAAGTATCTGATAAATAATTAATTAATCCATTATAATGAAAAAAAAAAGAAATTTTACTTGAAGTAAATGTGTATTTGTTAGCTAGTTAAATTTCTTTTTTTTTATATTTGGTCTGTTAGCTCAAATTTGATTAATTCAAATTTATGTATCATATTGGTTATTTTTTAGAGTGACATTTCTAATATGATTTTTTTCATACTCATAACTTAGGTTTGAGGTTTCTAATTAAGGTTGTTGCTCATATTTTCTCACCCCACGTGCAGTACTCACATTAAAATTCGATTAATCTGAATTCACGCATTGCATAAGTTATTTAATGCAACCCAACATAATTTTTTTATACTCAAAATTCAAATTAGAGATCTTTGGATAAGGGTGTAGTTAAGTTAATTTCATTTTTTGGTTTGTATATTTTTTTGGAGGTGACTCAAGGAATATAATTTTTTTTATACTCAAATATGAGTTTTCTAGTCAAGGGTGTTACTCATATTTTCTTACTCGATATTCGATACTTCCATTAGAGTCCGACAAATTCGAACTCATGCATTACATGAGCCAATTTGAGGGTGAAAAAAAATCATTTTCTAAATTCAAAAATATATTTATATAAAACAATATAAAAAGTCATCATCATCTTCCATTGTCTCCTCTAAGCTTTCTATATTTTCTCACACACACAATATATTATACCAAAAAAAAAATGTATATATATAAAATATATATATAAATATATATATAGAGATAGAGAGTGTTAGCCATTTCAGATGTAAATCAATCTTTCTTACACCACACTCTCTTTTCTCTCTTACCTTTTTCCTCTCATTCCCTTCTTCTCCTTCCTCTCTCTCTCTTTTGCTAAAAAATAAAAACTCCATTTTTGTGTTTTGGTGAATTTAGAACGTTTAGAGAGGAAAAAGAGAGGGCCTTTCAAGCCCTCTTTCTATATATGCCTCTCTAATCGATCTTGAATAACACCCATTTCTCTTCTTGTAGCCTTCTTTCATCATCTATTGGTAAAAATTCAATCTTTGATTCATGTTTTATGTTTAAAGTTTTAATCTTTTTGACTTTATTTGAGGATTTTGGCTTGTGGGTGTGTTGATTTATGGTTCTATACTGTATAGTTTCATGTTTTATCCTATAAAGTTTTGATCTTTATGGCTTTGTAGAGAATTCTGGATTGTGGGTCTGTTGATTCTTGGGTTATTGTTCATGTTTTGTTGAAAAGTTTTGATCTTTATGGCTTTTGGATGGATTGATCTTTGATCTGTTGAAGATCAGATGATCTATTGTTGTATTGGAATCTGTTGTTTAGATGCAGTTTTCTTTTTGATGTTTACTTAATCTGCATTTTGATGTTTCATATTGAATTGTTGTATTGATGGGGGTAAAGTAATGGATTCTTGATTGGTAAGGTTGTTAGAATAGTTGAACATGAATTATCCAATTGTAAGTTTGTTGTTGAGATCCTTTGTTATGTTTTTTACTTTGTGAAGTTAGTGATCAGATGTTTGGTTTGAAGAGAGTTGTTTTTAACACTTTGGAGTATTGATCTATTGATATGATTTATGTTTAGTTTTATAATAATGATTATGAGTGGTGGTACCTTTTGATGTGTAGAATGGAAATGGAGCCTGGAAAATTGTTTGTTGGTGGAATTTCTTGGGACACTAATGAAGATCGTCTCAAAGAATATTTCCAAGCTTTTGGTGATGTGATTGAAGCTGTGATCATGAAAGATCGGATCACTGGTCGTGCTCGTGGTTTTGGTTTTGTTGTTTTTGCAGACCCTTCTGTTGCCGAAAGAGTTGTGAAGGAAAAACACATAATTGATGGTAGAACTGTAAGTTACATGTGCCTAATATCTGGAGTATGTTCAGTACTTTGTTTATTTGGATTTATTGATATTGAAACTGTTGAACGATTTATGATGAAGGCTCTCAGATGGTTTGTCAGAAAATAATTTAGGCTTAACTTCAAATTTCACTTGTGATGTTTTCTGATGATTATGATCAATGTGATGTGCAAACTGTTATTAGTTCATGAACAATGTCGTAATAGCACTGCCAATGAAGAAATTGATGATTCAATCTAATAGGGAAGCCCGGTGCATAAAGCTTTCCGCATTAGCAAACTTCAAGGATGTGATGCACCCTAATGCAAGCATTTTTATGGCCACCTCCACGGCTCAAACCACTGACCTATATGTCACAGAGGCAACTTCACCGTTGCTCCGTGTCTCCCCTTTGATTGATTCAATTTGATCAGTGTTCAATATCACCACAGTTAATGTGATTGGCTCTATATGTTTTAAATTGAACTTGTTAAGTTGACCAGCTTGAGATGAGCTGAACTGAATCGACAGTTCAAACTATCAAATGTTGCATGAAATGAAATGATGGAAATAATTTAATCTTTGAAATAGTACATGGAGATGTAGACAAGAAGCACGGCTAATGCAAGCAATCAGATTTAGTTGTAGGAATTTAGCTATGACCCTTTTTCAGTCTTCTTGGAGTTTCTTATCAATTACCAAAAAACTTGTATGTGTAGTAAGTTAATGAAAGTTATAAGAATGAGCTTCTGCTTAAGGACTTACGATAACTTGCTAACTGTTATGGAAAACGAATGCAAACATTTTTACTGTTTCCCTTTGATCTCCAGGTAGAGGCAAAGAAGGCTGTTCCGAGAGATGATCAACACATTACCAGAAATAATGGTAGTATGCAGGGTTCTCCAGGTCCAGCTCGCACTAAAAAGATTTTTGTTGGAGGTTTGGCATCCTCAGTCACCGAGAGTGACTTCAAGAATTACTTTGATCAATTTGGGACGATCACCGATGTTGTAGTAATGTATGATCACAACACACAAAGGCCTAGAGGCTTTGGATTTATTACTTTTGACTCAGAGGAGGCAGTTGATAAAGTTCTATACAAGGCGTTTCATGAACTTAACGGTAAGATGGTTGAGGTTAAACGTGCAGTACCCAAAGAGCTGTCACCTAGTCCAGCCCGAAGCCCATTTAATGGACAGAACTATGGTCTTAATAGGGTTAACAATTTGCTTAATGCATATACCCAAGGTTACGTTCCAAGCTCAATTGGAAATTATGGAATGAGAATGGAAGGTAGATACAGTCCTCTTACTGCTGGTCGAAATGGATATTCATCCTTTAATCCTGCTGACTTTAACTTGCCGTCAGGCATAGACTCCACATTGAACCTAAATTATGGTGGAAATGGAAATTTTGGTTCTAATTATGGACGTGGATTCAATTCCTTATACAATGGGAATTCAAACAGGTTCAACGGTCCTGTCGGGTTTGCCCCTGGAAGGGTTGGAAGCAGTTCAATGTTGAATTCAGTAGGATGGAACCTGTGGGACAATGAGAGTCTTAATTATGGAACAAATTCTGCCAACTCTACTGATTTCGTTGGTTCTGGAAGTGGGGCTGCGGGATACGGTACGTTGGGGGGTCTCGGAACAATCTGGGGTTCCTCCTCAATTTCGGGTCAAGGTGGAGGAAATGGTTCTTTTGGAAGTGGCAACATTGCTAACAGTGGCGAAGCAATTGGGACAGGGTATGGACGAAACTCAGGAAGCAATGCTGTCAATACATCACCTTATTCCTCAGCAAAAGACATTCCTGCTGGAGCTTTTGGGAACTTGTATGGTAATACTGTAGGTGCTTCGTTCTATGAGGACTCAGCCTGGCGCTCAACATCTCCAGAACTAGATGACTCTGCATCCTTTGGTTATGGACTTGGGAACGCAGAGTCACTTGGTTATGTTGGTGGTTATAGTGTTGCAAATAGATCAAATAAAGGTAAGAAACTCCTCATTTTTAACTTTTAGTTAATTGTCATGACGTCTTTCTAATGCATGCACTAAACGGTCTGCCACAAAACTTACTCACACATCATTGCTCCTACTGAAAAAAGCGCAGCCCGGAGTACTTAGCTCCCCTATGCACGGGGTATGTGCATTAAGCGTCTATCAGATGCAGCCTTACCTTGCATTTCTCCTGCATTCACCCTGACAGGCTAACCCGAGCTTACCCACATTCTTAACCATTCATGGGCTCAAGTTGGTTTTGGCAATCCTAATCTGAGCTGCAATTTGGTAATGACACACCATGAACTAAGCTAGAACCAAAGAACACACAACGATGATTTTGTTTCTTGCTATGCTTATACGTATGCATTGACCGATTTGTTTCATTTGCATAACAGTTAACTTACATATGCTCGTGATTTGTGATTCAGGAATTGCTGCCTAGGAAGATTTATCGTATGGAAGCTTGGATTTAAGAATGCTTAATATAGGTGGAAAATACAGCTTGAGCTAAAGTTGTGGATGTGGATTACTACTCGTATTCTGTTTGAAGAAATACTTCAGTCTAGAGGTACATTCACTTAGAGCTAATTCAGTACCTGCTATAGAAAGAACTTCTCCCAATCGACGTTTAAAAAAGAAAGGGACTTCTCGTGTAAGGTTTGAACGTAGATTGTTTAGTATAGAACTTTTCATTTTCTTCGCCTTTTTTCCTTGTCCCTTGCATATGGTTGAGATGTAAAATTGGATAGCGGAATATACTTACGAGATAATTGTTCCATTACATTATCTGATGAAAAACAATGCAACGTAAAAGCAGATTGTTCGTCCCTTCATCGGATTCTTTTCTTCTTCATTCTTTTCTTTGTTTTCATACTGTAATTGCTCCAGCAAACTTGCTGGTTGTTGTTGAAATTTATCTCAATTTCTATCAATTTTTCAGCTTATTTAGTGTAGAAAACTTGTGTGACAAATGCTTTCTATCTATGTTCTTAAATGATATTTTTATCTCTTAGAATCTCATTTTTATCCCACATACTTTTTGTACACCCCTTCTTGTTTGTCCACATAGAGGTTTGACTATTATAACGTCGTTTGTTTGGATATTTTTTTTGCTGCTATACCAAACATGTGATGTAACATAACATGAAAAATACTCGAACGTTATAACGAAATACTGTTATAGAGATATTGGAAAGGTCTTACTCAATTATTGAAGTAGACAATTCATGCATAACCATCCCTCATGTGTTTATTCATTGTATGTCTAAGTCTTGTTTTATGGTTGAGGCTTTGATTTTTCGGATGGTTATTCAATGAATAGTTATTATTTCAAAAAGTCGCTTTATTTGTTGAGGAACAGTTAGAATGAAATGAAATACGACTTTTGCTTTTTGAGATATTATTTCTCTCTGTTCAAATTTATATGACATGTTTTTTAGTTTGTTTCGAAAAGAATATCACATTCCTTCCTTATTCTTGATAAAATTATTTATAGCCAGTAAAATACCCGAGTATTTTGGATTGCAAATTTCAAAAGTCTTGTTTTTTCTTAAAGTAAATATCAAGTTAAATCATGTCACATAAATCGAAACAAAGAAAATATTAGATTAAGGATTATCTAAGTAATATTGGTCTCAATTCATTGAAACTTAGGAATTTTGCATAAATATCCAATCATGGGACCATCATCTTTTGTTCTCATTTTTGGAAAAATGTTAATTATGCAATATATAAGATTTCATATGGTCGAAGTTTAATCGCTCAATCGTATTGAACATCGTAGGTGTAAAATTGTTTTGAAGTAAAAAAATGTGGATAAATTTTGTTATTATGTCCGATACCTCTAGTAACTGTCTTGAAATCATCCATTGAAGAGAGAATTTTGAATTATCAATCCCTAAAAGAGGTTTTAAGAACAACAACAAATCAAAAATATTTTAAAAAACAGTAAAATCATTAGACAAATAATAAAAGAAAATGATAAACATGAATACCCAAATCAATGTTAATCTTCAAATCCAATCTTGAAACGAAAGTAAAGGAAAATAATCGAAAATAAAAATATATTAAATCTGAAAATATGGGAATATTTGATTTGGATTAATTTTAGAGAAACAAATTGAAAAAAAGCATAATTAAAGGACTTTAATATCTAGTCAATTACCGAAATATAGGGGCCTGTGTAATCTATGAGAGAGAAAACATGATTCGTATCAGAATATTTTTTTATTTTTAAAATAATGACATTTTTGACATGTTTACTACTCTGTTTTCTTACTTGTCCATATTTTCTCTTTTCGATGTCCCTATTTACTTGTCCATTTTGGCAAGTACATATTTTATTTCCTATTATACCCTCATTTAAACTTCATGAAAATTTCATAGTTTTAATTCATCCTTTTTGACACCATATTTCACTATGTTAATTATTGTTATCTTAATATGTGCCTTTTATAAAGTGGACAACTAAATAGGGACGGAGGAAGTAATATTATTAAAATATTAATGTTATCACTAAATAAATTGATTTTTTTACTATTTAGCTAAATTTTAAAAAAAATAAAAATGTTAAGAGGCCCATGAAGATATGTGGATAAAGAGTGGATCCCACATATTTGATCAGCGGTCCATGGGCTAAGTGGCCCACTAACGAATTATAAGCAAATCGACACTACGTAATGGGCATCTTGTGGATTGTGTATGCCATGTTTTTTTCTCGAAATAATTACGTGTCTGAATCATTCGATCATCTATTTTATAAAATATTTTTGAAATTATATAAACTTTGTACTAAATCAACATATATTATAAACAACATGTATATATTTGATGGTGTATAAATTGTCTTTATTTCAACAATTAAACTAGTTAGTTGAATGGGTATGTATATATCTATAACTCCCTTTGTATATATATTGTTTTTTTTTGTCAATTTTTGTAAAGGGAAAAAAAAAAGTTAAAAAATTCCCTAAAATGTGTGGTCAAATATATATTCTTATCCTTATTTTGTGGCTTCATTTACACCTTGGTCTTCTTTTTATTTATTTCCTTTTATATAATTTTAAATCAAAAAGTACATAAAAGATACTAACTTCTATATTCTTATTTATTATTTCATATTCAAAATATCATGAAATGATATGTCGAAAATCTTAGTCAAGAATAATTTCGGAGAAGTGAAAATAACTATACTGAAATAATAGTTATGCCTTAGTCGCAATAAGTTAGAATCAGATATATAAATTTTTATTTATCGTATATCACCATTTATGCTAAATAAAAACATTCCAAGCAGCTACTATACAATTTTTAACCTTGTTTTAATAAATAAGGCAATATTTTTTACTCTCAAATACTATAATATATTTGGGGAAAAAGAAGATAGATGAATACTATAAGGCATTAATGTAGTTCCTCTAAGGACTTAAAAATCAAGTGTGTGTTATTAATCATCAGACGATACGGTGAAATAAATAAAATTCTTTTCCTCTTAATCAAAAAATTTAAATTTAAACTGTGACTATAAAAAAAAAAAATTAATTTAATCAAATTTCGATATTAGATTAAAGAATATGATAGGACCAACGTGGGGTGACAAATCAAATCAGTTGACAAATGACAGGGAAATTCATGATGCATGACATATTTTTGAATGAAAGCAAATAAATTATTACTATATTGCTTAGTTTCAACATCAGAATAAGGACCAGAATTTATTTTATTTTTCTTCTCTTTTTATTTTTTATTTTTTTGGAGAGTCTGATGTTTAATTCCTTAGGGAATAATTTGATTTCAAGACAAGTTATATTAAGATTAATTATAATGGGATATTATAATGTGATTAGTTATATTGCAATTATTTTTTAATGATTGTTTGTTTTGTCAAATATGCATGACATAATTTCTAATAGTAAGTTGTGAGTTTTTTTTTGTTTTTTTTTTTTATGACAAGGAAAACCCGCAGTCGCTATCACAAAATAAAACCTCCGCTCCTATCCAATAGCTTGCAAACCACATAGGAGAAAGTAACCCGCACCAGACAAGCTTGGTGCGACGAGCTCGACCCAGAAGGCAAACCCTTGCTTTCGCTGGCAAGAGGTTCAAACTTGAGACCTCCAACGTGAAAATCCCGTGCTCAAAGATAAATTTTAAATTTAAACTGTTAATATAAAAAAGATAAATTTAATTCCGATATTAAATTAAAGAATATGATAGGACCATAGCGTGGGGTGACAAATCAAATCAGTTGACAAATGACAGGGAAATTCATGAATGCATGACATATTTTTGAATGAAAGCAAATAAAATATTACTATATTGCTAAGTTTCAACATCAGAAAAAGGACCAGAATTTATTTTATTTTTCTTCTCTTTTTATTTTTTTTGGAGAGTTTGATGTTTAATTCCTTAGGGAATAATTTGATTTCAAGATAAGTTATATTAAGAATAATTATAATGGGATGTATTATGACGTGATTAGTTATATTGAGATTATTTTGTAATGATTGTTTGTTTTGTCAAATATGCATGATATAATTTCTAAGAGTAAGTTATGATTTTTATTTTTTTTTATGACAAGGGAAACCCACAGTCTCTATCACAGGATAAAATCTCGGCTCCTATGAAATAGCTCGCAAACCACATAGGAGAAAGTAACGTGCACCAGACAAGCTTGGTGTGACGAGCTCGACCCAGAAGGCAAACCGTTGCTTTCGCTGGCAAGAGGTTCGAACTTGAGACCTCCAACATGGAAATCCCGAGCTCAAACCATTGGGCCGCCCCGAAAGGTCAGTTGTACGTTTACAAATATGCTCTCTAAGAACTCTAAGAATAAGTTGTTTGTTTATAAAAGAAAGTTTAAGGATGTAACTTTGTTATTTTACATTTTTTATCCAGAACAAGTTATCCCAAAATTAGTATACCAGGCACAAATCACAAGGAAACTTACCCCAATCATAATTATTAATTTTGGGATAACTTATCCCACACTTTGTAACCAAATAAAGAATTGAGGGGTACTAAAAAGTTATCCTAAGATTATTTTTCTTTACCAAATGACCCCGTAGAGAATTAACATTGTTTAAAAAAAAAAACTTCAATACAACACAACTGATCTATCACGTGGTAAAATGAAAGAAAGTACAAAAGAATAGTAAACGGAGACTACAATATAAATAAAGATTCTAAATATGAGAAGTTGCCCCGATCTTCCTCAGCACCCCTCGTAGTTTCACCAGAAGCTACGAGTTCATGAGAATCAGGATCTTCGTGCGAGCGAACACGAAGAGCCTGATTCTGGCACATAATATTAGAGAATAAGCATAAATTTGAAAGCACAGATAAAAGAGAAGAATCTGTAGCAATGCATTACACAAAAAAAAAACAACTAACAGCTCAAAAAAAGGTTCTTCTCCACTTAGAATAATTTACATTTTTTTTTCCTTCTAATGGAAGTTTGTTTTCCCATAGCACAGAAATCAATCTAAACTTGTTTGTTTTCCCCCCATAATATTTCAAAAGCAACAACAGAAAATGAATTACAACAGGGATTATGATGAACAGCACCAACCTTTTTTCGCTTGTGTCTCGGCTTCTTGGTTTTCGTCTGCCTGCAAAACCACAGTTTTACCATTTGCCAGACGCCCGGAATCCTTTTTTTGAAGTTCTTGCGATTGCATGACTTTCCGGCTCAAGATATTATAGATCTCTTTAACAACTGTTTGAAAAGCTACAGCTACATTTGAAGAATCCAAAGCTGATGTTTCTATAAAGAATAGACCTTGTGCCTCTGCTAGGGATTTGCCTTCAGCTGTTGTCACCTCCCTCGCATCTTTGAGATCGGATTTATTTCCAACGAGTATTGTAACCACGTTCATGTCAGAATGAGCTGTCCACACAAATAAAGAAGATCAGCAAAATATACAAATTGCACAACATATCGACATGGAAATAGCTCAAATAAGCGTTTATCAAATTTAAACTGCAGAGTATGCAAGTCAAACTATTAATAGACAAAGGAGTAAACAGCGTTGTCATAAAACTTACTCTGAAGTTCATTAAGCCATCGACCAATATTTTCGAAAGTTAGCCGTCTACTAATATCATAAACCAGAAGAGCTCCAACTGCACCTCTGTAATATGCAGAAGTTACTGCCCTAAACCGTTCTTGACCTGCTGTGTCCCATATCTGCGCTTTGACCTCCTTCCCATTTATGTCCAGCTTTTGGGTCTGGAACTCTACTCCAATTGTTGATTTTGAGTTGGGATAGAATTCATCACGAGCAAATCTAGCAAGCAAATTTGATTTCCCAACAGCTGAATCACCAATCAAAACAATCTTGAAAAGGTAATCCTCCGTTTGTGTTCCCTCAGAACGAAACGCCATCTTCTATGTGTAAAATGGCAAGCTAGAACATCATATTTGCTTATTTTGTAGCTAAACACCAAAAACAAGAAACTTAAAGCACAAATAGGCAGAAGGCCCTCAAGGAAACTTGCAAGGCAATACAAGCATATATAAGACAAAACACTTCCACTTAGGAATTGGTTTAAGAAGAGAAGAAAGGAATCTCAGATAATAAAAGTTGTATAATGAAGGTGAAGAAGGACTAGGTAATATAGAATAAGGATTTTCTATCAACCCTGTACTAAACTTCTTCCAGCCGCTGCACCACTGGGTAACTCTTTCCTATTTTATTCAGCCCTCTAACGGACAGCTTATAAAAAGTACCTGCATAAGAAGAAAAAAAGATAGAAACTTGAAACATCAGCAAAGCATCCAGTCTACACTTAGCTTTCCCATAAAACAATGTGTCATTCTTCTGCAACGTTCTTCAATAGGATATAGTCTGATTATAATTAACATATGTAAGGGAAAGGAAATTATACAAGACTAATTAGCTGTCGCTCATCTAGTGCCCCGTCCTTGCCGCCTCTCACTTCCCTTGCTTCTTTTGCAGACCTTTTAAACGCAAACCTAGAAGAAAAATGAAGGGAAGTATTACCGTAAGACTTAACACAAAATTGTGCTTGCAGAAATCATTTCTGGTTGTTAACATAATATAAGAAACCGAATTGTTATCTCCAAAATATTCCACTAATTCAAAACCAAGTCACACCAAAGACAAATTACTCCCTAATAATGCAAAAGGGTCAACTAGTTATTGTGTACACTATCTGCATTGGCTTTTTCTTCTTTTCTCTTTTGCCACTTCTTAAGGATAAGGGGGTTTGAATAAAGAGGGGAAAGGGTGGAATTTGAGAGAGATGGGAGATAATTCTCAGGGAAATAGTAATATGTATGGACTGCAAACAATGATCATTAAACACTGATGCTCAAAAAGTTTGCTAACTGTCAGAAACCACATGAGAAAGACACACAACAGAAAGGTAAGTGTCAACAGAAGAAGACTAATATTTCCTCTTGCTCTCCAGCAGCAGGGAAGGGGAGGAGTTGAGGAGGTTCCCTCTCAAAAACGGAAATGGATACTTGAAACAGGAAGCTAAGTGTATAGCATTCAATAGAAAGGGATAAAACTGCAAACCAAATTACTAAAGTTATCATGCAGTAAGGGCTTTTAACAACATACAGGGCATACAAGATCTGATGACACCAGAAGAACATATAATGCCCATAGGTTGAAGCAAACAAAATACTCCAATTTCACTTATATAGTATAAACATCGTCTATGAAAAATCAAGAATATTTGCCTAAATATTTGTAATATAACAAAAAATTGACCAGTGGTAATATCCGTTAATCCACATTTAATCCCTACACTGTACTTAATGATGACACCTGTACCTTGAAAAACGACTTCCACAGTTCACAAAGCGCTCTCTCGCTAGTCTTGCGAGATGTCAAAGATCTAACTTTGAGCTATAATTGTTAATATTCAAGTGCAGTATTACACTGTGTTACTAGTTTTTGACAAGTATCGTACAGTGATATTGTAGTTTTCCATTTCCTCACGCCCTAAAATTAGAACCTGGTCACTAGATGTTGATTGCCCTAGTTTAGATTCTATGATGGATAAAGCCTTTTCAAGTCAAAAAAATACCCAAATACAACCTTCAGAGTTCAGAAAGAACTAACAGATAGTATAAATAAAAAGTCTTTTTATCAAGGTAGCTGCATACACCTCATCCACAAAATGCACCATCAGAAGACCCCAACATTCATGAATACAAAACAGTCACTATCGACATGTAAAATATGTTGACCAAGAAGGGAAATTGATCCAAGGGAAAGTAGGATTCTACAATGTATTTTATTGACTTCACTCAATAAAGGCTATAAATTGAGGGACATTCTGGTGACCTGAAGGCAAAAATCAAGCTTATGAGATGGGTCACAGAGACCATGTAGTTTTTTAATCCAGGCCAACTTGTGTGGAACTCGACTAATCCACCACATACCAGCTACCTTCCAGTTATTACAAGTATCAGCTAATTCTATCTAGCTAAGCTTAGACAAATGGGAAGAAATCAAGTAGTGCATAAGTTGGGATATTAACACCGGTCTCAACATGGCCAGCTAAACCACACCCTTGATCGCTAGTCACAAAGACTACATATTAACAGGTGAAGCGATTTCCTATACGGGACCCACGTAGTTTGTAATTTCAATAATAAAAGCTGCACTTGCATAGACATCTACAACAAAGTTAATGAGGTCAGATAAACAAAGACTTTTAGCAAGTAGACTTTGAAAATGTCAGGTCAATATGTAATCCTCCATTTGATCATGCCACACAAAATGTGTTGGTAAACATATCCTAACAGATCATAATTACTCCTTATCTCATAATGACAATTGGAAAGACTCAACATTGTACATGAATGACACCACACAATCCCAAAAGTAAACAGTTTTTCTCTGACATCCCAAAACAGTATTTAAGTACCAACATAACCAAATATATCTACCAGACATAATCACAATGAGAAATGACATTATTATTTGGCATTTACCCATTAAAGATAGAAAAGACACATGCTACACTAAGTACAATTACGGGTTGTTTGGTAGCTAGTAAACAAGTAACTTATTCATGTATTATTAACTAGTTTGTTTAGCCATTTAGAAACACGAATAACTAATACATGTACGAATTATGATACCTTATGTGGATAAGTAAAAGATGGAATAACTAATACCTACGTAATTCTAACCCGCTAACAAACAACCCCTTAATTTCCACCATTCTCATAATGCTCCCAAATCAAAATAAAATTCAATCTTTCCTTTTTCATGACATTTTCTACAAGCTCCAACACAAAAAGGGAATTGTTTTCAGTTTTCACCATAACAAGCTTATAAACCAGCATAATGTAACTACAAAATAAACAAAGCAATCAATAAAAAGAAACAATTTTGACACATACCCACTTCTTTATGTGACGAAAGGATCTTCCCCTTTTATCAATCTCCCACGATGTGATCAAATCAGACCCGTTTCTAAACCAGATCAATCCAAAAAAAAAATTAAAAAGAAAGATTTTGAGAAAAATGTGTTAAAAACACAGAAATTAAAGGATTGTTTCGATTTTTTTATGATTTTTGGAGAGATTGGGTTGGGTTTGAAGATCCGGGGGAAGAAAGAAGAAGAAGAAAGAGCAGGAGAGAGAGAGAGAGAGAAAGAGAAGGGGCCAAAAGGGGAAGAAAACCAAGATTCTACATACTGTGCAAATTTGGAAGGAACAGATGGTCACATTAAATGGGCTTTTCTAAATGGGTCGGATCTTTTTTAGTTGGCCCAATTAAATGTACATACATGAGCTTTATCGATCACAGTCTTGACCTCCGATCGAGCTATGAACACGAGTAGATATGTCATTAGGGTGGGGGGAGGGGTAACTAGGCTGTCTTTTCAATTAATCTTTAGCCGTTCAGTATCGTGATTGGTGCGAGTTGTAAGGAGTTTTGATCTCGATTTAAGTCCGGACGTCATTTCATTATCGTAATGGGGATAAGTGCACCAGAAGACTAGACAAGTTGCTCCCGATGTGAAATATTTGATATCTGCTATGTGATCCAACTAGTATAATTTCACGTCATCCTAGTGAAGTTAAGAAGAAACTGATATAATTCGTAGTTGTTGATGTTTATATTGATCGATCATAGAAGAAGAAATCATTAATTTGCTTGTTTATTAATTCAGTCAATTTAATCCACGAGAGATCTTATCAAAATATTTGTAACTTTTTTTGGTTTGTCAGATTATATTTTCTCTGTTTTAATTTGTTTGTCTAGTTATGATTTCGCCCGAAATTTCAGAAAATAAAAATAAATAAATCATGTGGTCTTAAATTAATGATACTAATGATGTATAGTATGTATCAAGATACTTTTAAATCTTACAATCTTAAATATGTAAACTTAAAATTAAAAAGTGTTAAAATTCAACATTAATCATAAAACTTAAATAATTTTATGTTAACGCTGCTATAATTTTAACAAATAATAATTTTATATCTTATAATTCAAAAATACTAATGTATTCAGTTATAAGAATTTGAAAATCAACTTTATATTTCAAATATGAATCCACTTTTGTATATCACTCATATTTAAAAATAAAAATAAATACATTCAAAATTTAAATTTTATGAATCGAGTTTCGAAGGACGATCCCTAGCAAGACACATGCATGTTGCCTAGCAAATAAATGTACCTGCAATACTGGCCATGTTGTCTTTATTACTGCTACATACATTTAATGATATGAAATTTATTTCTAGACTTTAATGGATTTTATCTTTTAAATAGTTAACATTGAATTCATTATATTTTTAAAATTATGAACTTATCGGTTCAATCTTGTATTTATTAAAATTAACATAAATTGTGGAATAATAAAAAATATTTGTATACACATAACTCGATAATATGTATATAATGGGCTAGATATTTTGGGCCTTTTGCTTTCTCTATTTTAGGCCCTTATGGATGTGGATAATTTGCACAAAAGGATAATATCGATAACATTATTCTCTATTCAATTTAGATGTTTTGTTAAACTATTCATAAATCGCGTTGGATTATCATTGTCAAAGCTAGAAACAAACAAGGAAAACAAATACAAAATAGATCAATATAACTTCATGTTATTTGCAATGTAATTGTTGTATCGAGTACTTACAAACGATATGTATTTCACGTATTATAAGAACAAATATGTCATTTACTTAAAAATCAGAAAAGATATTACTTAGTACTATGACGACATTGGGTACTCTTTAAGCAATTCATCCATATCTTAACCACACATGAAAAATCATCTTTTTATAATGAGATAATTGTATATAATAGCAAACTAATAACCTAAAATAAATAGAGTAGCTACTGTTTAATATAATTGTGCCCCATAGCAAACGTTTGCCAAAGTTTGTCAGTCGCCTCTCTCCCAAAACTCTCGCTCGCCACTCTCCCATTCTCGCTCGCCACTCTCCCTCTGCTCACCTCTCTCGCTTTATACAACAGAAGTGTATAAATTGTGTTTCTGTTTTGTATAAAGAGAGAAAATTGTATATACACATGCAAAAACATATATCTTCGTGCTATACACTTAATTATACAATTTACAAATATTTTACTTCGATTCAATTGTATACAAATGCAAATCTTATACAAATATTGCAGCGAAAAAGGCCAACGAATTATACAATTGTGAATTATACAATTGCAATGAAATATAATTTTTTCTCGCTTTATACAACAGAAGTGTATAAAATGTGTTTCTGTTTTTATATAAAGTGAGAGAAAAACATATATCTTCTTCCTATACACTTATAATTATACAATATACAAACATTTTACTTAGATTCAATTGTATGCAAAGCAAATTTTATACACGTATTGCAGCGAAATAGACCAGCAAATTATACAATTACGCATTATACAATTGCAGTGAAATAGGCCAGCGAAATATACAATTGCAGCGAAATAAGCAGTGAATTATACAATTTAGGCCAATGAATAATACAATTGTATATGTATAGCGAGGCCAGCGAATTATACAGTTATATGTTTGCTATGGAGCGCAATTATGTAAACTTTATTATAGCATACAAATATGAATTGTTTGTTTGCTATATGTGAAAGTTGTCTTTTTATAATTACATAGTTTCGAAAATAACCTCTCTATCTCTACGAGTTAATTGTAAGATTCATGTACATTCTATCCTCCTAAACCCTACTTATAAGATGTCATTATTGTTATTGTTAAGCAATCAACAATGTTTACCTTATTTTATGATTATTGGCATACCTAAAATTCTTCTAAAACAAAATAACCATGATTTCACTTATACCAAATAAAGATGATTAAACATTTACAATATTCAATCAAGTAAGCACCCTAAAATAATAGGTTATTATTTCTCTTAAAAACATAGCAATACAACTTTACTTATCTTCTACACAAATTTAGTAACAATTAAATATGAAGATTCTATGCACATTAGTCTAGTTGTTCTATGATTATTATACATCTCTTATTTTTTTTTTTTGTAAAATACAGTTGTATTGATTGTGCAAGAATTTATATTTATTCCAATCAAATATATATTAACTGTATTGATAGTGCAAGGATTTATATTTATTCCAATTAAAGATGTATATTACTTTAATAGTGATATGTTATTTTAATTTGAATATTTGAGATATTGAGGTTAAAGAGTAAGGATATTTGTCGTGATAACCTCAATAAATTAGATACGTTGGTATCAAAAGTATAGTTAAATAAATAAAAATATAATATTTTGAATAATTTAAGCTACAAAGGACAAAGTATCAAATGTCAAAAATACTAAAAAACACAATAAACCCCTGAATAAAGGACAAAAGAAATGTCATTTTCTTGACTAATTTTACCTTTTATTACGTAAAAAACAACATGATATGGACCAAAAACCACAAAAAAAGGAAGAAATAATTATTAAAAATAATACGCAATATGCAATTGGTTAGATATAAATATTTTGAACATAAAAATAAATAGTATGTTCTTAATCATGTTTTTATTTTTAAATAAAGAATCTTTTTGAAGTCAACAAGTAACAACCACCAACTTAATAAAAAGAAAAACATTTTCATACGATAACTGATTAAACAAAGTTTTTTTATTTTAAATTTTTTCAAATAACGTTGATATTTTACTTATAATAAGATTTTGTCTAGTCTTAAAGTTAAATCAAAATCATAATCGAACAAGCGTTTGTTTGATAAATATAATCTAAAAAGTAAAATGATGCATTTATAATCAAATACTATGGCTTTAAATACTTTTAAATTTGATAAAGTCATTTTAGCCCATTTTTAATTAACAGCTGATTTTTTATATGGATTTTTCAACCTCAAACACGCAAATAACAACACATGTGCTCCTCTTCCATGAATGGTTACATCGTTGAATCTACTCATTAAAATTTAGAGTCCGATTGAATTAACTAAAAATAATAATTTTTAAGTTAAAAATAAAAAGTCAAATTAAAACAATTTTATTAAAAAAATAAAAGTAGAAGGAGATCTAATTTTAATTTCTGACTTAATTTAAGTTATTTTTTACCTTGTCAAACACGTCTTAACTTATTTTAGGTCATTTTAGATTTATTTTAAGTTATTTTTCGTATATTTGTCAAACACTTCCATAAATCAAAAAACCTACTTAAAAGCAGGTTTGATCGGCTTTTAAGTCTTTCCAAACAGACTCTTATTCAAACTCTATACTTTCTCTATCTTTAATTATTTGTCCACTTTTTAATTGACGTACCCATTAAAGAAAATAATTAATGACATATTCAGATTACCATTTTACCCCTATTAATTATGAAGTGCATGAAAAGTTCTATATTTTTAAAAGTAATTAGTTATTTAATTGAGCATATAATAGTTAAAAGAATTTTACCTTTTTTTAATTTGTCAAAATAAACAAATAATTAAAAATAAATATTAAAAAAAAGTTGAATAGATAATTAACGACCGAAAATATTTTTCATATACTAATTTCTAAATAAATATTAATATCTGAATTCATAATTTTAAAACTTCTATCATAGTGATGAAACAAATCGTAATAGGTGCATTTTTAATTTACTTTATCTTTCTTTGTTTTTTCCAATACTAACATAATAAGGTCTTTAATTTATAGCATCAACACCAATGCAATATCAGTTTCCTAGGATCAAATGCATTAAATTTGTTCTCAATACTTATCCCATAAGTCATACTACTTTTTGTCTCTGATCAATTCATCCATTTATTAAGAAAATATTATTTTATCCATACTATTAATTATAAAATTAATGAATTAAAAAGTTAAAATATTTTAAAAAAATTATTTTTTTAAAAATAATTAATTAAGAATATAATAAATAGAAGAAAACTGTCCTTTGTTGATTTATTAAAATGAATGAATAATTAAAAACAATTTAAAAAAATATGGACTAGCAATTAATTATGTTTTTTAGTTTTGGTCTTTTGTGTTGTGAACAATTATCAACTTTGTTAGTTTATCTTTTTTCCTTTTGTTTTCTTCTTCGATGAAAGAAGAAAATCTCATTTTTTCCTCCAATCA
Source organism: Solanum chilense (assembly GCA_032847665.1). NCBI lineage: Eukaryota > Viridiplantae > Streptophyta > Magnoliopsida > Solanales > Solanaceae > Solanum > Solanum chilense. The sequence goes on along the minus strand of CM064973.1, from coordinate 6,867,458 downwards.
TGGAAAAAAGTCGTTACGGTTGATTTGTAAATCATGTATCGATCAATTTAGTATGTTTTTTTTTTATATATTATTAATTTAATTTATTGATTATTGATAGTTAATATGCTAATATAATAATCAAACTAATTCAGATATATGATAATTTTCCTTTTAATCAATAAAAAAGTGTTTTGTTCAATTATATACATACGATATTTATAAAATAAAAATAGTAGTAAAAATAAAAACGTAACACAAATTTCTATATTTATCATTTTTTTGATATATAATTATATGAATTTCTTATAAAGACTCATGTTTGTTTCTGTCAGTGTCGAATCTTAAATTGAAAAAAAAAAAAAACTAATCTTAACGAAAAATCACTAACATTTTTTTTTTATCCCCACAAATTAGGAATTTCATACGATAAAAAAATGAGTTACGTAATTTAGTATGTTCCAAAATTTACGGCACATATCTATAGTATTAACAAAAGCTACAAAATAAATCAAAAGCGAAGTCACAAGTAATTCAATAAAAAAAAAGTTTTTTTTTCTAAATATGAGTTTATAATATTTTAAATTAATAATTCTATAAAAAATAAACTTTATCCCAAATATGAATTTGTAATTACTTTCCGAATTCTATATTAGGAATTTTATTAAACTAATTGTGATATTTCTTCAATAATTAAAAGGATAAACATATAATAAAATCTTTATCAGATTTGAGTGACTCATAATTTCTTTTCCCTTTTGACTTGAGTTTTACACATTACATATATATATATATATGTATACACAAAACATCATTTTTATAATCTTATCATGAAAAAGTAGAAAAAAAGTTGTGGACTCTCTTTCAGAAAAAAAAAAAAAAAGTTGACAACTAAACTTAAGGTACTTTTTTTTTTGTTTATATGATTTTCTGTTGTTGTAATTCTCAATTCTAAATGTTATTTATTTATGTTTTTAATAATAAATTTGTAATTTTGGGCTCTGCTTTTTTTTTTTTTTGATTGTGCATGATTCTATGATGTATTTTGATTTGATTTGATTTCATAGGTATCTTTGTTTATTTTCTGTGTAAATATAAGTCTAGAAAGAAAATGGTGTTTTTTTTTGTTAATAAATAGTAATAAAGTTGGAACTTTTTGTCAATTTTTGCTTTTATAGAATTGGTATTGTTTATGGATAAGTTGGAATATGAATGAACTTAATAAGTATATCTATTGTAGAAATTGATGATATTTTTGTGCTAAAAAGATTCTCTCATCACATATTTTGTCATGTTACCTGCGTTGGAGTCTGACTAATTTATATTATCCTCGAGGATCGCTCATTCGGGTAAAAGAATTTCCTTATTTGATCAATTATTATAACAAGAATCTTACTTTTTTTGGTCCTAGTGCTACTTTTTTGTTGCAATTTGTATTAAAGAAAGGAATTTGATGCTTTGTATTGAATAATGTATGTGATTTTAGAGTATTTGAAGGTGTTTTTTTTGTTGTTTGCAGAGTAGATTTGTGTTGTGAAAATTGTTTTTGAGATAGTATGGAGGGTGCTCCTCACAAAGCTGCGAAGACGGAGTTTACAGAATGTTGGAGGACTTCATGGAAAACGCCTTACATTATGCGTCTCGCCTTTTCTGCTGGTATAGGAGGGCTGCTGTTTGGTTATGATACTGGTAAAAGACTACTCCTTTTTTAGTACTTTCTTGTTTTTATAGTGGAGAATTTCGTTAATGGTGTTCAAGATTTAGTATGTATGTATATATAAAAGTGATATTTCACCTATATATAGAACGTCGTAGTCCGTCACTGGGTGGTCAATTGGTCACTCTTCGTAGGCTGTTTGGTTATGATACTATAAGGCTACTTGCTTACTGACTTTCTAACTACCAGTCGCGACTATTTAGTATAGATGTATATAACAAGTGATGTTTTCCAATAGATGTGGTTAACTGTGCACCCTTCACGGTCTGTAGCTCGGCCCGTGTTCAACACTATGTTGTTAGTACAGTTTCTTGTCATTTTTTTTCAAAAGTTTGGCTTAATGTTATTTTCTTGGAAACCAGGTGTGATATCTGGTGCGTTGCTTTATATTCGCGATGATTTCAAATCTGTTGATAAGCATACTTGGTTGCAAGTAAGTAGTTTACTCTGGTTTATACGTTAAGTGAATTTGATTGTATCGTGAGAATGAAACAAGTCGGGCTGTTTCCTCATAACTATGTAGGAAACCATAGTAAGCATGGCTGTTGCAGGGGCAATTTTCGGGGCAGCATTTGGTGGATGGTTCAATGACAAGTATGGTCGGAGAAAATCGATTCTTTTAGCAGATATCTTGTTCTTTATTGGTGCCATCGTCATGGCAGTTTCCCCGGCACCTTGGGTGATAATTATTGGAAGAGTACTCGTCGGTTTAGGAGTTGGAATGGCTTCTATGACTTCACCTCTTTATATATCAGAAGCTTCCCCTGCTCGGATTAGAGGAGCTTTAGTTAGCACGAATGGTCTGCTAATTACGGGAGGACAGTTTCTATCTTATCTTATCAACTTAGCATTTACAAGGGTAATGATACATGTTGAATCACTTTTGCAGTTTTTTTAGTCCATTGGAAATGTTCTTTTTTCGGAATTTTTCAACTGATTATTGATCACATTTTAGACCAAAGGAACTTGGCGATGGATGCTTGGCGTAGCTAGTATTCCTGCTCTTGTTCAGTTTATCCTAATGCTGTCTCTGCCCGAGTCACCCCGATGGTTGTATAGAGCGGTTAGCCTATCGCCTCTTAAAGTTTCTCTTTTTTGCTCATATTTTGTCTAGTAGAGTTTATTGTCATTACCATGATCGATTTGTACATGTCTGTTGACTTTTTCTGCAGGACAAGAAAGACGAAGCTAGGGCTATATTAGAGAAGATTTATCCTGCTCATGAAGTCGAAGACGAGATGAAAGCATTGCAGACTTCCATTGAAGTAGAGAAGGCTGACAAAGAGTTCCTTGGGGATGGTGTGTTTTCAAAAGTCAAGAGTGCTTGGAGCAACACTATTGTTCGTCGGGGTCTCTATGCTGGTATTACAGTCCAGGTGGCACAACAATTTGTCGGAATCAACACGGTCATGTACTACAGTCCTACTATTGTGCAACTGGCTGGATTTGCTTCTAACAAGACAGCTTTAGCTCTCTCGCTCATAACGTCTGGTCTCAATGCTGTTGGCTCCATTATCAGTATGTGTTTTGTCGATAGGTACGGAAGAAGAAGGTTGATGATTGTCTCCATGTTTGGTATCATAACGTGCCTAGTGGTGTTGTCTGTGCTCTTCATGCAAGCTTCTATGCACTCCCCACGAATCAGTGCTTTCGAATCCAATCACTTTGGATCAAATTCCACATGCTCGGCGTTTCTACATGCTCCGGGAGCGTCGTCCTGGAACTGTATGAGTTGCTTGCAGGCTTCCACAGATTGTGCTTTCTGCTCTAATGGAAACAACAAAGTAAGTTTTTTTGTTGATTCTGTCATACTTTGCACTACTTATCTGTTGCCGTTTCATTATTGAATCCGTATAAAATACGTCAATGCCTGAAGTAAACGTCAGTTTGAAACATGAAGTAAAGGTTTAGAACCTGACGTTCCCTAACTCAAACCGGCCTACAAGTCTCCGTACACTGTACCTCCCTAGACTCCACTTGTGGGATTACATTGGATTTTTTGTTGCCAATTGCATTGCATTTTCATGCTCAACCTTCTTTTTTCTACTTCCGCATATCTACTATTGGTACTGACATTAAGTTTCTGTGATCAGTATCATCCTGGTGCATGCTTGTCTCTAAATGACAACGTTAAAGGTTTATGTCGATCAGAAAAACGTGAATGGTTCACTAAAGGTTGTCCTAGCAAGTTTGGGTTCTTTGCAGTGATGCTTCTTGGTTTGTACATCATAGCCTACTCTCCTGGAATGGGAACAGCTCCGTGGATCGTTAACTCTGAGATATACCCCTTAAGATACAGAGGCATTGGTGGTGGGATCGCGGCCGTCTCCAATTGGGTATCCAATCTTATCGTTAGTGAGACGTTCTTGACGTTAACGGAGGCAATCGGTTCATCTGGTACATTTCTTCTATTTGCTGGATTCTCAACTATTGGTTTAGTAGCCATATACTTTCTGGTGCCTGAAACTAAAGGCCTACCCTTTGAGCAAGTTGAAAAAATGCTTGAGAAAGGCTATAAACCGAAATATTTTCGCAAGAAAACAGGCGAAAAAGCCGATACGAGCTAAGTTTAGTTTAGTCCATAATCTTAATTAGTGTGTAATTTGTGTCTGATTATGGTGAAAAACCTCTGATTATTTAGTTGATGTTTTATGTAGTATAAGATGATCAGAGAGTATAAATATTTTGGTTTCTCAATTGGAGATTTTATATATGGCATACTATTTCATTTTTAGCCAAAAATGTTCTTAATAGTCATTTTCATTTTTCAAACTTTTTTTTAATGTGGATTTCTTTTTCTTTTCTCTGATTATAAAGTTATAGTTACAATTATTTTGCGTAACCGTTTTAGTAAATGACCTTCATTTTAGTAATATTGCAACTTATTTAACCATTTTCTTTTTTATTCAAAAAGGACAAAATTTAAATGATGAACTTAAAAGTGGTTATGTTTTGAATAACCAAGTGCATATAAGAGACAATCTAGATGGGACAAAAATTAGTTCAAGCCCATGGATTTTATTTTGGGCCGGTTTTAAGAGAGGGGAACTTTCACAGATAGTCAATAAAAAGTAGCCTAATTAATTTCCGTATTTATAATTTGATAATTATAATTCGTAGCTACATGTTATATGGAGGAGAGAGTCAGTGTGATTGGGAGAGAGAGGGGGCAAAGAGTGGGAGAGAGATGAATTGTATATGTTATTGATTAGATAATTGTATATTATACATATGTATTTGTACATATGACAAGCGAGATTGAAAGAGAGAGGAGAGAAAAGAGCGAGATTGGAGAGGGAGGAGAAACTATATTGTGAGAGGGAGGAGAGAGGCGAGCGAAAGAGGACAAAGAACGGGAGAGAGGTGAATTATATATGTATATTGATTAAATAATTGAACATATGTATTTTTATATTATGACGAATTATACATAAAAAATGTGGCTAATTATACAAACTCAAAGTCAGTCCTCATAATTAATGCATAATGTTGGTCGTGAATGGTGATATAACAAACTATAACTATGATGAGTAATTAAGTAGCATAAGTTTGCTAAATCGCGTAATTTTCCTTAAGATAAAATGGTAACAATTTGCGAGTAGCCACTTTTTCATCTATATGAATTTTACTAATATAAATTCGTGTTGCGTAAACTCAAACTAAACGGAGTGATTTCACCTATCAACATTTTCACAATTTAGACAACCATACAAAAAGCCTATTGTAGTAAAAAAAAATATATATTCAGTCTAATTTCATAAATGGAGTCTGATGATGGTATTATGTATATGATTGTCTTTATAGGAAGAGAAAAAAATAATAAAGGGTATTCTTAAGTCAAATAATTGAGAGAAAAATTGAAAGATATAATAGGAGGGAAATAATAATCCATCCAAACATGAAGACAAATGACAAGCTGTTTGTGTTGAGCCAGCTAATGCATTTCATCATATAATAAAAAAGGGACAATGTCTACTATTTTTTTACCAAACAAGGTAATCTCTTGTGGGGTTGGTGCTTGCCATTATTATTCATCATATATAAAAATCTCTGTGCATGCACTAATAACCCTCTCTTTCTAGGACCCTACCCTACACATCCTTCAATCCCATTTGCCAAAAAAATAAAAAAATAAAAAATAGTAGTCCTAATCCTACTAATAGTTATCCATTTGGTTGTTCAGAATAGGGAAAAAGAATAAATATACTCTTAAACTGTCGTAAATAATATGTGCATATCTTTCATCATATTTTGACGATATTGGTGCCCTTGCTATTCAAAAACTAAAGTATATATGCCCTTCACTCTAATGGAATTAAATAGAAACACGTGGCGCAATTTTATCGTTGATAAATTTTGAATCGGTGGATAAAATTGTGACATGTGTATGTCCGTTAGTATAAAGGTTATACACGCTCTAGTTTTTGGACAACAGGGACATTAATGTCCAAAAAATATGACGGAGAGTATTTATATACCATTTACGATAGTTCAGGGGTATATTTGTCATTTTTCCCTCTTTAAAAATAATCATTCACTTCCATTATGTCCAAGTTTTAGTGGACACGATATGATTCGAACAACAAAATTATCACATTTCGATATGAGCACAAACATTTTTGATAAATCTGAGCAAAAGCGTATATTAAGAGATCCTTCAATTCTTCAAACTTGTTTGAACATTTCAATTTTCATCTTAGCTCCCTCATACCTCTCTATAGAAGTGATGCAAATTAATAGCATGTGACTATAAAACCTATGATGACAAAAATTTAGTTATTGATAAGGCTAAATTAAATGCTACCTATTATACCCTATTTAAAACTTTACCATATTTTCATAAACCAAATAACTTGTACCTAGCTTCTATATACTAGGCAATTTGATTTTATGAACTATCAAAGCATATGGCCACTTATACTAGTAATAAAAGCATTACCCTTCACTAGTCTCCAACAAGGAGACCAGAACTATCCCGATTCATATAGTCGATCATGACTTGTTTAAAATCACAAAGCGCTGTATAATACTTGAATACCTCTCGTACACCTTATGGGAGAAGGGAACAAGAATAATAATGAAAAGGAGAAAGGTCCAAGTCATTTCAGTGACTTATCAGCTAACAGTTTCAGATCAGAGCATGCCAATACTTGAAAGAAAAATAGAATAAGGGAGGACCACATAGCACATGAAGGGTGGGGGATGCTCAAAAGGTCATAAATTGATAAAAGAATGGTTTCAGTGTGAAGTCTCGGGTTCAAATTTCAAATACAGATAACGATTACGTGATGTTTGTATTGGTTTAAAGTTATAAAATCTCTCATAAAATTAGTCAAGGTGTGCAAGCTGAACTAAAACACCACGATTACTTAAAAAAAGATTCATGATAAAAGGGGTCAAAGGTGGGAGGACCAATAAATGGTTAGCTAACCAACTAATATGAATCCACCTTAATTGACTAAATTCTAAGCAAATCTTGCCAGCTAAAAGTCACTTAGTGACATAGGACAAAGACAAAGATGAGCATAGAAGCCTCTTTATTCTTTAATGATCATTTCGTATTCAATATTTACTGATAAATTTATATAGCATAACATTTCAAACAAAGCTGGAACTCAAGAGTTCAAATCTCAAACTCGAAACCTTTTTAAGAGAATCTGGATGATGGACAAAAATCTAAAGAGACACTATTACAACAAGAATGGTACAAAGTCCAGTGGGGGGAGGTGGGGTTTTTTTTGTACAACTTCTACTAAAACCAAACACAAGCATCTGATGCTCACTAGTTGCATAGAGAGCTACAAAATTCTTGAAAATTCTAATGTTCACAAATCATGAAAACATCTCACAACTGACCAAATATGTTTGCTCCAAACAAAACACAACAACATAACCATTACAATCCAACCAAGACTCGTCTGCGGATAATAAGGTATACGCAAACCTTACTCCTACCTCAAAGGTACCGTTCAAGAAAAAACAGTTTAAAACAAATGAAAGTACAAGAAACAATAGATGGTAACAGAAATCGAACTATAAGAAACTAAAATATGTTGCTTCATACACTTTTAACATATATTCATATTCAAGAAGAGGGGAACAAAAACAACTTCTAGCATACTATGCTATAGTTGATATTCACACACTAAAAATCAAGAAAATTAGTAAAACCTTTCTACAAGAACTTGGACCTCACAAACAAAACTAGAGGAATATAACCCAAATTCTCACCAAACCAAAAAGAAAACAATAAAACTAGGCAAACAACCATCTGCTCCCACAAAAACCAGCACCAGTTAATACTTAAAGAGGGTCATAAAGAACCCCTCCTCTAATTTACCTAGTCAAAAAAAGGTCAGTTTTTTCCTCACTACCTTCTCATATAATTTTTTTTTATTTAGTAAAACACTCTGTACAAACTCTTGAAAACACTTGTTCCTATACACAGAACAAAACCATTACAACAGAAATACCAGTCTAACACTATCATTTTTCACTCAAGGAGTTGAACTTGAAGCTTCTTGTCTTGGTTCTCTCAAGTATCCTAGTAGTGTTTCTGCCTGCAAAAAAGAAGAAAAAAACAAAACATTAAGGCCCTAATACAACTTCATTTCTTGGACCAAAAATGCATAAAAGCAGACTACAACATCACAGTCATTGAAAGCAACATAGCAGCAGTATTCATTCCATACGTTACTACGACTACGACAACATACTCAGTGTAATCCCACGAGCGAAATCTAGGAAGGGTAGCGAATACGCAAACTCAAACCATACAATTGTAATCCCAAAAATATCACTTTCTTTCTTTCTTCATATCTTACTCATCTTCCAAAACTCATGTATCAGATTATTAGGACACACCATATGACATGTTTATGATTATAAAAGCTAAAAATTGTTATATTAGCCATTAAAAATTCAATCTTTAACCTCATAACTTACTCATCTCCAAAAACTCATATATCAGATTATTAGACCACAGCATATGACATGTTTATGATTATACAAGCTCAAACTTGTCAAATTAGCCATTAAAAATTCAATCCTTAACCTCAAAGTTAACTACTGGTAAAAGTTAAACAACATTCACAACATAACAAACTATAATAATCATTCGGACTCTTCAAATATGTCGATGGATGCGTGTTAAATCAAGATTTCGAAAACTCACCTTGTGTTTAGCTTTAGCAGTACCATTCTGAGACAAGGCAACAAGAGGAGGTATTCCACCTTCTCTAACAAGAAGCCCTCTGTTTCTAACACTATCTGTACAGAGCTGCAACAATGTCAACACAGCAAATTCTTTTCCTTTATCAGAACTATCTTCAATAGCTTCAACAAGTGCAGCAATTCCACCTTCTTCAACAATGGCTTCTTTACCCGAATCAATCCCTGTTAATAAACTCAACACAACCATAGCTTTTTCTGCTAAACCATTCCCCTGTTCACAAACAAGTCCAACAAGTGGCTTTACTGCACCAGCACTAATAGCTCGCTCTTTATTTAATTTCATTGAACAAAGTTTGTAAAGGGTTGTTAATGCGTCTTTTTTACCTCTATTTGTTCCATTGATAAGTAAACATACTAATGGTGGAATAGCACCACAAGCACCAATGGAAAGTTTGTTTTCATCAATCATAGCTAAGCTTAATAACCCACAAGCAGCGTTTTGTTTCGAAGTGTCGGTGCCGGTTTTCAGAACGTAAATTAAAGATTTTATAGCTCCGGAGGAAGTGATTAAAACCTTATTCGGTTCGTGAAGTGAGAGATTTAACAGGGCTGTAACTGCGTGTTCTTGTGTCCATGGATCCGTACACCGGAGAAGAGGTATAAGCACCGGAATTGCACCGGATTCTCCAATTAACGCTCGATTATCAGCTCGATTCTTTGCTAATAGTCTTAATTTAGCTGCCGCTGATCTTTTCACTGCAACAGATGGAGAATGTAAGCTGTCAACACAAAGCTTCACAGTCGGTTGAAGATCCTCCGGCGAGATACTCTCGATTATCTCCGTTGAAAATTTCTCCCTTTCTAGAAACCCTAAACAGGGTTCGGGTTCAGGTTCGGGTTTAGAATTTGGGTTCTGGGTTGATACCAGATCCGAAACAGGAACACTTGCTAATCGTTGTAACTCGCCGGAGATATCACTACTACAAGCTGAAAAATCACTGAAAGCTTGAGAAAGTTGTAGATAATCTTCATCGGAAGAAGAACCTTTGTTATTCACCGGAGGCTTCTTCGCGAGCTCACCTAGACGAATATCGATAACAGAATCTGTCATGTTTTCAGAAATAGCACCGGAATGTTCAGAACCAGAGCAATCAGTACGGAAAATAGTTGACCGGATAGTTCTCATAGAACGACCCATTGCACGGTTGATTTTAATGGAAGATGGCGGCGGTGGGGTGTAGTAATAAGGCCGTGTTTGGCGAAAATGGGCACTAGAAGAAACACTGTTATGAGAATGAGAATCTTCAAGTGAAACCATTTTTTGAGAATCACAAACCGGAGAAGATGAAGAAAAGATTGAAATTTGTGAAATGGGTGTTTGTTAAGATGATAATTTCATGCTTTTTATGTGAGCTTTAATGGCGGATTTTGAGAAGAGAGCTTTGAAGAAATGATAAAAATGGCGGATTTTATAGGAAGAGTAGAATGGTGACTATGGATTTTTAGATTTTGTGCTAAAATAACATGTCTGTGATGTCTATTTAGCATCACAACCATTATATTGTTATTTAAATTATAAGTTTCGACTTTAAAATTTATAATCAAACGAAAGCTAAACTTACCTACTTATAATAGTAAAACCATTCGATTTAGTCTATAAAAAAAATAAAATTTATCAATTTTAAAATTAAAACTTTCGAATTCAAGCTTTTATATTGGAAAACCATATAACAAAAAGAACTTTTTCAGAAAAAAAAAAATCTCTTATTAAGATATAAAATTTATCAATACAATAAATTTGCTTATCAAAAAATTGTAAACCTAAGGACTTATTTGGGCATAGATTTTTTAAATAATAATTAGGGGAAAATTTGACAAATAGTGTATATTCATATAATTTGTTATTATTTGATAAATATCTCAAATTTTGAAATACTAGGTTTTTTTAAGTATTTGAACCAAATTTCTTTATTTGAAATCTTTTAAAAATTGAATTTTACATCAAACTTTTATCTTTTACAAAAATAACCTCTATAGTAATTTTTGTAGTGTATTATATAATTTTTTACGTAAATAACAATGTATTGATGGAAAATTTAATGAATATAAAAGTGATGATATGGTTATAGATGAAAATGATAAACAATCGGCTCAGGGTAACAAAGTCATATTCTTGTTTACTTCACGATTATGATTTTAAAGAAGCGATGGTAAGTTTTTTTTATTTTTACATTAGCTAAATATAAATAACCTCACTATATTCATCCCATTTTCGACTTGGAAAGTAGGTGAAGTAAGAATAAAAATAAACAAAATGATTTTAAAGAAGTTATGGTAAATTTTTTTTTATTTTTAATCAAAGATTTTAGATTTGATTTTTTATGAATATGAAATATTATCTTTGTTAGCAAAAAGCGTTTAATTTTTAATATGAAATATTTCAATATAATTATAAATTAAATTAAATTTTAATATAGATACCAAATATCGAGCGGGATAAGAAAAAAAGAATAAGAGGGGTGTGACATTAGCAGCTTGGTTTTTGTACAGTGCGTTTTTTTTTGCTTTAATAGAACGTCGGTGAAGAAGAATGAAGTGACGTCGTACCACTCAATTAAGTCACTCTCATTTTACGTGGACCAGTTTATTTCAAATATACCAAAATTAATTATAATCACAATGAATACTTATTGCTGAAAATTACTACTACACTTTTCGAATAATAAAAATAGTTTTTAAAAACAACTTTTGTCAAAGCTTATTTTATAATCTTCAAAAGACTTTATAGTTATTCATCTTATTAGTAATAGCTAACTTTTACCTCTAACAAACACAAAAAATTATATTATAAGTTATAATTATAAATTACTTGATTACGCTTCATAACAAGTATTTTATGGTTGTTGCGCTATATATATATACAAAAAAAAATCAATTGTATAATCATTGACTCCTTTTTATATTTGTATAATTTCGCTAACAGATCATTTGTACAAATTATTTTCAATCTCTCGTATGCATAAGTCGTTGGTAGCTTCTCAATTCAATTTTGTGTGTTTGTATATCTGTGTAAAATTTGAATTATACACAATTAAATCGAAGTAAAACGTTTATACTCTCTCCATTTCACAAAAACTGGTCTAGTTTGACTTGACACAAAATTTAAGAAAATAAATAAAAATTTTGATCATGTGGTTCTAAATTAATATTAAGTCAAATGTACAAAATTATCCTTTAATCTTGTGGCCTAAGCATGTTACGTAGGAATTTATTACCAAAAAGAAAAATAACATTCTTTTTGAAATATGCAAAAAAAAAAAAAAAGGTCATTCTTTTTTTCTTTTTTTAAAACATAAGGAGTATATTAAAACACTCACTCTCGCTTTATATAAATAAATTATATATTATATTTTGTGTAATTTATATCCGTATAAAGCGAGAAATACAAAAAAAAAAATTGGACAAGAGAATATTTATATTGTTATAATTATGAATATCTATGACAAAAATATCTATATTTATATGTGTATATATAATTTTCTTTTACTTTATACCAATAAAAACACAATTTATACACAAATAAAATGACAAGCCAAAATTTATGATGACAAGTGACTGATAATACTTCACTATATGACACAATTTAATTGAATTCTGATTATAACATTTCATTTAAATTATTAATTAATGATATTCTATATTTTTTCCTATAATTATTACTACTCCATCACAATCTTTATTAACTCATCCTATGAATGAAATAAATAGGTAAAAATTATTATGACAAAAAAGTCAAATAAGCTAAATGGTGTGGCATTTTAATTGACACGTGTTGACAAGTTGTAATACAGTGTCCTTTTTGTGTTCATTAATTTATCAAAAATTAGGGCCCGTTTGAATGGGCTTAATAAAAGCAGCTTTAAAAAAATACTTTTGAAAGTGCTGAAACTTATTTTTAAAATAAGCAGTTATGTGTTTGGATAAAAGTGCTGAAGTTAAAAAAAAAATTTGTTGATGTGTTTGGCAAATAAGTGCTGATAAATAGCTTTTTAAATCAAAATGTCTGAAATACCCTTAAAAACTGTTAACATAATAAAAGTTAATTAATTTATATTTTACAGTCATAAATAATTATATTTTGCTATCATTCACAATTTCTTTCTAATCACAAATTATTTATAAGAGGAATATAAACTTATTATAGATTTTAAAGATATTTAATTTGAATAGATCAAAGAACGATTTAAGATTTATTTTAGTTTCATCCATATGTAATAATAATTATCTATCATTCACATATTTTTTTATTATCACAAATTGTTTATAAGAGGAATATAAATTTTTATTTAAGTTATATGTGCCAAGCGTGAGAAGGAAAAATGGAAAAATGGAAGAAAATGTGAGGATAAGGATGGGTAATTTGGGGATTATATAAAAATATTAAGGGCGAAAGGGTAAAAGTAAAGTCAACTTAAAACAGCTTATAAGCTAAAAGAAAAAAAGCACCCCTACCCCAGCTTTTAACTTTTGGCTTAAAATAAGTTTTTTTTAGCTTAAAATAAGCTGTTTTGAGTATTGCCAAACAGTCAAATAAGTCAAAAACCAGCTTTTAAGTCAGTTTGACCAGCTTAAAAGCTGAGCCAAACAGGCCCTTAGACTACCGACGCAAGTCAACATATATTTCCATGGTTTCATATTATTTGATTTAATTTTACTTCGTCAAAATTAAATTAAGATAAAAAAGATAAATAGAAATCTTACATTTATTTTTTTTTAAATACGAACTTCAATTAGATGATCGTATAAATTTATCTTATGCTATAGTGCCAAACAAAATATAACAATTTTTTTTCCAAACTCTATTTTAAATTTACGTAATTTTCAAGAAATTTTGTTCATTCTGTACACGTGGTGGCAAGCTGGAGGCCGGCTATTTATGGATTCTTGTGCTATTTTAATAAAGAAAAATATTATAAATAAAGAAAAAAAAATCTTAAATAAAGAAATAAAAAAGTACATAAAATACAGTGTACTATATGTTGATTCAAAGTTTATCAAATGTACATACATTTACTTCGCATTTTTTCAATTTGTTTTAGTAAAAAAAAACTACTACTACTATTAATATTAGTATACTGCATTTGTAAAAGCATATAATTATTTTAAATTCAATAACTTTAAAGATGTAGTATTTCAAAATCAATAAATTTCAAATTGTCCCTAGAAATCATAGTTCAATGTATCTTTTGTTTTCAAATCACAACAAGCTAGTTATCTTTTATTATAATTATTATCAAAATATATGTTTTGTAGATTTCAATTAGAAAATAAATAAATAATAAAACTCAATGTATAAGAACTTTCTTCTTGCTTGATTCTTTTTGCCAACTTATTAGTCAAAAGAACAATACGTCATTATATTATTATAATAATAATACTTAAAAACTCTTTAAAATAATTAACTCATTTTATATATATATATATTTTTGTCTCCTAGCACTTAAAATCATTAGAAGATAGACATGATTAGTTCCAAATTATTATTATTATTATTATTATACATAAAAAAAAAGTAATCAGATACTTTATAAACATTCTAGGAACCCTTAATTAGAATTTTTTGGCATATAATGGAATAAAAAAATGTAAATAAAAACTATAGTTTAATAGATTATAATTGAACCATAGGATAATGCCAATTTTTGGTCTCAATAGCTTTTATTTAATTTTTTAATTAGTGATTTGTTATGTTCAAATGCAACATCGGTGAGTAGTTTACCAACTTAATCACAAATTTGTATTACTAATTAATTATATAGAAAAATAAGAGATTATGTTGTCCCCTATTTTAAAATATATTGTCCCACAAGGAATCCATTAAACATTAGGGTTAGTAAATCACATTAAGGTTGACATGTGAGAGATGTTAATTATGTGTACTTTGGGGAATCTAATTAGAAGAGAAACTAATTGTGTGTACTTTAGGAATTTATTAAGAATCAGAGTAGTCAGATTATTTCAAATTAATATCATATAGAGTCGAATAAAATGATAAATTAACACAATTAAATAAGTTAATTGAGCTGTATTAGAGTTATAACCAAATGAATTATTAAGTTGTTCAAAGGTTACTTAGGGAGAGATGGAATGGATCAAGTTTTAATTTTTCTATTTGCTTAAATTTATAATTAGATTTCTTATAAGATAATTTTGACATATTTAGAAAGTTCAACCTATATAAAACAAGTTACAATTAAAAAGAGACAAAATAAATCGAATTAACGAATGAGCAATTCATTAATTAACTCAAACATAAGTGAGTTGTACAATGCATATTCCTGCGAGCTAATTTTATCAGAAAACGCCTTTAAAGGTGGATATATAATTTAAAATTTATAAATTTTAAATTATAAAATAATTTGAGTGAATTTTTAATAATTTAAGTGATTTTTTAAGTGCAAACACATGATTTGCGTCAAAAAAATTAAATTCTGCCAAATTCGTAATTAATATACTGGTTCCACCCCGCTGAACGCCTCCTAACTAAACTTCTCCCATTTTTAAAACTCAAACAAAATAAAAAATTCTAATAAAAATAGAAAATATGAGTGGTAAAATAACCTATTTTACTACTCTAGTAAGTAAATTAAGTGATAAGAAGATAAAGCCATAAAGGTTTAGTGGAATTTACCATGATTATGACTATCACTTTGGTGAAAAGGATAAAAGAACATGTAAACGTGGTAATAATCCTACCCTTTTAATGTGGTATTAGTAATTTAGTGGAAGTGATCAAGATCATGATTACCACCTAACTAAAAAGATTTTATAAAAATTAAATTTTTTTGACTTAGCAAGTACATAGTCCATGTGTGAACATGTTTACTTAATTAGTGAAAGTAATCATCATTACTTTAAGCTAAGTCTTTTAAGTTAGTTTTCCTACACGAAAGCAAGAAGCTTTATGTACTAAGTTGTAAATAGTGGTAATAATGTTCCTGTGACAGTTAAATTAGAACTCGTATTATGTATATATTGAAGTTTGACTAATTTGAATTGATGTAATGTAAGTTTTGTTTTTTAAGATCAATAACGCTCTTAACAAAAGAAATTTTTATTTTCAGGATTCAAAATCGAAGTTTTTAAGTAAAGAAAGAATTTCAATTATCTCACGGTAATTCTGATAGAAAATAAAAGGATTTATTTTACGAGGTCAATTCAATGATGGCTCTTTTGCTCCACTTTTATTATGTTTTCTTGAATTTATTCACTCATGAATATTGGAGATTTTCTTTTTTTTTTTGGTGGTGCTAATGATGATTTTTGATTTTAAACGTGTAGTTTGCACAAATAAATATCTTTAGTTATTATTTGTATTACGACTTCCGTTTTTTTTTTTTGAAAAAAATACAAATTTATTTCACTGTGAAAATCACATAAACTAATTTTTAACTGTTTAATTAAACTCAAACTTAAAAAAAATGAATAGATTCATTTTGTCATTTTCAACAATCAAACTAAATATTAGTATATAAAATTAGTCAATTTTCCATAAAAAGATTATGAAACTCTTTTTTTTTCCTCTTCGTTTTTATTTTAATTTAATCCTTTTTAATATTAGTTAGATAATTAATAATGCCGCCATTGTCATTTGTCAAGATTACGTACTTATAATGTATTTCTTCTATTCTACTTAATCTCTACTATCACAATCTTAGCCCTAAGGCATTATAATTAATTAATGTCATAACGTAATTAATGTATACAGCTAATTTTAAGCAATTTTTATTAAAATACACGTCATGTTTACTCAATTTGCACAAAAAATAAAAGAGAAAAAAGCCTTATTATATGGTATGATTCTATTAGACTTTGTTTTGTACACGACTGTTGATCGATTTAATGATATCATATTGAGTGTAATTTTATAAATATGAGATTATAAAAGAGTAAAGGGTAGACATCTTATACAGATTATTTAATTTGTCATTAAAATAAAATTAACGATGAATTTTTGTTATTGTGTATATGGCTATTCTACGTATATATATGATATAATAGCAAATTAAATTTGTAATTTGTCACTCAAGGCTTGATTTTCTTATTATGTTATACTAACATTAATTATATGTTTTTTGAGAGTACGTTTTAGTTAATTAAGTTTAATTGATTTTTCTAAGAGTAATGTCATTATCGAAGGGGTTTTCCTTATTTTGAAATATTAGAAAATACACCACGCTTTATAGTTGGAGGCAACTAATTAATAATATCCTTTGAAATTATTATAATTAATTACGGATTACAGAAAAGTTTTTAGACATTTATGCGTATGTATTTTCAAATTTTATGAATATAAATATCGTTTTGCAAAGGTATCGATTCATAAAAATAAAAAATAATTATCTCAATCGATTAATGGTACTATCTGATCAACTCTTAGTTACTTATCTGACTGAGATATTAATTATATTGACAAAAGTATTAAGAGTATTAAAAAGGATCCACAATTTAGATTGTTTAATACTATTTAACTTTCAAGTAGTAACTAACTAGTAGAATTAATTTATAAATAATTGGAATTAGAGGTCAAATTTAGAAGATTAAAGTAGTTGACCCACTAATATTTGCTGTATACCTATGAATTTAATTAATAAATAATAGTCTAATAGGTATATTTAAGCAAATAATATAATGGATCCTACTTTACGTTTCCTTGGTTTTACACTTTTTACTCCAAAATATAGAATTAAATAAATACTTAACTTGTATTTTTTAATATAATATAAAGTTTTATTTTTTCTCATACCACAGTTATTTCTGTTAAGTTAGGTTTCATAAAAGGTATAATATAAAGTACAATCAAACTGGCAAAATCTGATTGTTCTTTCCTCTTTTTTACTTTTTCTCATTTCTATTAATATTAATAAAATAAAGCTGCTCTTATTTTATAAAAAGAATAAAAAGATAAAAGCTAATTCTAAAAAAGTATGATAAATCCAATATTTGATTATTTTTTTGGTCTTTCTTGTTGATGTTTCCTCGAAGTTTCGTATTTTATTATTATATTAATACTATATTATATAATATATAAGTACAAGAAAATTGTAGAAAAAAGTGCTACTTAATTTATTTATTTATTGGAAAATAATAAAAACAAAAATGTAGAGACAGATTTGATATTTCATATAAATAGCTCAATAATGGACAAAATAAAATTATTTAGTAGACTTTAGATTCATGTATATACAATAAAAGGCAGGATAAGGAAGGGATTGTGTATGGATATATTATGTTAGTGTTATTATTTTATTTTATTTATATTAATCTGTCAATATAGATTTGTGCGATTTTCGTTTGTTGAGTCAATTTTAAAGTTTACTTTTTTACTAGGTATCATAGTAAACTTATTTACGTATGATTAATTCAATATTAGATCCTGATTTATATTGCTACTGAAGCGTGTCAAGAGAGGCGGAATATAGTGTCTTATATGATCGCTTATGGCTGAAATAATATTAGATCAATTCTAATGATATACGTATATAAAATATATTCTTCATTATCAAATAAATTAAGGTTTATTTAATTTTTTTAATGATTTTTTTCTTTTGGTTTTCTAATGTAAAAGTGAGAGAATATATACACGCGTGAAAGCAAAGAATATATATATAATAGGTCCAAAAGTGTCCAAATTCATACATGTTTGCAAATTGAGTATATATATATATATGTTTTTTTATACATATATAAGCTTTTATATTTCCATTTTTTAAATCAATTAGTCAGATCAATTTAAAATTTTGTTTGATTATCTAAAAAAAGAGCTGGAATTGAATTTTCTTTTTCTAGACAAAGACAATATCAAACTATATTTCGAGAAGCTGATTTGAAAATAAAATATTTGCTCCGTGACATGAGGTGGGTCAACATTTTCAAATTAAAAGAATATAATAAAAAAATAATTGAATCGTTCTAGAGATAATACTATGTATGTATTTATATATCATATAATAATTTTTTTTGAATTCTTAGTGTCTAATTTTAAAATTTCATGCTAAAACACTTCAAATTCAAATATTAAAATAGTCACTAATAAGATATTGGCTATATTAATCTTTTATCATTGACAAATTTGATCTTAGCTTTATAAGCAAAATTGGAACATACATATATATACCATAATATATATTGTTATGGACCGATGATAATATTTTTTTAAAAAATTAAGATTTTTTTCGTTTTTGATATATTTAAAAAGAATTTCTGACGACACATTTGTTATAAGTAGAATAATTTTTAGATAAACTATTTAGCGACTTCTTAAAAAAAGATAATGCAAAAAAAACCTAAAAGCTTGTTAAAGATGACGGCAAAAACTGAAAAGGATGGAAAACGAAATACGTTTTTTTTTGGCACAAATAATTTTCTTAAACAAGTGGGCTAATTATTTTATTTTTTCAATTTTTCTTGAACTGTGGACAGCCTTGCAAAAATATGACCTCTAAACTTAGATCATCATCACCATTTAATTTTGGATTATAGTATAATTGAAAAGGTATTACAAGTCACTTTCTTTATATTATAAAAAAAATAATGATGATAAATAATTATAATAATAATAGTAATAATAATCTTATTTTAAGTTAGGCACTCAATTAATTAAGTCCATTTTAGTCCGCCAGAAAAAGACGTTATTCATATTATTTATTCAGCTAACTCTACTATACCGTAATTTATTAATGGCAAATTTTATATCTGAAATTTGAAATTTAATAATAATGATTTTTTTTGAAATCTTTACGACAATAGCTTGACAGATTCATATACAATTCACTTTTCTTAGTCGTAATACATTATTCGATGATTATATATGGTTATATGCATATATATCCGCAACCTATTTTTAATTAGAGTAAAATTTTAGGTTTGACAACATAAAAATCATATTTGTATGTTATAGTTATAGTTTGTATACTTGTGTTTCATAGCAAATTTTATGTTTGCTGTGACTATTAATCTGTATATTCTAGTATATATATACATAAAAAAATATGTATTTATGTCTATTTGTAAATTTTGGTATATAAATGGAAATGGGTCCTGCATTTGTATATTTTGGTCTATTTGTATATTCCGATATACAAATGAGTCCTACATTTGTATATTTGGTTATACAAATGGGTCTTGCATTTGTATGTTTCGATCTATTTATATATTTTGGTATATAAATGGGATGACAAATAATATGAAATGTTTGCTGTGAATTACAAATAAAAAAAACTATGGTATAACATTTAATTTGAATTAATAGTTTACTATTTCATATAATTTTTCCTTTTTTAATTTACTCAATGTTTTTGGGCTTTTAGTTGTCACTTGGCCCATTAATGTACCAGGTGACTGTTTTTGAATATTTGCACATATAGTACATTTTGCAGTTTTCAACTTAAAGAAAGGTTTAGGATAATTTTACAAAAATAGCTACTTTTCAGTTCCTATAATTGAAAAACAAACTAGTCCCAAAGAGTATCAAAATCCACAAGGAATTTTATGGATAATAACCTTTAGTTTGACTTGTGAAATTTGAAATTCCAATACACTCGTTAAGACATGTCGAAAAGTGATATACATTCCATTTTTAGACCATCATTTAGATTGTAAGACGACACAACTATAAAAAGTGTGATATACCATTTTCCTCTATATTATGAAGTTGTGTCAATATAATCCTCGAAAAATACCCTCTTGAAAAATATTAAGAATTGAATCGAAAACGGATCGAATCATTAACTTAAAAAATTGGATAGAAATGGTTTCAAGAAGATGAGATTTTAGGACAAATGTCAAATTTTCATACAAGTTTAAAAGGTTTAGGTCACCCTTTCATTTGGATGGGTTTGGGGGGGGGGGGGGGGGGTTAAGGGGGTTGGAGTTTGGTTTGACCTAGCTGTGTGTCACTTGGGTATTATCATGCACCTAACCCAACTAGTTATGTTATATCCCAAATCCACTCAAATTAAGTATTCAATTTGGTAAAAAGAGTACAAAATTAGTAGTTAATATAATGAAGTGGTTAAGTCTAAAAGTTGAAGCTTTATTAGTGTTTTTACTAATATGATTTTTGTCTTGTTTATTAAAGAATGAAGAAAGTGGTTAAGCTTTCCAATAATTAGCCAATATAATTATTTTTGACTTCATTTTAGTTATACACTTTGCTCTAATTACTATCCTACTTCATCAAGAAAGGTATCCAAAGAGCAAATAAGTTGTTACAATTATACTTATAGTCTCACTCCATCCAATTTAACTAGATATTCATTATATATATTGATAATTTCGAATCAGAATAGAAATAAAATATTCAGTAACAGACTGATATATTTATATTGAATCTGTTAAACAAACGATATATAACCATAACATATGAAGGTAGAAAAAAGAAGTTATTAACTTTTTGTACTTCTAACACAAATTTATTCTTCTTGAAAGATTCTTTCATTTATTTCAAAATTTTATTATCCTTTTCATCAACTTACTTTACTCAAAATATCAAGTTTAGTACAATTATAGTTGAATGTTAGACATGTGTAGGTGTGAAATAAAGGGAATTAGTTGTTGAAACAAAGTCAATTATTAAACATCATTTTGACAAGTACCCTACCCCCCACCCCACCCCCACCCCCTACATACAAAATAATATAGAAACCTTACAAGCCAAACTATCTAACTAAGCTTAACCCCACTTTCCCTTTATATATATACACTTAAATTCCATTTCTCCAAACACCACCACCACCACAAGACACATAATATTACTTTCTTGAAAATGTCAAGTGTTTTCTTGATTTCATGTGTTCTGTTTATAACTGTGTTTGTGTCATCAACTTATGCACAATCATGCACAAACTACACTTTCACAAGCAACAACCAAATGTCATTCACTTCATGTAGTGATCTTCCATATTTAAACTCATTCCTTCACTGGACTTACAATCCTTCTAACAAAACCGCGAAAATCGCCTATCGACACACTAAGATCAATGCCACCACAAGATGGGTAGCATGGGCTATAAATCCATCTTCACAAGGCATGGTTGGTTCACAAGCAATTGTTGCATTTCAAAAATCAGATGGAAAATTGAGTGTTT
Source organism: Solanum chilense (assembly GCA_032847665.1). Taxonomy (NCBI): domain Eukaryota; kingdom Viridiplantae; phylum Streptophyta; class Magnoliopsida; order Solanales; family Solanaceae; genus Solanum; species Solanum chilense. Next base: position 6,845,441 of record CM064973.1, on the reverse strand, counting down.
ATACATCACCTATTACAAGTTATCAAACACAGCTACAACAAGGGGATTTGAGTTTTAATGTCTCTGATCTATCAGCTACTTATATCAATAGTGAAATCACTATTTTTGCTACTTTAAAACTTGACAACTTTAACTCCACAATTTTGAATCAAGTTTGGCAAGAAGGTCCACTTTCAAGAGATTCACCAGCAATACATGATACTTCTGGTGTCAACACTCAGTCTGCTGCAACTCTCAGACTTCTTTCTGAACAAACTGGAACTACTTCAATTAAAACAAACTCGCAATTTAACAAAAGAAATGTAAGTGAATTCATAGGTCACGAGTTTGAGTCATTGTGTCAGGGTAGGAGGGAGTGTGATACTTACCCCGTACCCTGAGTGAATACGAGATGCTTTGTACTTCGAGCTGTCCTTTTACTAAAGTTATGGTTTTTAATTTTTCAGCTTCATGGATTGCTAAATGTTGTGAGTTGGGGGATTATGATGCCTATAGGGATATTGTTTGCAAGGTACTTAAAGGTGTTTTCAGACCCTGCATGGTTTTACCTACATTCCATTTGGCAAATCACTGCTTATGTTATTGGTGTTGCTGGTTGGGCTACTGGTCTACAATTAGGGAGTGAATCTATTGGTATTCAATTTACAGCCCATAGAATCATTGGCATTGTCCTGTTTTCTCTAGCCACCCTCCAGGTACTCTAATCATTCTTCTATTTCACTTTTACTTCCGCACTCACTACAAGAAAAGGGTGAATTATTTTCTTTCAGATTTTCATACTAATCTCCATGAAAATTCCCGTGTAATTTACAGTTTTCTTGTAGCGACTCCTTATCTGTTTGGTACAATAAAAGTCATTTTTCAAGAAAACATTTTCCATGAGGAAGTCGTTTTCCAGTGTTTGGTAATTAGAACATAAGCTATGTTGCTTGGACTCTTTAAAGATGCTGGTGGATGTATGTCAGATCCTCCAAAAGTAGTGCAGACACGAGCGCCACAACGTTTTTGGAGAGTCTAAGCAACATTCTTCTATTTCACTATTACTTTAACACTTCTTATCTATTTGGTACGATGAAAGTCATTTTTTCAAGAAAATATTTTCCAGTATTTATGTTGCTTGGACTCTTCAAAGATGCGGATGGGTGTGTTTCAGATCCTCCAAAAGTAGCACAGACACGAGTGCCACATCATCTTTGGAGAGTCTAAGCAACATTCTTCTGTTCCACCATTATTTCAAAAGTTCTTATCTATTTGGTAGGATGAAAGTCATGTTTTCAAGAAAATATTTTCCAGTGTTTGGTGGTTAGAACATAAGCTATGTTGCTTGGACTCTTTAAAGATGCGGATGGATCTGTGTCAGATCCTCCAAAAATAGTGCAGACACGAGTGTCACAACATTTTTGAAGAGTCTAAGCAACATACAACAAACCACTCTCAGATTTGCTAATATTGTTGTTCGTATCTAATTAATAACTTTATCAGAAAAAAAATATTTCTACACACCAACCAAACATCAGAGAACATTCTTATTGAACATATTTTTGAATTGTGTATTTTGATAACAGGTTTCTGCTATGCTTCTAAGGCCAAAAAGGGATCATAAACACAGGATCTACTGGAACATTTACCACAGAGCAGTTGGTTACACAATTGTTGTTCTTGGAATAATTAACATATTCAAAGGTTTGAACATTTTGAAACCTCAGAAGAAATGGGAAACATATTATATTGCAACTCTGGTTGGTTTAGGAATCATTGCTGTATTCTTGGAAGTTATCACATGGTGTGTAGTTATAAAAAGGAAAAAGTCTGTTAGTAATACTGTTGAGAAGAATCCACAAGGTCTTCATGAATCAAATTGGTATAATAATGGTAATGAAAATGGAACAAATAGGACACATTACAGAGTTTAGATTACTGAAGTTTTTATTTTCTTGAATTTTGTTGTTTATATTTACATATGTATGTCATTCCTCTTTTATCTACTTTATATATAGCAGAGTGTTCTTTCTTTTTCTTTGTATGTTTTTTTTTTGTGTGTGTCTTTTCTCGTTCTCTAGGGTTAGTGATGTATGATTAATTGATAAACTCGATGAATAATGGATTCTTTTCTTATCTCTAGTAAATGAAAGGTTTGAACCTGTAACGTATGTCTTGCCTATGTCACACCCCTTTTTTTCGCGCGGCGGCGTAAGGATTTTTTCCAATTTAAGTGACGTTATTAATTAAGAGATTATTTTAATTTTTTCAGAGTCGCCACTTGGAATTGAGTTATGGTGTTCCAAGTCACCTTCTTTGTTTAACCCCTAATCAAAAGGAAATGACTCTTTGTTTGGTCTGCGAACGAGTTCGGGTAAGGAATTCTGTTGACCGAGGGGAAGGTATTAGGCATCCCTCGAGTCCCGTGGTTCTAGCACGGTCGCTTTATGGACTTTTATGACTTAAACTAATTTTTGAATATTCTATTGTTAAAACAAATGCATTTACCCTCATTCTTTAATTTATTTAAATATATTAAAACTACCTTACTTTATTAATCTATGCCGTTTAATTAAAATATATATATACACATATAAATTAAATCAAGCAAAACAGAATAAAATAAGATATTCCTTATTATTATTATTTCTTTTGTTTTTATTATTATTTTTATTTTTATTCTATTTTTTACATTTTTTTTTTACTTTCTCATCTTTTGCTATTATAATTATTTATTGTTATTATTATTTTTTATACTTTCAAGGTTTTATTTGTTTTTGTTTTTTTCAACTTAATTATTTTTTTTTTGTTTGGACAAAGAAACTTTCAAAAATAAATATAAAAAAAATTCTTCCTCTTCAATTGATTTTTTTTTAATTAATTTTATACTTCTTTTCTATTTTTTTTTGTTTTCTCTTTTTCCCTCTTTTTTTAGTATATTCTTTTTCACTGTTTTTTTTTTACTTTTCCCTTTTCTTTTTATTATTATTATTGTTATTATATTTTTCTTTTTCTTCCATTTTTATTCGATTTTTTTTACGTCACTAACATTAAACGAAAATTCTACTAACTAAAATAATATATTTACATAATAGCTACACATGTTATCATTATAAACTAAATATTAAAAATTACATGACTTGGACAATAATTTATTTAAGCATGAAATAAACTATGAATTATTTAATATGAAATAAATCACGGTTTGTTATAGCAATTTCACACAAAATAAAACTATATAAAGGATCTAAACATAAAGTTGGCGTGAAATATTTGAACAAACTTCATATAAAAACATAACGGTTTAACCACATGTGAAATTTGACAACTTCAATATATTGCAATCAATGTTTGTATAACATGATATTAAATTCTAAAAAAAAAAATGGTACCTCTTGCAAAAATTCCACCAAAAGAAAATAATTCGAATAAGAAACCGCGAAAGTAAACCTCAACTTCAACCTTTGTTTGTGATTTTCAAAAAAAGTAAGAATATGAGAATAATGTTTTTTACGTATGTGTTGCCTTCCTTTCTTGATTTTTTCCTCCCTTTCGTTCTTTTTTTTTTCTCTGATCTTCTTCTTTTCTCTGTCCGTGTGTGTGCATTTGTAGGAATGTATGTGTGTGTGTGTCGTGTGTGTGAGTGGGGGAAGTGGGGAATGGGGGAGTGGATCGTGTGTGTGTGTGTTGTTTTTTTTTCCTTCTTTTTTAAAAAATATTAAATATATATATAAAAATAATAATTATATAATTATTAATTGTTTTTGAGTAAATAAATAAATAAAGCTAAATGGGTAATTAAAACAAAAAAGATATAATTAAGAAATATTAGTTTATTTAAATAATATATGTAATATATATATATATATATATATATATATATATATATATATATATATATATATATATATATATATATATATATATATATATATATATATATATATATATATATATATATTAACAATCAAAATAAACTTTTCTAATAAAAATTATATTTATGTTGTTTATTTTTATATCTTTTAAATAAACTTAATGAAAATAATAATAAAAAAAAAATAAAAAAAATCAAAATATATTTAATTTAGATTGATAAAAAAAATTATTTATGCTCTAACAATTGGTGTTAAATTTAAATTCGGTCAAAAATTACGTGTCTACAGTTTGCCCCTCTTTGACTGGAAACACGAAGAGTTTTTCAGACAAAGAAGTAGACAAAGTGACAAGTTTTGACCGAACTTCAATTTGAAAGACCAAAATTTGTGCGACCGAGTCCTTGTTTAGACATCCTACATATCCCGGGTGATAAGGGAATCAGGCCACTTGTAGTTCGAGGAGATAAATTGATGATTTGGAAGTTAAGTGAGGTTCCATCGAGGCTCCAGATCGCGGCTCTTATCCTTACATAAAAATTGAAAACTATTAGCCAAAGAAAAACAAATGTACAAACTTCTATCCACGCAGCTTTTCTTGAATATTCACTTGAATTTTGACTTTAAGATATCACCTTAATTTTTGAGTGAATATCTTAACTTAGAATTGGAATGGAGGCTGAACTTGCCACTTAGACGGAACTTTTGACATTCTTCAAAATGACAACTTGAAAAATGCTCTTGAATGAATGCGTGTTTTCTTGATCAAAGTTGGCTAGCAAAAGATGTGTGGAAATCAGGCTGCTACATGCATTGAAGAAGCTAATTCTAACCATCATCGAATTGATTATTCTAAAAAATTTGAAACTTTGTTCTTGAATTTCAAATCCAGGTCTCGCTTGAAGAAACCTGAGAACCACCACAAACAAAAAAAATAAATAAAATTTTTGCCCCAGTTTTCACTGGGAAAATTTTTGTGAGTTATTAGCAAATATAAATATAAAACATAAACTTCGGCTAGAAGTGTTTATTTTAGGAGAAAATAAAACTAAAAATCTAGACTAGAAGTGTTAATCCTATGAGAAAGTAAGCTAGTCCCATTATCCAGGAGGGTCCTGCTAATCCAATTATCCAGGAGGGTCCTGTTAGTCCCATTATCCAGGAGGGTCCTGCTAATCCCATTATCCAGGGGGTCCTGCTAGTCCCATTATCCAGGGGGGTCCTGCTAGTCCCATTATCCAGGGGGGTCCTGCTAGTCCCATTATCCAGGAGGGTCCTGCTAATCCCATTATCCAGGAGGGTCCTGCTAATCCCATTATCCAGGAGGGTCCTGCTAGTCCCATTATCCAGGAGGGTCCTGCTAATCCCATTATCCAGGAGGGTCCTGCTAGTCCCATTATCCAGGAGGGTCCTGCTA
>CM064973.1:6421184-6838619 GCA_032847665.1 Solanum chilense | reverse complement strand
TTCACTAATCTTGATGAACATCAATAACTAAAAATTATTGCAACAAGTGTTCTTGACAAACATCAATACACCCTAAGAAAATTATTAATATAAAAATTAATTGTAAAGATTATGAAAACTTATCAGTTCAAGAGAAAAAAATAGTGTTTGATTGAGAAAAAAGAGAGAAATAAAGTTTGTAGTTGAGAGAGCAAAAGTCGCGCAAAGACCGAGAGAAGCGATAAAATATTATTTTATAAATTATTATATAAGTCTGAACTGGTGTTAAAACTCTCCTGCAATTATGATGCGTTCAGACCTTTTCAGTGATATTAAGAGGTTTTTTGAAAAAAATAAACAAATGGGTTGAATCAAAATCATTCAGATTCAGACCTACAACCCAAACATACTATCGTTTGGTAGAGTGTATAAGAATAATACAAAATAGGGTGCATTAGTAATGTTTGCATTAGAAGTGCTTTCATTATTAATACTTGCATTAGTTATGCAAACATTATTTCTTATACATTGTTTGATTTAATGTATAGAAATAACAAATCTTGCATAATTTCTATTTGAAAATATACGTTTACAAAAATATCCTTCACACTTTATTTGCTTTTACACTTTCTTGCAAATTGCAACAAAGTCATTTGCTAAAATATCATTAACTCTTCTTCTTCTTTTTTTTTTTTCAAAAATATTATTAAATAGTTGTACTATTTGAGTCAAAATATTTTAGTGAAAAGTTGGATTTTTTTATCAAATTTATCGCCACAATAGTAATTTTTCTTATCAAATTATGTTGAAATTAGATTGTTATTTTTTACAAAAAATATATTTAAGAGTCCATTAAGTCTATTAAAACACCAACAAGTTAAAAGGCATAGAATAATAAATGAAAATAAAAACACATGACAACAAAGAAAATTAAAAAAATGTTACGAAATGTTTCAAAAAGGCTTTGAGAGTAGTTTTATAATTATTTAATCTAGGGAAAGGGTCTGATATAACCCTCAACTTTGTCATTTGGAGCTAATATACCCCTCGTTATAAAAATGGCTCATATATGCCCTTACCGTTATACAAACAGCTCACATATACCCATGCTGTTACAAAATGGCTCACATATACCCTTCATTTAATGGAAGTTAAAAAATTAGTTTTAAATTTATATTTATTACTTCTATTTTTTTTAAAAAAATTATTTAGGGGTATATATGATTCTTCTATCAAAGTTCAAGGTATATATTAATTTTTTTCATACATAAATTATTTTTTGACTTCTTTTATTATAATTATTTGAATTTCCTATTCTTATTTTGTTTTTTTTCTTTCATTCTTTAGTTTAAAGAATAAAAAATTAAACTATTTTTTTTTGTGTATTGTAATTTAATTTCGTATTCGAAGAAAAAATTTGGTCATCTACAATAAGTTTTACAAGAATATTAATGAAACATAAATAAATTTGATGATCAAATTTATTTATGTTTCATTAATATTCAAAATAATAATTATAAATTAGTCATGGAAACAAAAAAAAATCAAAAAAAATATGTTTGACGAGGATTAAATTTACTCATATGGGATTATATTTTTTAGAAAAAATAATAAAATTTAGATTAAAATTATTTTTTTTTCATTTCCGTTAGAGGAAAAGATGTGAGCCATTTGTTTACAAGTAGGGGTATATATGAGTCACTTTAATAAAAAAGGATATATCAGCTCTAAATGACAAAGTTGAGGGGTATATTAGACCCTTTTCCCTTTAATCTAATGCAAATTTTAAATATAATGCACTACATAATATTTTTAAAAGAAAAAAATGTTTAAAAATATACCCTCCACAAATATGGTGAAAAGGATATAAAAAAAGTTTTTAAGGTCAATTGTGTCTTTTATAATGTTAATGCATAGAACCGTTGCATTACTAATGCATCGAAAGTATTAGTAATGCACTCTTTAATACATAATAGATTGTAATACTAATACAAGCATTAGTTATGCATAGATTAAAAAAAATGTACCAAACTAGGTACTACTAATACATCAAGCTAATACATGCATTATTTTCTCTAATACACTCTACCAAACAATTCTTATTTATGAGATGAAACTGAATGATTAAGATTCAGATTTTCATTAAGTGCAAACAAATGATGCCGACAAGTGATATTGCTAACAATCTGTGATATGTTATTAATCATAACACCAAATCTTACAATAATTCAACCAGGAAAAAATGGCTCTTCCCCTTCCTTTTGGTGGCCTTCATAACTGACCAAATAATACAATTTAAGATGATCAACTAAATAAGAAAATTATTCATCATTGATAGTTTTTTCTCTTAATATTATCCGCACATCGCGCAAATACTATACTAGTAAACAAGTAAAAAATCGAAGGTATCTTCATTCCATGTTTCTCATTCTTATTCATTCAAGGCCTTGATAAATGCATCCTTGAGATGAGCATTTGTAGCAGCTACTCGTCGAGCTGTGAGGTCAAATTCTGAACCAGATCTGAAGAAGAAAAACGATTAAACATCAGACATATCGAACTATCTGTCCATTAATCGATTTTCTCTCAATCCTAAAACAATTGGGATCGGCTATATGAAGTACCAGACATTGTAGCTCGTTAAGAACACATTCTTTCGACTCTAGAAACCTTCATTTACGTCTAAATGAGAATGATACTTTTACCCCTCTAATAGAACAATGAAAACTTCATATCCTACTATATTTCATTATATGGAAAATTTCATGAGGAATAAAGTATATAACTCACGGATCAAACACGAAGCCTCCAGCTTCTTTCACAATCACAGCACCACCTGCAACATCCCTATACATAGATACAAATGTTACCAATATGTCGAAAGTTACAACTTTACAAGATAGAAAAGAATTTATCAGCCTTACCAAGGGCCACCAAATTCAAGTTCGTAGAAGAGATCAAGCCTTCCACACGCAACTCCACAGAGATTTAATGCACAAGAACCACACATACGAAGGGACCTAACCTGTAATATAAAGATCAAACCAATTTTTTTAAAAAAAATTGTCGGAACATATTTTTAACTGAAAACTTGGATGTTTTGGCAGGTGTTGTGTAACCTTGAAAAGCAAGCTATTGATTCTCCCTGTTGTAGCATCTACAACTAACTTATCCCGGTTTGTTCCAGCCTGCTCCGATAAAATAAAATGTCAGTAACTTTTCCTAGTATAACCGAAGAGATAAACAGAATAAGTAAACCAGCATATAGATAGGCATAAATCCAATCGCGAGGAAAACAAATCTTTTATACTTCATCATAGCATAACCATAATACTCAGCAACAACTATTGTCGAGTGTCATCTGACAACTTACATGGAAGAAAGACTTTCAATATAATACGAGGCTGCTAGAGATTTACAGGGAAGACAAATATATTGGCTAAGAATAAGCCGCAAATTGGACAAGCAACAGAACCTGGTTTCTGTATGCATTTAATCGAACTGGTTTATATATCCTATTCACATCTTTGTAGAACTCAGGACGGGCAGTCTAGCTTGAAGTAAAATAATCGAAGGTATACTTCACCAATTATATGCTACTTCCGAGTTTACATAAACCAAGATGGAAGTTCAATTAGTTGTAGTTGATAAACATTGCGAAAGCAATTTAAATTTTAAGTTCTTACGAACCAATAGTTACAAAAGAAAAGATAGACCAAAGTAGTTCTTTGTGTGTCACATTGCATTGAAAGATTTCAGCGGGGTTGCAATTGTAAACAATAGTTAGGAGATGCTGTCATTAAGCAAAATAAATGAAGGAAGGTCAAGTACCTCTGTAGCAAGAAGAGCCTTCACGAGTTCAGACTGTGAAGATACTGCAGGTATTAAAACAAGGCAGAAGATTTGTTAGAGATCGATAGGTTTAAGCATGATGTTGTGAAAACTACACTATAACCAATATGCAACAATACCTTTGATAGGCTTCCCGTTGAGAAAAGCACCTTTCCCATCAATAGCGGTGAAAAGCTGCATTTCAAAAGCAAAAATCGCCTTACTAACTTGAATCATCAATTAAGCCAGAAACAATATAAATAAAACGAATAAGCGGGTGTGGCCTAATGGTCAATGAAGTGTGTTGAGCACCATGAGGACCGTGCAAATGAAAGATCCATATAGGCAAAACGAACTAGTTGGAAATAAAGGTTAGTTGCTATAAAACTGTTAGGATTATTTTAGTCTGGTTAGAGACTTGTATGTTTGTGAAGGGGCAAGCACGAAATCTAGAGAACCTTATAGTTTATAGAGTATGTCTTATTTGTTTTAAAAGATAAACGATTTAGTATTGGAATGAATTGGACCTAAATATAAGGAAATGGATGTAGAGGGAACTCAACTAATTTGGAATTGAAGCATTGTTGATTGAGATATCTTACCTCATCGATAATTGGGTTGTAAACAACACCAACTGTTGGTTTCTTCTCAATTGTGAGACCGATTGATACACAGACAAAAGGGAACCTGAAGTCAATCAATTTTACAACAATCAGCTTGAGCAGCTTCATGGATTCATATAAAACAGTTCTCTATCAAAATATGGAGAAATTTAAGATTACCCGTGCACAAAGTTAGTGGTTCCGTCAAGTGGATCAACTATCCAAGTTGGTTCATCAGTCAGCTCAAAGTTTCCACAAGCAGCAGTTGTTTCTTCACCAATGAACTAAGTGTACAGATATTGCAGCAAAGAGGCAGAAACAGATCAATACAATCGTTTAACGAAGTGATCGAACTAAAGGATACAAGATGAAAGCGAACCTTATGGCTGGGGAAGCGTTGCTTGAGATGATTAAAAATGAAATCTTCACATGCCTTATCAGTCTCTGTGACTAAATCCACCTACATTGGATGAATTACATAGATTTAATTGTACAAAAAGACCCATAGCTTAAAACAAGAGACAGAAACAATCAAGATAGCTGCGTCATGCGAACTAAGCCAGGTTAAGCGGAGAAGGGTAGAGGGGCAGACGCATATGCCCTAGTTCCAGAGGCTGCGGTTGGTCCTAAGGGTTGGTCTCACAAAACCCGGATTTCTCAGTCATCAGAAAGAAAAAAAAAATCTACCAAATTTAACATCTTTTGGCCAAAAACAAAACATATGATTAGCTTTACGTAAGAAACAACTCATTCTCAACTAGTTCCTACTGGATAATAACACATAGATCCTCGAACTCAATCCATAAACATGGTTCATTTTCTACGTAGTATCTTAATATCCAAAATTGGTCTTCATATAAGCAAGAACTGACTAGCAAATTAAGCAATAATAGCTCTTCATGAAGATCACAGGTTGACAGAAAGCATTTGTTTACAAGGAAAATCTAAAATGTCGCCAGGCGCGTGTCCAGATCCTCAAGAAGTAGTGCATTTTTGGATGATCCAACACAGGTTCTGCAACCTTTTCTCATACTCTCTAAAATGATGTTTAAACCGTGTCAGATCCTCCAAAAATTTTTTAAAGGACGTGACACTCGCCCGTTCAACAATATTTTTGAAGAGTCTAAGCAACATAAGTGAAGGCAAAAACTAAACAAGTACTAACCATTCCTTTGTGCTCCACATGCTTAGTCTTGTAGAATCCATCGCGAATTATCTGCAGAACACATAAATAGAAAACAATGAAATCAAGAAAAACTTAAAAGCTTAAAATTGAAATCTTTTTTTGATAATTCAAGCTAAAAATTAAATCTTTTTTGATTGTTCAAGCTAAAAATTGAATCTTTTTTGATCGTTCAAGCTAAAAATTGAATCTTTTTGTGATAATTCAAGCTAAAAATTGAATCTCTTTTTGATTGTTTAAGCTAAAAATTGAATCTTTTTTTGATTGTTCAAGCTAAAAATTGAATCTTTTTTTGATTGTTCAAGCTAAAAATCGAATCTTGTTTGATTGTTCAAGCTAAAAATATAATCTTTTTTATCGTTCAAGCTAAAAAAAAAATTGAATTCTCTATGATTTTTCAGGCTAAAAATTCAATCTTTTTTATTAATCAATCCAAAATTGAACCTTTTTTTTTAATTACTCAAGCTAAAAATTGAATCTTTACAATGTAAGTAGCTAAAATTATTCCAAAAAAAATAAAAAATTGGGTTAAATTAGATCTACCTCTCCAGCTTTTTTAGCAGCTTCAACTGCAACATCAAGAAACTCTTCAACTGAACCTGAAATTCAAAACAATCACATTTTAAAAAACAAACAATTAAGTTGCAAATTCGATTGATAATTATATGGTTAAAAAAATTCTAAACAGAGATAAGGGCTCTACCATTTTGTGCCATATTAAAAATAAAATATTTTAATTGTATGATAACAAGCAAAAAGAGGAAATTTGATGTGAATATATATAATAATATATTTACCTCACATAGCATGTGAAAGCATATTATATAATACTACAATTATATATAAGACAAAATTTGTTGGACCTGAAAATAACCAATTAATTCAAATCAAATTGATCTTGAATTTAATATTTATTTAATTCATGTTTGAATAAAATGCTTCTACAAGAATAATTAAATGTACAAAATTTGTTGGAACTGAAATAACCAATTAATTCAAATCAAATTGATCTAGAATTTAATATTTATTTAATTCATGTTTGTAAAAAAAAAAAGCTTGTACAGAATAATTAAATGTTTTGATTTTCAATACTTTTAATATTTTTATTTAGTTAAAGAATCCCAGAAAATGACAGACGTGGAATATGCCTATGTAACGTGAGTATATGCTTATTTTTTTATTTTTATGTTTGGTTTAAAGTAGCTTAGTGCTTGTGCACCTTTAATTTTTTTTTATTTTTTTGGGGGTAATATACGATTTATATATATGATATATTTATATAATATGCATCAAATGTATTAAACGTGGAGGAATCTTGAATATCTCAAATTAATTGCAGAAACTAATTTCTCAAAAGGTGAATATACAGCTTTCTATAAATAATTTTACGGAATAGGGTTAAAACTGTCCTTAAATCATAGGAAAAGGTTTAAAATATCATCCATTCATGTTTTGGTCTAAAAATATTTTTTCATTCACTTTTGTGACTCACATACAGTAAAACCTCTATAAATTGATACTCGATAAATTAATAATCTCTCTAAAATAATATTTTTCTTCGGTCCCGACTTGGGCTAATGAAAAAAATTACCAATTTCGATAAGATAATATATTTTCAGAAGACCCCTAGATATGATCCCATTAATATCATAAATTAATAATTCTTTAAAGTACAAATATATCTCAGACAATTTAGTGAAATATGATTATATTGTGTCCTGTTTTTTCTTAAAATTTAAATAAAGTTGAAGCTTATCTTTAAATTTTCTTATTGCATCCAAGAGCTTTGGTGTTATCTTTTCGAACTATACCATAAATTGTGAAGTGTTATATATGCGATAAGTGTTTTCTTACGCGTATCTGGTTATAAACGTACAGTATCATCTTCAACTTTATCATCAACATTGCTTTTTTTGATGATATCCACAATTTCTTCTAAACTCTAGACCTCTGAACAAGTATCACTTTCACTAAGATAATCAACAGGTTATTGACATACATTTTGCTATGGTAATCGAGATCATTAATCATGACCTCAAGTTCATGAATGACGTTTTCACAAGTAGGTTCATTCAGATTCTCTGAGATTGCATTTCCCGAATGATTTTTACAGTATCGAAAATAATTTGCTTTTGTCTGAACATTTATTGTTCAAATAGGAATTGCATAATTGATAGCATCCAAAATATTTATCTTTGTTGGATCATTTTGTCTCACTCGATAGCCTTCTAATCTATGATAAATTATGTTCGATAATACATCTTGAAAATTCTTATTATCACAACATTTGAAATTAATAAGATACAATAATTTTGATGTATTCGTTGTACTTTATGTATGATATTTTTTTTTAATGTGAAATCGATAAATATGATACATTAGTAAGATACAATGATATTGATATAATCAAAATTAACCTTCCTCAAATCGCAAACTATTCTTTAAATTAATAAATATTAATTTATCGATTAAATAATATCTCTATAAAATAATAAATTTCATGGTCCCACCTATACTAATTTATAGAGATTTTACTGTATACTCTTTCATTCACTTTTTTTACTTAACTTGTACCTTTATAACTTACAACCAATTTCTTTTCTTTTTTTTAATAATATTTATTATTTGTTATTTTCTAATTAGATTAAATAAAAATCTCATCTCTATTAATTATTTTCCCATAATCTATTTAAATAAAAAGAATATATACCTCTTTAAGATCTCAATTTTTTTTAAAAAAAATCTAGTAATTTTTGTATTTTCTCTAAAAAATATATATATTAAAATATTATAAATAATTAATATATTATAAAAATATTAATCGAGCCACAATATCTATCTTCCTTTTTTAAAAATAAATAAACGTAATTTTTTTTATAATATGTGATAACTACTTTTTAAAGAAAAAGCTCCACAAACAATTTTACTTAAAAGATTAACTTAGTAAAATATGAAGAAAAAAAAAAGGAGATGGATTATCGTAACCATAGGGAAAAGTGAAGTAGGAAACTAGATAAAAATGTGCATAATGTATTTGTAGATAAAATAATATTTCGTTATGAGTATGACAAGATAATTTTTTTAATATAAAATATTAGTCATCTATATCATGTGTAGAATCTTGATTTAATTAATTAAATATTAGTCATTAATTTTTTTCTTTTGTCATGAGTCTTCAATTCAAATAAAAAATTGAGGAAATGGAGAGGAGTTGGATCCAAAAATAAATAAATAATAAAAATTATAATATATTTTTTAATAAAAATATTAGGGTCTTGAAGAAGTTGATTGTTTTGGGTTGAATAAATAAAAATAAATAGTATAATTGATGTGGACTCTTTATATTATCCAACAGGAGAATGACACATAATAAATATTTTTGAAAATAAGGAATAAAGAGAGAATTGTTAGTTTCAAAGGAATAACTGAGTCAAGAAGGTGAATGGAAAGGTATTTTTAGACCAAAAAATAAATAAAGAGTATTTTGAATTTTTTCTATAGTTCAAGAATATTTTTAATAAAGAATAAAGAGAGAATTGTTTTGATCATAAATTTCCAAATATTCTTAGCAAATATTATTTGAGTGAAAATTTGGATGAAATTTCACCATGTGTTTGGCCATAGTATTTGAGAAATATATTTCACCTTTTAAGAAAAATATGATTTAAACCCATACGTTTAAAAAACTATCAAAACTAACTATAAGTTTGTATTACAAGTAAACTGGATATGCGTTGCCAATAACAAATAGTGTCCATGACAATAGAGCAATTTGGTAGTTTGGAGTGAGGTGCAACAAGCATCATTTCATAAATTGTGGATCAATTTTTAATCAACAACCACATCATCGTTTAATATTCACTGAAATTTCAGCACTACTTTGTTGTTCAAGTAAAAAGTTATGTAATACAACACAAACAACCACTATAAAGAGTGTTTTTGTAAAAGATAAAAATTTGGAGTAAAATTTCAATTTTCAAAATATCCCAAATAATGAGATTTTGCCCAAATACTAGAAAAAAGTAGTATTTGAAAATTTGGAATATTTGCCAAAAATATTTCCCAAATAATGGCAAATTGTATGGACAAACATTATTTGCCAAATTTTTTCCAAATATTATTTGGAGGAAATGTATGGCCAAACGGGGCCCTTAGTTTCAAGGGTATAACTGAACCAAAAAGGTGAATGAAAGGGTATTTTTAGACCAAAAAAAATGAATAGATGGTATTTTAAAACTTTTTCCTATAGTTCAAGTGTATTTTTGACTTTTTTTCCCAAGTATAAATTATTATTCCAATAAGTAAAGCAATGATAGAAATGATTCAATGGATTAACTATAGTAAACAATGCTTTCCAAGATTCCTCGGCATCATAATCTTTCATAACCTATGCGTAGCATGATTGAGATGCTTCCGGTGTGAAAGTAATGTTTACCAAAATATGAAACAAATTTGAATCGAAGAAGAGACTGCACAGATAACAATGAGTTGACAGAGGATTTAAATGGAGAAAGTTCAGCATTGTTAAACTGAGACACACTTTATATTCAGTAGTAATATGAATGTGAAAAGACCAGAAAAGGCACTTACAAAAGATGCAATATAATTATTGTTTGGTAGAGAAAACACCATTTTTCTTTTTTGTATTAAACATAGAGCACACAGCTCAAACAACTCAAAAAAAAAACACTCTGTTGTGCGTTCCTCGACTGCGATTTATTTGTTTTCCTTTGGTTCAAGGGCTGCAATTTCTTTCACAACTTGAGCTTTGTCAGCCTCAAACTGCTCATCCTCTGCACACAACAAAAGACGAGTAAGGACAACGATTTCATCATGCTTTTACGCGACATGGGGTGTTCGTTTCATTTCAATTGTGTTTTCATACCTTTTTCAGTCTTAAAATCGGCAAAGAGGCGAAGAAGTTTGCTTCTGTTTGCTACAAGGATGCTAACAATATCGGGAGGTTTGTTGTGATTTGCCGCAAATAGCTGTAAAGCTTTAAAAGTTTAGAGACGAAAGCATTTGATAAAAGGAGCTAAATTTATGAGCGGATACATGAAACAATGTCGAAAGGGTACCTTGAAGACATGAAATGCTTCTATCTGGATACTCTTGCTTGACTCCTGCCAAAGAGAAACTCCACAATCAATATCAGATGATTAAAGCAATACTAATTAAGAACATTTGAAAAACTACTCGTCGATGTTAGGCTTTTCATGTCAGCTGAAGTGACGGTACAGAGCCAAGAAAATCAGACTCATGATCTGTTAATATATATATACGTATAGGTTTGACTTTGAACGATTCTTTAGTAACTCATGTCGAAACATCCAAATTTTAATCGATGCCGCATTATCTACCCATTTTTTCATGTAAGACTCTAAACTAATTTTTTCATGTAAGACTCTAAACTAGCAATCACTGAAAGGGTATATTGAGAAGCATAGTAAGGCCCCTAGAGAATATAAAGCAAATGGAAGTAAAACAAAAGAACAGACATGGAAAGACACACATGGAAAGAAAAAACAAACAGTGATAGCGAGAGCAAGAAGGAAGGCGGTCAATACCCTGAGCAGATTCATGAGAATCCTCAAGTTGTCTCTTGAACTAACATAACGTGTCATTACAGCAGAATTTGAGCGGTCCAACAACATATCTGCCAAGAGCTGCAACAATAAAGCAGATATTTTGAAGATTTAAGAAGTTCTAGAGTTTTTTATTCCTCCAACAACATTGTGAAAGTGCTAATATGTACATTTAATAAGAGTCATTTTCTGCAAATCATAGAATTCAAACATTGGAATATGAGGAAAACAAATAAAGTTTCTACGCAATTTATATTTCCTACGACATGAAAAAGCCAAAACAGACCAGCATCAATATTTAAGCCTATGCAAGCTTTTCCTTCAAAGAATCTCATACCTTTCATTAATAATAACCCAAAATATACATGCAGGAATGACATTCCATATGCTTCTAGTATCTTTTTCACCCTCCCGCCTGACTAGCATAAGAGAGGGTTATTTACAAACATTGACATAACCCAGTTCAATCCACATGGATTTATAAATGAACTTCACAGCATCGCCACAAACAGTGCAGCAACAATTAACAAAAATAAAAAATTTCCCTTCTTTGACTTGTTTGGTGATAAATGGCTTTATATATAATCTTCTGATGATACCGTCTTGTAGACAGACTTAAATCTTTAACAGTAACATTCCATTCCTACAGTGTTTCCACCTCAGAATATCTTGTGTGCCTTGTACAGATTAAAACTTCTTCCTATTTTCTTCTTAACATTACTATGTATCAGTGTTGTCAAAGGCACACTTTAGCCCTATAATGAGGCTAAAAACGTGTGTGAGCGCTTAAGTCGTTTAATGTGCACTTCAATGTTGATATCAAGGTTCTAATACATATTTTTCCTTTCTAATGAGCCTCTAGTACATAGGGGTGACACCAAACAATTGAATTTCACTATATAGTAATGTTGTTTCAATTTCTTTGTTCATATATTTGTAATTCATGCTTATTATTGTTAGCCTTGAACTAGACATATATATATTTGTATTTTTTCATTGTAGCCTACACTTTATTTGTGCTTTGCACTTAAAGCTCCAACGAACCGTAGAGATTTTGGCCTTTTTTGCTTTTGATAACACTGCTAATATTTTTGAAAAAGGTGCAAAAGGAAAAGAAAAAAATTCTTCTACAAGATGCAGATCAGCAGTCAAATCAGCAAAACATCACTTATGGAAGATCTGGAGAAATTGAACAAAAGAAAGCACTTTGTACATTAACGATTCATAATGTAACGTCCCAAATTTACACTTGGATTCTTTGCAAAATGTGAGAGATTCCAAAGAAATAAAACTCATGCCAGAATTACCAGAACCATTCTATTCAACCGAATATTTGCACATCAAAGAGGGACAAATTCCTTACCTTGACAGCTTGTCTTCTGGTGATGTAGTTACTAGACTCGAGCAGCTTTGAGTTATACTCTGTGAAAAACTGAAACCAGAACCACAAGACGGTGTATGAGTTAACAAAAATCTATTTTCCAGAACAACTAAAAAATCATTCATAAAGCAAGCCAATAACAAGATCGGAAACAGCAGATATCACCTCACTATCCTACAAATGCAAATAAATAACAATTATTTTTTTTTGGGGGGGGGGGAGGGGGGAATTCAATTGATCCTCTACATTTTCACCCATCCGTCAACTCCATAAATCTGGATGCAATAGACAATAGGAGCAACAGAATTAAGGTCCCCAATTTAAAATTATAATACTGCTGCCTAGTGCCCATGGGGTTAACACATTGCCACGAAAGACTCAAGAACGAAAAAGATGACTTCACAATCATGTAATCATAACAAGAACTTAGAAGTGTAAGCAGAACTAGTATTGAATAAGTAGCTTGAGAGCATTATGTACATTAACAAAAATAAAGCCACGAGCAGCATTATTCTTTGAAAGAAATAATATATGGTTTAAACAATATGCTTACATACATTCAATACAAACACTTGTCCAAATAATTAACTTTCATTACCCAGTCATAGTTCTTTGAAAGAAATTCAGCTACTGTTGATTTGTGCCTTGTCAAGAGTTCCTGATCAAGAATTACAAGCTGATAAGGATAACGTCACAGTAGTCATGATTAGCTAGTTCTTACAGAATAGGAAAGCTATATATTTCCAGAGCCACTTGCCAACAAGTGCTTCTTCTAGGAGAAACAAATCACCCCATTCCATAAAATAACTTTCTCCTATATATATATATGGATGGCAGCAATGGTGAATGAATTCCCATGAAACTAATTCATTTACTTCTTATTGAATTATTTCTAATTTAAAGTAGCAAAAAGACTTCACTTTCTGCTTTTTCTACCAACTTAATGACGTTTGATAGGCAAAGGAGAAGCAGAAAGTGAAAATCATTCCAGAATCATAATCAAGTGCATTTAACCTTAAAGGTGGCGGCAGCATCAGCAGCAATGTCAAAATTTGGCAGCTGAATATAATCGAAAAACTTCTTCATATGCTCAGACTCCAAGACATACCTAAAAAACAAAGAGCAAATGCAAGTTATCAGAAAAAAGGACACATTCAGTAGCATGAAGCTACATTTTTATGTTTCTATCCAAGACATAATCAGGGACTAGAAAGAGATTACTCAAAGAAACTAATTATGTCACCAGCAAGTCAGATAAATATATCCCCTTACACAAATAAACTTGAAAGAAGCAAAGAAAAATTCTAGACAGTTAACTAAAAGACAAAAAAAACAATCAAATAGGTTCAGGTGGTTTACCTTGCAACACTCTGGTGGCGAATGCACTCCCTCAACATTGCACCATAATGCAAAGCCATTTCTGTATTCTCATATCTAGATGACATGGGAAAAGGATCATCAGAAATCAGCAAACATACAAGATTAGCAACAGGAATCCACAGAAACATCTTTTGCGCCGCAAAAATTAAGTTCTGAAAAGATGCTTGTGAAAATGCAGTCGAAAAAATATTGTTTCATCCCATTTATGTGATAAAATTTGACTAGCCACACAGATGACATTAAAAAGGTCAAGTAAATACTATCATTTGGACTAATAAAGAAAATAAGGTCCATGCTTTATCTTAATTAATCTAGAGTTTGTCATGGTGTAGAGCTGATATTTTAGAGGAACAAAAAGGGGAGTGTTTCAAGCAAAATAAAATCCTGATAACAAGGATTAGACACAGAACACAATAAAGTATAAGGAATACAAGAAGTTAGTTTTATCGGTACAAGGAAAACAAGCACTTCTAGTCTAAAAGACTATATCTAAAAAATGGTTTCTTTCATCCAACAGATCTGACTTAACTTTCACATGAATACAGATTAGGAACATCTTTCAGAAAGTAAAGGTAAGAAAAAACATAAAGAATATGGAAAGCTAGTAAACATGAAAAATTTGACAATGCAGGATTTGGCATCATACTAGCAAGTCACCAGATTTTGGATATCTTGTACTGTAGCTTACCCTAATATTAATTTGTCCATCAGATCAATGTTTGCTTCCAAGTAATCACAAGCAATCAGCCGTGACTGAACCTGCTGTCTCTGCAAATTTGCTACTACTTGAGTAGCATCTTTTCGGGTCTGTGAAATAGAAACATCATTTTAATAGGAAAATAAGGAAAAGACAAGAACAAGATAACAGGCTTAACATAAGTGGAACTCCAATTCAAAATGACCCAATAATGTAGTAGAACCATCATAAAGATTGGAGAACAGAAAGCAGATCATACTCTCTCCAAATAAACAAAAAAAAAAACATAAACAAAACCCGCTCACGACCTCACGTGACAAGAGATAGACAATCTAAGTGTAAGCAACTTTCTGATTTCATAAAAGATGTTAACTCACCTCTAAATTCAAATTGGGAAGACAATTAATTATTAGCCGCAGCGTGTTCTCTTTGAAGAATTCTTGGGTCAACTGAGCACAAGCCTCAGCGAGGGGTTCGGATTCACCATTCCCATAAAGAGTAATCTTTAATTCCCGGATTGACTTGCTTAACTCCATCATCTGCAAATATACATTTAAGAATTAAGTGTACAACTTCATTGAAAAAAGTGCATAACAAACACGATTCTAAACATAATCAAACAAAATAATATTTTATGTAACAGCACTGTCACATATACATCCCAAATTATTAAGAATCAATATCAGCGACATTCAAAATAGTGGCATTGTCACTGATTCACTGTTGATTCAATCAAAATATTCCAGAACGTAGAAAAAAAATCAATTCTACTGCATATCACTACAAAGAACTTATCCACCACTTCCGCTCTTTGCTTAGCAATAAGTGTTCCACATAATAAAATATAATTTTGTTAACAAGCAAATGACTGGGATCCAAATTGTGCTAACTAAAGCTGTTGCATTACTCAAAAAATCACAAAGCAATCTAATTCAAAAACGTCCATTCACAAATTGAACCAAATCAATCCACTGCACTTATCCGCCAATTCCGTTGCTTGTTTAGCTATCTACAAATCAAAAAAAACATTTTGATCACAAGCAAATGAACCAGATCCAAATTGAACCAACTAAAGCTATCCCATTTCTGAATATTTCCACGAAACAAGATAATTCAAAAGCATTGATTCAAACAAATTGAACAAAATCAATCGACTTCAGTCCTAAACCAAATTTTATTGAGCTCCGCTATATGAATCCTCTATATCGATTTCACTAAATCCGCATCACTTAATCACAAACTAAGCCACTTCAAAAAAAACTCACTCCAACAATCGATCAATCTATCATCAACTATACCTTAAAACCAAATAATTCCTTGTATATTTTGCTCTATTCGGGTCCCCTTTTTTCTTTCGATACAAGATAAGACATGGTTAGAATTTTGCAAGAAAATAAAAATCAAACCTTTTCTTCTCGTTTGCTTTCCACAAGTGTCAGTACACCCACTCAATACATAACAATCTCATGAAACAAGCTAATTCAATAGCATTTACTCAAACAAATACACCAAATAAGTTGAGATCACTATATGATCCTCCATATTCATTTCAGCTCAATTACAACAACAACAATAACAACAAGATACTCTGGGGAGGGTACCCTTCAGAAACACTTATTCACAAACTAAGCCAATTTCTAAACTAACAAAAATTAGACAATGTAACAATCAATCATGAACTAAAAACTGAAAAATTTCAAACCTTTTCTTCTCTTTTGCCTTCACGAGTATCATTAACCCGTTCAACATACATAAGAAGTTCACGAGTCTGACGAACAAGGTCAACAGGAGTCTTGGGCTTAGACTTAAATAAACCCTTCATCTTCGTACTATCACCAGCACCAAAACTATTCTCCCTAAACGACGAAGCAGCTACTGCTGTTACTGCTTGAATTGGGGACGACAGCCTCTGAACCACAACTGCTTGTGGTTCAGAGCCCTTGCCGCCGCCCCCTTTCGGTCCTGAAAAACAGATTCCTATTTTGCTTGATTTTCAATCACACCCACTTCCCTAAATGTCCAATTCTCTACACACTCTTAGATTTAGTTCAAACTTCTTCAATACTTCATCATTTTTCATGGGGTTTCATTTTTTCTCCAAGATTTACTGTAAATCTTTCTGGGGTTATCGATTTAAGATTGGAGAAGATGAAATTAGCTCTTCTTGATTCGATCTATGGTGGGTAGTAGTACAATTTGTCTTCAAGTATTTGTAGTTTTCTCCTATGCCCAAATTCTTGTTACACTATTTCTTCTTCTTTTAAGTATTACTTTCTTTTGGATTTTATTTTTATTTTTAGAAAAATATATTGAAATCACATTTTTTTCTATGATCCTATTTGATAAGATTATACTGAGTATGTTATTAAGGTATGTCGAAATTGCATTTCTATTTTTAAGATAGGAATATGATTTGCATATATTTTATCTCTTTCCGAAAATTTTATTTGATAAGATCATATTGAGTATGTTATTAAGGTATGTCGAAATTGTATTTCTATTTTTAAGATAGAAATATAATTTGTATATAATTTAACCTTTTCGAAAATTATTTGACGAGATTTTATTAGATATGTTTGTTATTAATACTACATTTCGCATTGCAACTCCTGATTTGTTTTCTTTTAATACATCTTACTAATGTTGATATTGTATATTTGCGGTTGAATATTGTGTTGGTTTGATAAATATTTTTTAAAATGTATAGTATATAACTAATTAAATTAACATGATATTTATTTTTAATTTACTTTATTTAAATTTTGAATATGATATTTTTTTTCTTTGAATTTTATTTATTACGTTGCTTTATCGAAATAGTTACCATTACTTATCTAATACCCTAGTTTGATAGTTTGAACTTTCTCATGATTAAATTCTCATATTACAAACCTCAAAAGCTAATTATAGAGCTTGACCCTAATCTTATGTGAATTTAATACAAATATAAAAATATAGGACTCAATTGAAACAAGGGAAAAATGAAAAATAATAATAAAATATATATATATATATATATATATATATATATATATATATATACTTATAAAAAATATATTGATGAGAGAATAAAATTGGAAGTTCAAGATAAATGAACTTGTCATATACAATATAATTTTTGGTGATTATGGAAAAATATCGTAAATTACCATTTATTAATTTCAGCCCTCACATAGTTAAAAAAATCTTTTATTTAAAATATCATAGCAAACCAAATTTACTGTTACTAGCTATTTTTTTAACCTTTCATTTTGCGTTCGATAATTATTATTATTAAAATTCAATTAAGTTATTTATGTATTGTAAAATATATTTTGAGAATCAACAATTCTAATAAAATTTTCCATGAGATTTAAAAATTCGAAACTTTATATTAAAAGGGTAGGCAACACATGTTGGTACTTCTACTTAATTACTTGATATTTAATTATGTCCTTTTAATTTTCAAGTTTGTACGGAATTTTAAAGCTATAATAACTAAAAAAGAGAAGAAAAAGGAAAAAGTTGATTACATTAAAATAAAATATAATAATTATAACTTAAAAAACAGCTTAAAAGATGGGGTCAATTTATACCATTACAATGTATTGTTTATAAATTGTAATGTTTCAACGATCATATATAAAATTTGTGCAAGTCATTATCAACTTTTTTTTAAGTTATTATTCTTGAAGATGGCATGTTGAGAACTTATTAAAAAAATTATTAAAATATTTATAATCGACAAGTATTAACTTAAGACAATGACATTGAACTTTAATAATAAAAAGATTGTAATATGAAAGAGCGTTTTTTTTAGTAGACGTGCAAGTTATGATAGATCTGAAATCGTTAAGTATGTTGAATTTTAAATATCAAATAATTAAGAAAGGTATCAATTTAATATTCCATTTTGATTCTTATTTTTAGAAAGAAAAGTATGTGCATAGAGAAAACTCAAATGAAATTACTAAGCTATAATATTTTGTAATTACTAGGATCCTTGAGATTTATTATTTTTTTCATTAGTCAACTAGTATCTTCTTCTTTTTTTTTACTATATTGTTTTGAGACTTGATTTCTTTTGAACATCTCAAGGGACACAAAATCATAAAAATAATATACAAAGTATTTAAGCTTTTGTTTGTTAAAAAAATGTCACCTTTGTTTATATATATTTTTCTCAAGTAGTTTTGGAAAGAAAAAAAAAAACTATTTTGATAAATTAAAATAGCTTCTAGAAAAAACTAATAGTTTCTTCCACTTGTAAAACGTAAAATTAGCAAATCAATAATAACATACTCCGTAATCTAAAAATAAGATATAATAAAATTGTTATGTATAGAGATGCTACTACTATATTTTGTGAGGTAGATTCAAAAGTTCAACAAACAAAACAAATCAACATAGACTTTTAGAATTCCTTAGGTCGATTTTCAAATATTGATATTTCTAAGATTCTCATAACCATGATTTAGAAAACTCAATTTTCTGTTCTCTTTTTTTAGTTAACTTGAAAGAATAATATGATGAGTTAAGTTTTTATTGTGCTTGAGATTTAAAACATAATCGAATTTTAAAAATCTATTAAACGCAACTTTTTCGTGTATTTTTTTTGGAAGATGCTATTTAACATGATTGTGTGATAATGCTGTTTTCCTATATCTCCACTTGGAACTTTCTATTTCACTCTATTAAATTCTTTTAAAGAAGAAAATGGAAGTGTGGGGATATCCAATATAAATGTCCTTTTAATCAAGAATAGTTGTGTCTATTCACATCCCACCATTCCTTTGATTTACATCAATTACATGCATATCTCCTCCTTTTTTTGTTAGAAGGTTTTGAGTTCGATTTTTATAAATAAAGTTATATTTTAAAGTGAGAGCGCTGAAAAGAAAGGTTGATCTATAGAGAGGGAAAGGTCATCTAAAATTCGTTGGCTTCAGAAGTGAGGGTTTTGTTTTATGTCATGTTCAATGACTTTATTGGCCCCTAGTCTGAATTTGTGTCACAAAAGGTCTATTAGAAGAAAATAGTCTCTATCAAGATTTTTTTTATATACAAAATTTAAAATTTAAATTTTTAATTATATAAGAGTGGATGATTTTATCCGTCTACTACAATCCTTCGTGATGGTCAGAAGCTCTAACCCCCTCATAACAATATTTTTATGACACATCTAAATTCAAATTAATCGAATTGATGAATTTTGAATATTAAATGATTAAACGAAAAGAAGAGAGTGGAGGTATATGGAGTTGTTGAGCCCACTTTCTTGAAGGTCACATGAATTAATACTCTATAGCTTGGCCACTCATTTTGGGCCTTACCTATCTCCAAACACATCTATTTAATCAATCCATCTTTTTTCTTTTATTTCATTATAGGAAAATACATAAGTATTTCCTCAATTTATTCCCAAAAATTTATTCCCGAAATTTAGAGACACACTTATACTATATTAAAGTTCCATTATCCCCCTGAACTTATTTATAAGTAATGTTCTACCATTTTTGGCCTACGTGACACTAACTTGAAAAAAGGTCAATCAGTGTTTGGGCCTATAAGATAGTGACACGTAAGCCAAAAAGGGGTAGAAAATTATTAATATAATAAGTTCAGGAGGTAATAGAACCTTAGTATAATATAACTGTGTCTCTAAAATTTCAGACATAAGTTGAGAGAGTTCTTGTGCATTATCTCTTTCATTAGTACAATCTTTTAATTTAAAATTATAATGAAAGAGGTCCTTTTCAACTAAATTAGCTAGAAAAGTCCTTAGATTTATTGCATTGTCATCTGGCTACCAACTTTTCTAGTAAGGATATGCTATGGAATATTGACTTTTCTTTGTGTTTCTTGTAATGCCTTTTTGTATAATTATCAATGGTGTTGTTCATGTCTACATGTATCTTAACTAATTTTACGAAATATTTGTTCTTTCTAATCAACAATGCAATAAGATGAATAAAGATTCGTACGTTACGTTATTCGACTTATTTCCATTTCATAAAATTGACATTGTTGATCTTATAAACACTATTTTTATAGAACTTGCTTTTATGGATATCATAGACTCATTTAATCTCATTTTAGTACTTTCTTTTTTAGAGTTGATAGTAAAATATATATCTAAATTATCACATTTTTGTAGATTTTATTTTTCAATTATCCATTGTTTCATTTATTTATTTATACTATCACTTGTTCTTTTTTTTTCTTTTTTTTTATTTAAAACACACCACAATATTGAGTTGATATCTACATGTGTCAAGATATATTTTAATACAAAAAAAAAATGATAATTTAGATATGCAAAAGGAATACTAGATAGCTAAGATATATTCAAATCTGTTTTTTTTTAATCATAAACCTTTTCTTTTTTGCTAGCTAAACTTGTGATACGTCTATTTATATTAAAATCCTTATTTTCTAGAGCGTTTCATATATAGAGGAAGTCTTAACATAATTGAATAAAGTTATTTTTACGAAGTTAATTATAAGGTCGTAAATTTAAAATGTGAAAATAAGCTTACATAAAAATATATGATAAGTTTACGAACAATAGATCTTTAAAGACTGAATTTCTAAATCTCGCACATAGCAAAAACTTAATACATCAGGCTCCTCATTTTAAAGTACTTCATAATTTTAAGTTTTGGATCAATTTTTATATTTTTACAGACTAACAATATCATCTACGAATAATATATACTACGTAATTTAAAGACTATATTCAATATAAATTAGCTAATTTTATATTGAGTCATTGACAAGTCAACAATAACGTCCAAATGACTCAATGTGGATATAGAAAAGAGATAAACAAACACCATATTTCTTAATTACCAGAAAATTCAAACTAATAACCCTACAAATTGACTAGTTAGCATATTTTCTCCGTGATTTTAGGATGAATTCCGCGATTTCAACTGAATTTATTGTTTCCGCTCAATTAAAGTATAGAAAAAATTGCAGTAGATTGACAATAAACGTAAGACTAAGTTTATGATAAATTCCTTAGTATATACATATATATAAATGTTACTACATATCTTAAACAATATATACATATACAAAAGAAGACACATTGCAATAATCGACTGAAAATCAGAACAAAACTAAGTAATAAAATGATTAATCCTCACAATACATATATAGATCTTGAACAACATATACATATATGATATATCATAAGATCACGATAATGTTTTATCTCCATAAATTTAAGATAGATTCTGTGATTTCAACTAAACTAGTTGCTTGGATAAAGTTCTAGTTGGCTTAATTAAACTCAACGTGAAATGATCCAATTTCATGACGAATCCTCATATGATACAAACCTCAAAAAATATATACATATACAATACAAAAACATCAAAATATATTCTAGATAATTGCTTTTATCTAGGAGGAAGGAAAATTTCGCTGAACACCAGCGTAAAACTAGTCATTATCAAAAGGAATCTATATAATACAGATCTCGAAAAATATATGTACATGTACAAAAACATTACAATGTATACCTATTATAACATGCTCACATTGATCATATTTATTCTAAATCCACCGACTCAAAATCATAAATTTGTCTAATTTTATAGCTAATACATATCTCGAAATATATACATATATACAAATAAAATTAGGTTTGTTCCGAATCTATTAACTCAAGATCTTAAATTTTCCTAATTTACATCCAAATATATATCTCAAACAATACATGCACATACAAAATACATATCTCAAAATGTATACATATATACAAATAAAATCAGGTTTATTCCGAATCTACTGACTCAAGATCTTAAATTTTTTCAATTTACAGCCAAATATATATCTCAAACAATACATACACATACAAAAACATTAAAACATAACATAAATATATATTATAACATCGCATTTATTTTGAATCCACTGACTCGAGATCATAAACCATAACCTTTTTAACACTTACATTTTTTTGAAAGAAGTAAGTTTCTTAATTTTCTCCCATGGTTTATCCCATACAATCACCAAATATTTACGAATATAGCCTCCATCTTTAGCATTAATTACAAGTCGATAATTTGTTCCGGCAACAACTTGACTTTCTCCTTTAGTAATACCTTGAAATTCCAATTTTGTCCCTGCCTCTTTGTTGTGTTCATTTATCGCAAATTGTCCTATCGCAACCACATCAGGGGTATTTACGTCATTTAAGGGGGTCCAACCACCAGGTACGCCACCCAACGCGGCGGAGAAATGGAAGAAAAATGAAGAAATTAAGAGAATTGAAAGAGTCAAAGAGAAAACAGAAAATAATTTGATGGTCATTTTTTTTTTTTTTGAGAATGAAAAATGACAAAATAAAATCAAGAGAAAAAGTGGGGTTTTTAATTTTAATGGGTGCACTTATTTAAAGGAAAGTGTTAGGTAAAGTGGACTACCGACAATCATATATTCATATTTACAAAAATTTTAAATTATTATCATGGAAGTATTGTTGTTACGTTTAAGGATGTTATAATTAATTAGGGGTGGGCATTCGGTATTTCGGTTCGGTTTCGGTTTTTTTTTTTTATTTTTTTGATTTTCGGTTTTTGTAAATTGTGTACCGAATACCGAACCAAAATATTTCGGTTCGGTTCGGTTTTTATTATTTCGGTTCGGTTTTGTTATTTCGGTTTTTTTAATGGGCCTGTTTAGTTAGACTTTTAAAAATTTACAAATTTTTTTGTTTGATTTTTAGCTTAATGGGCTAAGCATAGTTATATCAAAAAGACTTTTACTTTTTAATTTTTTATTTTAAATTATAATATTTATTATTTAATATTAATAATTAATATAATATAAATATATATAATAATATAATATATTTCGGTAAATCGAAATACCGAATTACACAAAATCACATACCGAAAAATACAAAAACATATACCGAATACCGAATCGAAAACCGAAAAACCGAAACCGAAATACCAAAAAAAATCGATTCGGTACGATGTTTCGATTTCTCGGTGTTTATGCCCAATCCTATAATTAATGTAGCAGGTGATATCTCATAAATTTTTTTTGTAAATTTTATTATTTTTTAGTAAGAGCGAGGAGAAAATGAATAAGAATTTTAAATAATACTTTGTTTGGATGGTTATTATATATTGTTTATAATGTATAGTATTATATTGTATTGTATTGTTTTAATGAATATAGTGTTTGAATAAATTTTATTGTTCTTCATTATTATATTGTCACACATATATAATTTGAATGATAAACTTACCAGAGAAAGTAGAGGACGGAACAAAGTTACTATTAAAAATAGGATAAAAGAAAAAATTATATTGACCAATTATTAAATAATAAGTAAAGACTAATGCAATCACATCAATTTAATCGTTATACAAAATGACTCATTTCATCGTTATCTTCAATAAATTTAAATGATATAATATAATTACATAATAATCAAAATAAATATTATATTTAAATTAATAATACAATACAACGGATAACGATCATTCTAATTGATTTCTCCTATCAACATTATTCTAGTTGAACTTGTTGCAGCGGATTTATCTAGATTCATATTATTATTATTATTATTATTATTATTATTAATATTAACATTATTTAAAACATCTAAATTCTCCGTTTTCATCAATTTTGGGTCCTTAATGGGTTGCCATTCACCAAGTGGGCTTGGGCCATCATTTGTTGCAACACCATGGCCCAAGATTGAAGCAATTACTACTATTGAAAGAGTAACAAGAACAAAGAATTAAAAATTGAAATTCACTTTTTTCTTTTAAGAGAAGAATTTATTAGTTGAAAGCAAATTTGGTTAGAACTTAGAATCATATAAAAAATTAGGAAGACAAAGGGCATGAAAGTAACATAAAATGCAATGCTAAATTAGAGTTGTGTATATTTATTTTTTGAATAATAGCTACTTTTAAATACTCATATATTTAACTTGATCGATAAAGAAAATAAGCTTTTTAATATTATTTCTACGATTTTTGTAAACAACAACCGTAACATCATCGAATTCGTTGAATTTTATGCCAACAATATCTAGACTATACGTAATGTCATCATTAACAATTTTATATTTTCCATCCGTCACTTTCAAAAATTCATAGACATTGCTTTTTATTTCTTTATTTTTCGCATTTAGTGCAAATTTTGCAACGTCGATTACTTTAGGACAAAGCTAAAGTATTTGATACATGATCAAACGAATTCACTAACTTTTGATCGTTATTTGCTACAAAGTTTGTAAAATTTATCACCTTAGAATCCGATGGAGCGAAAGTGTTTACTGAATTTATTGCATTTAAGAATGTAACGAGTAGGAGTAAGATGTATATTTCTATAGCCATTTATATAAATTGTAAGTTTGTAATTTGTGAGAATTGTGAAGTGTATCTCAAATATTTATATTACCTTTTCACATTGAAAAATGTGATTGAGCTTTTAATTTTTTTTTTTGACATAACATGAAAATATAATCTTATTCGTTTTTATTGTTTTCCTTTATAAGAGATTATGTAATAAATATTTAGATTTTTTGTAAACTAATAAGAATATATTGAAAAATCTAGTTGGGCTTATGTTCGTTGATTCTCAATTTTGTGGGCTTAAAATTTAGGGTTACTTATCAAAATACATTCGTATGTATCTGACCCTCTTGCCTCTTTCTTATCTCACTATTCTCTCTCCCCTTTCATTATATCTGGTATTTCAAATATATGTATCGAATGTAATTTACTCGTATATTGTTATCTTTCTCCTCCTCTCATTATTTAGTGTATATGATAAGCAAAAATATATGAGGCATGGACTAAAAGGGAAAAAAATTTTTTTATACATACATGATTTTAGGATGGTTTATGGATATCATGAATTAAAAAAAAAATAAAAAAAATTCAATCACACACAATTAACATAGACAAAAGAGTAAGTAACATAAAATAAAATACTAACTTTGAGTTGTTTATTTGAAAATATATTCTTCAAATAATTAACATCTAATTGTGTATACCTTTACGTTTTATCCAAGTAAATGAAACGAGTTTTCTAACAATATCCTTAGATTTTTCGAAAACAATCGTTTTATATTCACTCTCTTCATCGAAATCTATAGCAATAATTGTCAATTCATAAGTGGTACCATTGTTATCAACTCGAAATCTTCCACTCAACACACTCTCAAGTCTCAATTGAACATCTATTGATATGATATTTTCACTATTTACTGCAAATTTTGCTATGTCCACCACTTTAGGATCTTTTGGATCTTGTATGAGTTGCCAATCATCATTTGATAGAGACGGATCTAGAGTATTCAATACAACTTCAAACGAATTTAGTAACTTTCGATTATCGATTATATCAAAAGCATGACAAAAGGTGAAAGCAATTACTATCATCATTGGAAGAGTCAAAAGAGAAATTGATTTAAAAGCCATTTTTCTTTGATATTGGAGTGCTTAACACTAATTAATGAGGATATTATTTATAGAAAAAAATTTGAAAGCTAGTTTGGTAAGAGGAATATGAAATTAATTATTTAAAGGTAATAGACTAATAGTTACTATTAGATATTTCTTTCTTTATGGTTGACTATAAATTATTTAACTATTAAATAGTCAAAGGAAATTAATTTCAAATAACACGTGATTTGGAATTAATTAGAATTTACGATTATTGCTTTCCTTTATAGGAGATTATGTAAGAATATCGAGATTTTTTGTAAACTAATAAGAATATATTGAAACATATAGTTGGACCTATGGATTCTCAGCTTAAAAAATTAGGGTAACTTATCGAATATCCACTAATTTAGGAGTTAATTATTTAGATTCACGCAAGTTTGCAATATTATGTATCTTACTTGATTTTGGACTTCTATTGGTGCGTTCACATACATGCATCATGGATGTATATCGATCAAAAGTTTGTGTAATTGATATACATACATCATTTACAAGTAGATTCACAAGATCTGTCTCTCTCGTCTCTCCTCATATCTGGTACCCCATACATGTATTTATACTGATTCACATGTATCTGGAGATCTCGCTCACTTCCCTCCTATCTCACTCTCTCACTTGCCTCTTTCCCAATTTTAGGGTATACGATAGCAAAAATACAATTGATATAGAGAAAAAAAGTATAAGTAACATAAAATGAAATGTTAAATAGGGTTTTTTTCAAAAAAATTAAATTTTGATATATTAGGCACTTGTAAATGCTCACCACACACTTTAGGTTTTATACCAAAAAAAAAAAAATTAATCAAAGGAAATAAGTTTTCTAACATTGTCCTTAGAATTCTCAAAAACAACTGTTTCATAAACATTTAATTCACCAAATTCCATGGCGACAATTAGCAAGTCATAAGTGGTGCCATTATTATCAACTTTAAATCTTCCTTCTGATATACTCTGAAATTCCAATTCAGCGTATTTTGTTTCCGAATTAGTTGTATTTATCGCAAAGTTTGCAATGTCCACTAATTTAGGATCGTTTAAATCTTTTGGTGATATGGACTGCCAATCGTCATGTTCAGATGAATTATGTAACTTTTGATCATCGTTTGTTGTTGCAAAAACATGATAGAAGGTGAAAGCAACTAATATCGTCAAAAGAAGAAAATTTGATCTAAAAGCCATTTTTTTTTAAAAAAAAGAAGAATTTGATATTTGAGTACTTAACACTAATGGGTGAGGATGTTATTTATAGAGAATTTGGTTAGAAGTATACAAAGAATTTGGTTATCTTTTGGTTGACTATAAATTACTTGACTAAAAATAGTCAAAGGAATAATAATAATAATAATAAATGTGATTTTGAAAGTAATTACCATTTTTTACTAATTAATGAAGATTTGCGACCATACTAGTAAATATTTTATTTTATTTTATTTGAGATGACTTTATCACATATTTCATATTTTCTTTGAAGGAATATACCATTTATTTTTATCATATTTTCTAACATTTCCTAATATTTGAAAAATCACAAAAAAATTTACGCTCTTCTATTCTTGGGTACATTAATTTATGCTATGTATCGATTGGATATATCACTTTACGCGGTGTATCAGTCGAATATGTCACTTTACCGATGTATTGGAATGTACGAGATATATGAGGACGTTGAGTAATATATCTAAAAGCGAGAGACACTGTATCAGAATGCTGAAAGGTGTATCTGAAATCGAGACGCTGTGTATTAAGATACATCCAAAATTCATCAAATTTTTATAATATGAAAAATAGTAGAAATAAAATTAATTAGCTCGTACTACTATGAAATTTGCTTAAGATTCCCTTTAGTGAAAGTAAGTTTGACTGTGATTTCTATTTGGTTGGCAATACATTATACATCTAACTAAATAGTGTAGTGAAAAAAAAAAGAACTATTTTAAAATATACATATGATTTGGAAATAATTAATTAGGGAAGATTTGCTACAATGCTAATTGCTAATATTTTCTATTTCATTGATATAATATTACCACATACATTAATTAATGTTATCATATTTTTTAACCATAAAAATACTACCTTGAGTTTCTGTCAAAGAAAGTAAATAAATAATGATATTGTGATGATCTTACTCTCTTCATTATCACTTTCATTCTTAATTTCATTAATTAATACAATAAAGTCTCTAAAAAGGACTATAATGCTTGTAATTCATCAAAAAAATCAAATTGGCAAAATGAGTGTTGACACAAATACAATACTTTTAATTAAATATTGCAATTTGGATATTTTGATATAATAGGCATTTCTTCTATTAAAAAAAATGCTCATACAAATTTAGGTTTTAAGCAAAAGATATAAGTGTTTTAGCCTTGTTCTTAGAATTCACATAAACAACTAAGGTATAAGAATTTATTTGATTATATGATATGGCAATAATTCTCAATTCATAAGTGATTCCATTATTATCAATTTTATATATTCCATCCAATATACCTAGAAATGACAATCCAGAGTCTTTTGGTAGTTTTGTTTGTGTATTTATTGCAAATTCTACCATCTCCAAATATTTAGGATCTTTTAGATTATTTGGTGATAAGCATCGCCACTCACCTTGTTGACACGTATCGTCATAATCATAATCATCTGCGAAAACATAATAGAAGGTGAAAGCAACTATTATAATCAAAAGAAAAAAATTGAATCAAAACGTCATTTATTTTTCTTTTTTACAAGAATTTGATATTGAAATAGCTTAAAACTATTTGGTGAGGATATTATTTATAGATAATTAGGCTATGTTTTCTATATGGTTGACTATGAATTACTTAACTTAAAATAGTTGAACGAAAAAAGAATCATGTGATTTGGAAGTATTTACGATTTTAATAATTAATGAAGATTTTCTACCATAATAATAAATAATTTTTCTATTTTATTTGAATTGACAACATAAATCCAAATTAACTTTATCATATTTTGTCTAATCATGAAAAGCCACTAGGATTAATAAATCTAAATGAAAAGATAAAAATGCAAAATGAAGTGCTAAATTTGAGTTGTTTATTTAAAAATATATATTGATTCTTCTAAATGCTCATACACTTAATGTTTTAACATCAACCACTTTAGGATATTTTTATGCTGCCAATCTTTATTTGTTTGTTAAAGAATAACAAAAGGTGAAAGAAATTGTTATCGTTTAAAATATCGTAAACAAAACTAATTTTGAAGTCATTTTTCTTTTCAGAAAGAATTTGATAGTACCAATTTGGTTAAGGAATTGTTTATATGAAGATTTGAAAGCAAGTCTTATTAGAGGTAACAATTAGAGTATGATTTCTATATCGTTAGCAATAAATTATATATATGTAAGTAAATAGTCTAGGAAAAACATATATTAAATAAAAGATGTGATTTGGAAATAATTTTTTATTTGATTTGATTTGATATTACCACATAAATTAATTAATGTCATCATATTTCTAACCATAAACAGACATTGGGACTACATGGAGAAAATAAAAAGAAAATCTTCTTACCTTGAGTTTATGCCCAAATTTTGTTTTAAAATAATTAGCCTAAGCTAGCATTTGATCATAAATTTCCAAATATTCTTGGCAAATATTATTTGGGTGAAAACTTGGGTGAAATTTCACCATGTGTTTGGCCATGATATTTGGAAAATATATTTCACTTTTTTTTTTTTTAGAAAAAAATGATTTATACTCATAAGTTTTAAATACTATCAAAACTAACCATAAGTTTGTATTATAAGTCAATTGGATCTTGTTACAACAATAACATATAGTGTTCATGACACTAGAGCAATGTGATAATTTGGAGTGACTTCAACGAGCATCATTCCATAGATCTTGAAGTAGACAAAGCACATTACATTTTTTATCCTTGGATTGTTCATCATTTTCATCAATAACCATATCATTATTTAACATTCACTGAATACTTCATCACTACTTTGGTATTAAATTAAAAAATCACGTAATATAACGCAAGCAACAACTATAGAGAGTGTTTTTGTAAAAGATAAAAATTTGAGGTAAAATTTCAATTTATAAAAGAACCCAAATAATGAGATTTGGGCCAAATACTAGAAAAAACTAATGTTTAAAAATTTGAGATATTTATCGAATAATGACAAAGTATATGAACAAACACTATTTGCCAAGTTTTTCCACAAATATTATTTGGGAAATCTATGACCAAACGGGCCTTAAAGAAAAATAAGTAAAAAATGATTGTGATGATCTTAATTTTTTTTAAGACACATCAAAAGATACTTGAACATCATTCAATATCTTCATAATTTATTCATTATCAATTTCATACTTAATTACAAAAATCTTTTTTTTTAATATCCGGATACATTATTCTACCTATATCAGATACATTACAATTTATTTGTGTACAAATGCATCTATTAAAAATATTATTGTTAATACATAATCCTGATTATTTCAAACCTAAAGCAATATGAATAGAGTTGCCAATATGGACTATCTCACCCCATTCGGGCTAACCCATAAATGTTTTGATACTTTACGGGTCAGGTTGAGCTAGCCCATTTTTTATGGGCCAGAAAATGATCGGTCCAACCCACAAGTATCTGGGCTACAAGTTTGCCAGGTCAGCCCACTTTTTTTAAAATTATATTTTTTTTATAATTATTAAATCAAATTATGAATTGCAATTTAAAAACATTATCTTAAATATCGACAAAACCATATCTCATGATGATAATATTACTACTTGTTAATCAAATTCATCAATAAAATTATCTTTATAATACATATTAAGTTTATTTTTCAAGTAGAATTATAAATATCTTAATAAAAATATTAACCTAATTGTTTTGAGCTTGGACTCTCTTTAAATTAAATTTTAATATTATATTATATTTTTTAATTAATTTTTATAAGTCCACGGGCCGGTCCTACTACATTTCTCTAGCCCCACGAATCCGCAGACTTATTCAAGCGGGGCTAAAAACCCTTTTCTTAAATGGGTCCCAAAAAATCATAGCTCAAACTTATTAAATTCCGGGTTAGACCAGGCCGTCCCAACTGTTCTAACCCATATTGACGACTCTAAGTATGAATCTGATTTATAGTTATGTATTTGATACATAACTTATGTATCATTTACTTTGTATCGAGTGAATGAGTAATGTATCCACGAATTCTGAAAAATCCAGAACTATTAACACCCAAATTGTTGGAGTTTATGTTCTTCATATTTTTTTTTATTTTGTGCTAGTTTTTACAAGAGAATAGAGATTAGGGAAAATTGTATAAAATAGCAAACTATTAATTCAAATTAAATGCTATAAATATAATTTGATTTAATTGTACCTTATAACAAACTATAGCTATTTTCACCACTCCCCTTGGTGGAATCTCGTTGGCCACTCTCGTTTGGTGGCATTCTCGCTCGCCTCTCTCACTTTTTATACAAACACAAATATATAAAATGCGTTTGTGTTTGAATAAAGTGAGAGGAAATTACATAAAACATATATTTTCGTTCACCTCTGCCAAATCTCCCCCTCCACTCTCCCCAGTCTCTCTTGTCACCCTCGCCTCTCTCGCTTATATAAACAAAAATGAAATGTATAAATTGTATTTCTGTTTGTATAAACCGAGAGAATTATACATACACATGCAAATATATATATATTTTCATCCTATACACTTATAATTATACAATAAAAATATTCCCCTGCCCAGTTTCTTTTGTTTTCTCTCTTTCTCGTTTTATACAAATTCAAATTGTATATAATTTCTCTTTGTCTCGTTTTATACAATTCGATTCAATTGTATATTCCCTGCCCAAGTCTCTTTTATCTTTCTCTCTTTCTCATTTTATATAAATTCAAATTGTATATAATCTCCCTATACACTTATAATTATATAATACAAATATTTCCCTGCCCAAGTCTCTTTTGCCTTTCTCTCTTTCTCGTTTTATATAAATTCAAATTGTATATAGTTTTTATATACAATTCGCTTCAATTGTATATGTATAGCAAATTATACATAATATATTTACTATAACGCGCAATTATATAAACTTTAATATAGCATACAAATATGAATTTTGTGTTTGTTATATGCAAAAGTTAGCCTAGAGATTATCTAATAGGGCCTATCTTAGAAGTCCTATATACCACAAACATTTGGGATTTTATGAAAGCCCAATTAGTTGCCTCAATCCCTATCTTTATATTAGTCTAATGAAATTTTAAATTCTTTATACAATCTAAAGAAATAATCATTAATTATAAAATTATGTTCACACTCAGTCAACAAAAATTAAATCACATTTTGAATATGAAACAAAACTACAATCTCATTAATAAATAAAAACAAATCTAATTATACCTCTTAATAAAAGCAACCAATTTATCAATAAATTAAAAAAAAAAAAATCTATATTGTACCTCAAAATTTCCTATAAATAATACCCTCAACAACTTATTGTTAACCACTCTACTATCAAAAACATGACTTTCAAATTAACTTCCCTCCTTTTTATCACTCTATCAACTATAGCAATTGCTTCCACCTTCTGTCTTGCAACAAATGATGATCAAAGATTACTTATACGACCAAATATTTGGACAGAGTTGGATCCAAATGATCCTAGAGTGGTGGACATAGCGAAATACGCGGTGAAGGAGGCAACTAAGAGAGCTAAAGGTGTTAGAGTATTTAAGTATGTGAAAGTAAATCAAGCATCCGTTATGCATTTTGATGAATATGATAATACTTATGATCTTCTTGTTGAGGCCACAGAAATGAAATCTAGGGTCACTCAGGAATATATGGCATTTCCTGCAGAAGCTTTGGATAAAATAACAAGAAAACCTATTAAAAGATATCTATTGGGCTTTAATCCAACTTCTTAAAATTATCCCTAAGTGTATGGTTTAGAAATCTATAATCTTTAATAAACATTTTATTTTTATGTTATCTTCTCTTTTATCTATGTGTGGTTGATTATTTGAAATCTATCCTTACGAGTTAATGAGGTAGAGATAAAATCTGTGTATACTTTATCATTTTTTGGTTCTCATTTGTAGAATTATACTGAATATGTTGTTATTGTATACGTAAATTGTCTTAAAAGTGTACATATGGATGGATGGACACAAAAAAAAATCTTATTCTATTTTAATGATTTATTTCTTTAGATTAATATAAATAACATATTGAGAAGTATAATTGGGCCTATTTCATGGAGTTCCAAGTGTTTGGGCTTATAAATTATGAAGTATTTGAAGAAGAAAATGAGTTTAATTAAGGAAAAATTAGTGTCTTGAGCTTGAATCGCAACAATTAATTGCAAAACTTAAATACGAAATTACATTTCATATTTCATATCTTAGAACATAAATTGAAAAAAAAAAAGCCTATACAATAGATACAACTCAACAATAAAAAGTAAATAGGAAAAGAAGACCACCAA
The DNA here is from genome assembly GCA_032847665.1 of Solanum chilense. Taxonomy (NCBI): domain Eukaryota; kingdom Viridiplantae; phylum Streptophyta; class Magnoliopsida; order Solanales; family Solanaceae; genus Solanum; species Solanum chilense. The sequence goes on along the minus strand of CM064973.1, from coordinate 6,805,031 downwards.
TTGCAAAAGTAGCACAACATCGAGATGACCGTGCAAATATTTTTACATTGTCGATGCATATAACTTTATCTGGCCTTTTAGGTATCCCTCTATATTTCCATCTTTAACAAAATTAAACTAGCCACACATATGCAAATAGTTTGTTGATACATTAGTCACAGGTTTATCCGTTCCAAACACCATAGGTCCTGAAATAAATTAAAAAAAGACGCATGGTCAATTTTCACATATAATTACTGAACTTTATATATTCACTATAATGATAATTTGTTTGCTAAAGTAACAACATATACATAATTATTGTTATCACTTTAAAATAACTTTAATGTTACTCTTTATAATTATAAAGTCCAAATCCTTAGAAAACATGAGTCATTAGCTAGGGTTGACTATGTCCCTAACTTTTATACTTCATTAAAATATATAAAAAGGAGGAAAACTAGTAAATGTGGATATTTAATGCTACTTATAATTTATTTTATGTGACATATATCATTTAACTCGATAAATTATTTTAAGAAGAAAAGAAAAAAAGATATTTGGAACATTTTTATGTGATTATAAAAGCTAAAAGAATCGAAATGAAAATTAACAAATTTAAAAGAATCTTTACCAAGGGTAGGCATCAAGAAGGATAGAGCAACAATCCCAGCAATTTTCAATGGAAGTCCAGTTTTAATCATGTCCTTGATCTCAATATGTCCAGTAGTAAACCCTACAACATTCGAGGGCGTAGAGGTGGGAAGCAAGAAAGCAAACTGTGAACCAATAGCCCCCGGGATCATGAGTAGGAGGGGATGGATGTGCATAGTCTTCGCGATCTCAATGAGCAATGGGACCATGATGGTTGTGGTTGCATTATTAGACGTGATGAACTCGGTTAGGGTTCCACTTACTAAACATACAGCTGGCGCGATGGCTAAGTAAGGCGCGTTTTCCAAGAAGTTTAGGGCTCTTGAGAGTACATCAGCTAGACCACTTGACCTAAAACCATCAGCTATTGCAAAACCTGCCCCTAATAGAAGAATTATATTCCATGGCAATTTTTTGCATTTGTTCCAATCCATTAATTTCTCCCCTGGTTGCTTTTTATTTGGAATTATGAATAATAAGGTTGCCATCATCACCTGAAAAATTAAAAATTAACATCAAACTTTATCAGCGACATATTCACCTGACATGTTTGAGATTATAAGATTAAACGACATACATCCTAATACATTCTATGTGTTTATCTTTTAGTTTACGACCACATAATTCAAAATTATTTTTTTACTTTTTTAAACTTTGTACCAAATTAAATTAGTCAAATAAAAGGAGTAATAAGTAATGATGTAACTTATATCAACCGATAAAATAATAAAATTTACTCTTTAAATTTTTACTTTTTCTTTGTTACGATCTGATCAAATTTGAATTCACACGTCATACTTACACTAACAGTTCCATCACCAGCACGTCCACCAAAGAGGGATCCCCATCCAGGAATATCTTCAGTAATACTTCTTGTCATCCACAACATTATTAAAATCTGTAACAATTAATAAATAAAATTAATTTAATCAAACAAATAATCATAAGTCACTATAATAATATAATAAAGAGCAATTCGAAGCACAAGAGTAACACTCTGAAAAGTGCAAAACTGTTATAATATAAATATTTAATAAACAATTTTATAATTCAAAATAATTTTATCGTTAATTCGAAACTCTACTTGAAACTCACCGAAAATACCGTCAAGATCATCTTTTCAGCAAAAGTCATGGGACCTACACATCACAAAAATGGGACCAAAATCATTAGAAGTTAAATAAAATAATTGCAGAAAAAAGACTAAATATTCAACAAACAAGTGTAATGAAAATGTGTGGTCAATATAGAATAATATTAGTAGCCACAAAATTTCAATTATTTGGAACACTTGTTGATTTGCAATTCCTTGCGGGTATCAATATCTTCGATCAATATTAAAAAAAAAAAAAAACTCTAAAAAGAACAAAAGGAAATATAACTTTCAATATGATAAAGTAAAATAAAACCGTATCAAAATCCTAACATTTAAATAAAAAACAGTCTCAAAATTGACCACAAAAATAATAGGATATAAGTTAAAAAGGATAATGGAGAAAGACATCTAACCATTAATTCTATTTTTGTAACAAAACAAAGTAATTGCGTAACGAATAACTTGTCTTATTTTTATTTTATTTCATTAATTCCACTTCTATGAACAATTATTTAATACATAAATTAACCACCTTTTGAAAGTCTTATAATCACAAAAATAGCATAACATCAACATGTTTAAAATCATAGATCCCAAAATTACTCCTTTTTTGAAATTTATGCTAAAACGTCAAGTCACATCACATATATGAATCAAAATTAAGAGAGTTACGTTCTTAAGTAACCTAATAATGAAAAAGTATTTTTAAATATTCGTACTACTCAAAAAAATAAATTTTGATACGATCCGTTAGAAACCAGCTCGTCTTGATTAAATAGATTTACGACTTAGAAGATAATTGCTTTTTGACTAATTATTTATTGAAAATTCACGTTTTTCCAGTGATGACAGAAGTTTTAAACTGTAGATAATGAGTTAGTTAGATGAAGAAAGTGATACCTAACAAATCAAGCTCCCTCTTCAAATGAGTTTTGTCCAAATAAGTTGAAAGTGCTCTACTTGATCCCTTCCTACAATACAATAGGCAAAGAATACCCCACAATGCCAAAAATATAACCAAAGCCAAAGGGAAAGCAAATGATGACCATGTGCTAAAGCTTATAACATTTTCATGAGGAAAATAACTCTTCCACATTCCAATCAATATCAAGTTGACACCTGTCCCTGTCAACGTACTCATTCCACCAATCGACGCAGAGTAGATTACCCCTAAAACAACTGCTTTGCAAAAATTGGTGACCAAATCGTCGTTAGAATTATTATTTTCTTGATCTCGATGGCCACTATTGATGCGCGACGGCAGTCGCTGCAGAATTCCAGTGGCCACCGGCATCATCATCACCGTGGCTGCACAGTTGTGCAGCCACATGCTGACGAAGAACGTCGTGGCACAGATACCGAGGAGGAGGAGTGGTGGGTTCAGTGGGTCCCCACAGAATAATAGTGTTATCTGCATAATTGATCATATGGACCCATTGCACGTTAAATTTTGTCTTAAAACAATAATTCAATTAATTACTTAAAAAAATATATAAAATAAATATTGTGGACAGATAAGAGAAGCAAATTATTGCGGACACGTAAGATATATATCTCTATCATAAAAGTTTTAAACTTTATAAGTAAAATTTCAAAATATAATAAAAGAATTATGTTTGTGTATGTCATTTCAAATTTTTTAAAATAAAATTTATATATTTTTAAACTGCGTAAAAAGTACCATAAGTCATAATAATTGATAATTCAAAATGTTAAAAGGATATATGAAAAACTTACGGATCAAAAGATAAACTTGTTTGAATCTCAAAAATACAAAAGTGTCACATAAAATGAGACGAAGGGAGTACAAAAGTTCCATCCCTAGCTACTATACCCCCACCCCACAAACCTCTCCCATCAAAAGAATTAACAACATTTTTTACTTAGAATATAAATGGATCGATCAATATTCAACCACTTGAACGAACCTTATTTATCATAAAGTTTGTGAGACTCTACAATAATTATTTTTCAAAAACAAGTTCTAGTTCTCCTTATATCTGAAATACTGATATACAACGATGTATATAACTTAAACTTTACGTAATATTGTTATTTTCGAGTAAACGGATCATAAAATCGCGAAAAATAAGAAGAAGAAATTGGGATTACTCACGTTCAAGGCCAATCTTCTATGGATATTATAATGTTCCACAGCAAGTGCAAGTATAAAGCTTCCAAGTACAAGTGCAATAACATCATCCATGTATGACTGAGCAACCTCGTCGGACGACGAAATTCCGAACAACGGGAAGAGGAACAACGGTGACATGGAAGTTACCGGCATCGGCACCGCCTCCGATAACCACCATGTAAAGATCCATACAAGAACTCCCAACATATTTGTACTTGTTGATGGAGCATTTTCCATTTTGATAAATAAGCAAATAAATATACATAGTAAAGGTCCTAAAATTGTGAATAAATTTTTAAATGTGAAAATTGATTGAATAAATGAATTCATACTTTGTGACCTATGAATTGGAAGGAGTGGTGTTTTTTGGTCATTATTATTTGTCTCATGATGATCTCCATTCATTTTGGAAAAATAGAAAATTGGAGAGAGAAGAAATAAATATTGTTTTGAGATGAATGTGTTAGTGTAGTAGTACTATGTATATATAGAGGCAAAAATGTGTTGTCTTTTTCATGTTGGAACAAAAAAAAGAAGAAAAAAAAGAAGTATGGTTGGTGTAGTAATGTGTTATGTGGAATTGACTGAAATGTGCGTGTGAATTCTGGTTTAAATGTTATAATTTATTTTTAAAAAAGATTAATTTTCTTTTTGAAATAAAAGAATATAAATTAAGGCAAGTTGAATTTTTAAAAAAAGAAAATTAAGAACCATACTTGTACAATAACTAAATTATGATTTTCTTTTTTCATGATTTTTCTATTAATATTCATCTTTCATAATTTGGTGCGTATATACGAGTTCGGAGTTTAAAGGGTATAAAATATTAATAAAAATTTTAAAAAACGGTATATAAAAATTTATATTAATCAAAACAATAAAATCACTGGAACAAAAGCGATTTCCTCAGTTGGAAAAAACAAAATCGCAGCTAATGCAGCGATTTTGCAAAATGTGTTTTTTTTTAAAAAAAAAATTCAAGAAAAGCAGTGATTTTCTTGAAATTTTTGATTTTCTTAAAGAAAAATCATATTTTGCAAAATCGCTCAAGTAACAGCGATTTTATTTTTTCCGGCGGAGAAAATCGCTTTTGTTTCAGCGATTTTATTGTTTCGATTAATATAAAATTTTATATACCATTTTAAAATTTTTGTTAATATTTTATACCCTTTAGACTCCAAACTCGTGTATATCCTCAAAGGTGTGGGGAGTAATTTAACCATCATTATCAAATGGTTCATTAAACTTATTAGTCTTGGTGTTGGTGTTTTGTTATTGATTTGATCACTTCTTTTTACTTGTTAATTCAAACTCAGTTAGACGTAATTTTTTATATGAATATTTTCGAGACGAACAAGTTTTTCGAATGAATTGTACTCTTTGTGCGTACCAATAGTTTGATCAATCCTTATAGGCCTTTCTATCTCATGTTGTTGCAAACACTAAAATAAATTACATTTTTTATTTCTTCAAAATTCTTATTTTCTCCTGATTTGTGCCTAATGTTTTCGAATCAAAGTTACATATATGATACGTAATAGAAAAATAAAAAGAAAGGACGGAGAATTTTAATGAAAAATTGAAATAAATGCAATAAAGAGATAAAATAAATATAACAATTTAAGAGATAGAGAGACATAGAGTTAAAATTTAATTAGCGCATAAAATAAAAAAATAATTGAAAAATGACATTTGATCAATTTTAAGAAAAATAAAAAGAATTGGAAAAAAAAAGCAAATAATGGCTTATAGAATAAAAAAACTACTGGAAGTCGTTACAGAAAATATATTAAATATATATTTTTTTAAAAAAAACTTAAAATTCTACCTTGATACGCAAATATTTTTTTAATATTACTTGCACGACTTAAATCTGTGACTCATATATAATTTTTTTGTTTTTACCATTGCCGCATATAAGACTCATTCTAAAGAAATAATATAATCCATTTTGTAAAATTGGTGATTTACCATGTGACTAAAGAATTATTCAATCGATGAGATAAAATATAATAATTTTAAAATTGAAGATTATTAAGCTTTTATTGACACGTAGTTAAGTTACAGTTAACACGTAAGCTAACTGTTCTATTTGTCAATTTTAGGAACTTTCCTTTTTTAACTTTTTCTATTATACTCTCCAACAAGCAATTTCTTATTCTTAGTACATAATTCATATACAATTATACATTATAAAAATATTATGGGGTAGATATTGGGACCCACAAAAGAACATGGTAGGATATAATTGTGCCACGTCATAGGTGAACACATGACATGTCATGTTTGTATTTTAGAGAATCAAAGTTTAGACACCTAATGACATGAGTTAACAATAAGGAGATTATAACATGAAAATAGAGTTGTAAACATTCAAATAATCATTTAATTGGATTATACGGATTCTCGATTACATTTAAATTATTGTCAATTTCTCAAAATTAAATGTTAATAATAAGTTATATATCTATTCTTATATTATTATGCAATGGAATGACATCTGAAAGTAAATGATAAATAATTCGTAAAAATAATGCAATATTAGTAAAGAAAAGGTTGAAGGTCGATCATGGGAGAGCTAGGTTCAGGCTCAAAATTATACTGTATATATAAATTTAATTATTTTCTAAAATATATATAATTTATATTAGATTTAATTTTTTCTATAATAAAAATTTCAGCTTTTTGACTTATTAGTCGATAATGGACTCAAGCTAATATAATTTATTTATTTATTTTTGATAAGAAACACTTTTATCTATCATTAATCTTATTTGGCGTGAATTTTAATTAGTTTAATAGGTCGCAAACGTATTCAAAAACTCTTTAATTGGTGAACCAATATTAATTAAGAGCATGATTAAGGTTAAGTAATTTGATTCATAGAATATATTACAAGTGGCCACTTCTCATACATAAAATGGATATATATCCACAAACCAAAGGCCAATTTGAAAGTCATTTTCACAATTAATATTATTAATAAAGAAAATTGGAATATTCAACTGTAAAACCAATAATATAGTTTCAAGTCTAGGCAAAAGATAGATGTTAGCAATTAACAAGTAATTGATAGTCATCTTAAATATTAGTTTAATTATAATAAATCCATTTGATTATGATGAAAATCTTATTATCCATCCGACTCATCATAGTTATCATAGTAAGTTTGAAATTATATTTATTTAATAGTTATGGTCTTGTTTGTTTTTGGGATTCAATTTTTTTTCTATTATTTCATTTTTTTTTCATATTTATTGATATTTTGCTTGAATTAAGAACATGTGCATATTCCATCATTCCTTTAGTATGTATATTGTTGTTATGTTATTTTAATTACAAAACTCACATATATGGCTAAATAGGCCAATTAAATATTTTTCAAATAAAAATAACAAACTTTTTTTTTGTTAGATTCAAATTTTGGTGTTGTGGGTCGTACCTTTGGTTTGTACCGATAACATAAGGTGTTTCTATGCTCTTAATGAGTTTACTGTTAATTATATTCTAATTTCAATTAATTTTTCAAGATAGGTTACATATATAAACATGATTTTTTTAAATTACTGGGTGTACCTGCACCTCCGACTTTACATATATTAGTTCGAATCTGCTCGTGACATTTTCTAGAAAACTCTTTATTTCTCTCTCATTTCGATGTATGATCATATCTATAAGGTGCCATATGCTTCTTTTCAAAAGATAAACTTATTAACCTAGAACTATTAGCCGTTCTTTTTTATTCCCTTTAATTCATCGCCCCGCTTCTGTCATAAATGATTCAATTATTAATGAAAAAAATTATTCATTCAATTCAAATCGAGAATACAATAATAACTTATTTTAAGAGGATATTTTGTAAATATAACACAAGTTATTTTTCAAACATATATTTTTCAACAAAAAATTATTTTCTAAAATAACCTGAAACTAATTATTGTAAAGATACTTTTTCTAATCGAGGATGCCATAAGTTTGAATAAATATCAATTTAGTTTGGTGCAATGATAATTACTTTGATATTATATTTTCATGAAAATGACATCGTTATTTTTGATATGTGAAAATGGACCATCAAGTAATTTAAACCATGCATTATATAATATTGTGGGGTCTATTTGCATTTTAGAGAAAATTTGTAGACCAATTAATAAGACTTCCTAATAGAACTAAGGGTGTTTATGGTTCAATGTGAATTGTTTTTTTCTCTAAAATATAATCAAAACAAATTATTTGATTTTTTAAATATCGTAATCAATTATTTAGGTAATTTTTTTAGATAAATATTTATAATAGTCAATTTGATTATGTTGTTTTGATTGTTTTATGCTTGATACCAAAATCAAGTCAAATTTTATTTATATATTAAAATTAAAAATCTAAATCAAACAAATCAAATTTATTGAGTTTTTTTCCTTCAATATTATTCTCTATTTGATTGAATTTAAATTATTTTTTTTCCAATTCACAATACCTCAAACGTATATAAATCAAAAATTTTCCAATCTAATCCATTGATGCACCATTAAGGTCAAATATATAGGTCCTCTATTTTTCTTAATTGACCTTATCTTAAATATATGACCACAAATAACTTCACATAACTCATAACCACATGAATGTTGTGGACAAAGGGTCAATTATGAATATTTCCATTTTCCTTTTTCCCCTTCCTTTCGATATCATGTAATTTGCCTCCAAAATGACCTTTCAAGCCATTCTCGAGCTATCCACTCTAACCTGTCTTTGCTTAACAATATTGCACTAATCAACAACAATAAATTCAGAATTTTTATATCGCAAGCGGTTCAAATTTTTATTATTTTAGAATGGATATATGCTTAGTAATTACCTTTGTATGGTATTACTAGTTTCAACACAAAAATACAATGTTCAAATAAAATACAAAAAAGAGGCACACATGTGACCTAGTATGTGAAGCAAGTCAAACTTTAATTTCATAAATTTATGAATGTGTTTGATACGGAAGAAAATATCTATTTCATATTTGGTTGGTCAGAAAATTTGGAAAATATTTTCTTCGAAGAAACTAAAGAGTTGTTTTGTGGGAAGTATAAGGTGTAATAATTTTGAAATAAAATGTAGGATTACTTTTATTTTGCGTTTGGTTAGTCCTTAAAATAATTAATCTCACAATTTATACCATTGTGATGGTGGGATATATATATATATATATATATAGTGAGGTCACTTTTTCATGAATAATTTATCCCGAGACGAATTGTTTCCAATCAAACAATTATGTTGCTTAAAATTGAGGAAAATTACTTTTGTCGTGAAAGTAGGAAAAACAGTTGATTTTTACTCCAATTAGTAAGCCCCCATTACCACCACTCCGCATGTTGTTCTGGTTTCGAAATTAGAATACTCTCTCCTTTTTATATCCAAATGAGAGCGGATCCTACCGGCCCTACTTCCACTTTCAGTAGCATTTATTTAGATTATATATGAATTCTTTTAGGATATCAATTTTTGCATACACACAGAACATAAGAATCAATAAGTAAGAAATTTACTTGTTTTTCTTCGTACCAAACGCACTTCTAAGTCAATTTGATGCAGCTTCGCTCTTAAAAAATTCAAATTTTAACCCAGCCCATTAGAGTATGGTTAAAGGCCCACTAGAGTTGTCCAATTGACAAAACCCAAGTAGTTTCACTGCAACAATCCATACCATCAATCTCTTAACGGCCCATTTCAACCAAAATAAAACAACAAAGGAAAATTTTGCATAAAAAAGGATTTTTTTTTGGAAACTTTCGCAAATAGCCACTATAAAATATTGCCTAATTACTTTCCATACTTATAGTTTGATAATTACAATTCGTAGCTATATGTTATAGGGAGGAGAGAGGCGAGCGAGACTAGGTAAGAGGCAAGAGAGAACAAAAAGTGGGAGAGAGGTGAATTGTATATGTATATTGGTTAGATAATTTATTATACATATGTATTTGTATATATTGAAAGCTAGATTGGGAGAGAGAGGAGAGAGGCAAGCGAGATTGGGAGAGGGAGGAGAGAGGCGAGCGAGAGAGGGCAGAGAGTGGGAGATAGGTGAATTGTGTATACGTATATTGATTAGATAATTGTATATTATACATATGTATTTGTATATTCTAACGAATAATACATATACAAATGTGGCTAATCATAGGAACTCGAAGTCAGCCCACATAATTAATGTATAATGTTAGTCAAGAGTGGTAATTATAGCAAACTATAACTATAATACGTAATTAAATAGTATAAGTTTGCTTAACTGCGTAATTTTCTCATTTTTTTCTTTAATTAAAACCACTGTTCTTGCAAATTTGAATATATTATATATCATATTGATTCATATCATCATTTTCCTCAATGGTCCTAGCGTCATTCAAATTCTCGACATTTTTCTCATAATACCTACAAATACCCAAACGTTTAATCACATTTTTCATTATATATAACATTGATTAATATAATCATTTTCATCAATGGTCCTAATGAAGCTCAATTCCACAACCTTTTCCTATTGAACTTGCCACATGTGGAGATCGAAGCAAAAAAAAAAATGTGTACAAAAGCCACACGCTCTATCACATCATACAAACATGTTTGTAATGGTCTCATTCAGTCGTTATGAGTAGGCCAATGGTGAAATGAATCAGGTTAGAAAATTTTTCGAAGAGTGACTTAAATTTTTTAGGCTAGGCTAGTCTCAGAGGGAATTTAGGTGAGATGAGGTCTAGGGACATCCGAGAATGGGTGGGGTGATACATGTAGGTTTGTATTATATTTTCTAGGAATCATACATTAAGGAACCCATAAGACTTCACATAATCAAATTTTAGTGAGTAAACCTCCAAGAATCAATTTCGTAACTCTTGTTAAGGGTCCAGCCCATTTGTTATATTTTTTTATAAGTGAAAGCCCAACATTTATTGATGGGTGGCCCATATATTTTGGGCTTTGTTGACTTCTTCTAGAAGTCTTGGGCAGCAGATGTTTTCTGCTGGTTTTTGGATGTGAAGAGAAAAAAAAACAGAGAGAGAGAACAGATTTTTGAGAGAGGGTTTGAGAGAAAATTGTTGCTGGTTTTTCTGTACAGCCTTGACAAAATTTCAGTTTTCCGGAGATCCGACCATTGGATCGTTCTGAAATTTTCACAGCTGGTTCACAACACATAGCACTACATCTTGACCGTTCAGATCGTCAATCAGAGTTCTTGATCGTCTGTTATTGCAGCTGGTGTAACCTGCATTTTTTTGGGTGATATTTCCCAATTTCTCTTCTCTTTTGTGTTGACTCTTATGTATGTTGTTGTTGGTGGGCTGTGACATCCTTGTAGACTGATTTGGGTGTTTTTACCCTCAATTTGCATAATAAGAGAAGAAGAAGGGTGGACTCCTACAAGTCCCGTGGTTTTTATCCTTCATACCGAAGGGGTTTTCCACGTATAAATCTCGTGTGTCACTTGCATATTTATAATTCATATTTGCTTGTGATTTAATTGATGTGTTGCTGATTTGAGCTTGGTTAATATAGTGGTGAATTTCTTTTGGTAAATTGGTGAAGTATATTTGGTTGATTGTCTTGAAGTCGATCCTAGTAGGTGTTGTATCCTACTTGTGTTGTTTTGTGCCTCCCCCTACATTTGGTATCAAGAGCGGAGTGTTAAACCATAGACATGGAGCATGGAAATAACTCTATGGTTAAACTGACATCAACCAATTATTCCATTTGGCGTCCGATGATGGAAGATTTGCTATATTGCAAGGATTTGTTTGACCCAATTGATGTGGATAAAACAAAGAAAGATGACCAGCCCACTAAGCCAGAGAAGATGATAGATAAAGAATGGGAAAAGCTGAAGAGAAAGACCTTGGGGACAATCAGACAGTGGATTGATATTAGCATATTCAATCATGTATCCCAGGAGACTGAGCCGCTTGAACTATGGAGAAAATTGGAGGGTCTTTATGAGAGGAAGACCGCTCATAACAAGGCCTCGTTGATTAAGAGGCTTGTTAATCTCAAGTTGAAGCCAGGGAAGTCTGTTTCTGAGCATCTTAGCGACTTTCAAGATATTATTAACAAGTTGACTGTTATGAAAATTGTTCTTGATGATGAGTTGCAGGCTTTATTCCTCTTGAGTTCTTTGCCAGACAGTTGGGAAACTTTGGTTGTGTCCATCAGCAACTCAGCTCCAGATGGTACGCTTTCATTGGATGTCATCAAAGAGAGCATGTTCAATGAAGAGCTTAGAAGAAAGGAGATGGGTGTTGATATTTCGCAGGCACTTGTGGTAGAGAATAGAGGAAGAAGCAAGAGTAGAGGTCCCAAAGGGCGTGGCAAGTCAAAGTATAGGTCAAAGTCCAAGGATGGGAGAGAACCTACGATATGCCACTATTGTAGCAAGCCTGGCCACATTCAAAAGTTTTGCTACAAGTTGAAAAGAGACCAGCAAAATAAGAAAAATGACCATCATAAAGAGGGTGATGACAAGAATACAGCTGCTACAACTTCTAGTTCTGATGATCGTGTTTCTTTGATATGTGCTATTGGAGAATGTTGTCATGTTGATAGTTCTGACACTGAATGGCTTATTGATACAGGAGCTTCCTATCATTGTGTTCCTAATAAGGAGTACTTTATTGACTACCGAGCTGGAGATTTTGGTAGTGTGAAGATGGGGAACCAGAGCTCAGCAAGTATTGTTGGCATTGGAGATATTCGAGTCCAAACCAATGTTGGGTGCTATTTGACGTTGAGAGATGTTCGCCACATTCCAGATTTACGCCTCAATTTATTGTCTGCTAACGTACTTGATGAAGAGGGTTACAAGCACACTTTTGGTGAGGGTAAATGGAAATTGTCTAAGGGTTCCTTGACTGTTGCTCGTGGCAAGCTTTGTTGCACCTTGTATAAGACACATTTGAAAGTGTGTAGTGGTGAGTTGAATGCTATTGAGGAGAAAACTTCTCCTAACTTATGGCACCGAAGATTGGGGCATGTTAGTGAGAAGGGTATAAAGCTGTTGGCCGGTAAGTCTCTTATTCCTGCTGATGTTACTATTTCACTTGACCCTTGTGATCATTGTTTAGCAGGAAAGCAACACAGAGTTTCTTTTCCGAGGACATCTACAAGAAAGAAAGTGAAGTTAGAGTTGGTTTACTCTGATGTGTGTGGTCCCATAGAGGTGGAATCACTTGGTGGTAACAAATACTTTGTTACTTTTATTGATGATGCTACTCGGAGAACTTGGGTTTATATGATGAAGCACAAAAGTGAGGTGTTCGGTATCTTCCAGAAGTTTCATGCAATGGTTGAAAGGGAGACAGATTGCAAACTGAAGCGTCTTCGAACTGATAATGGAGGTGAATACACTTCAAATGAGTTTAAAGCATATTGCTCAAGATATGGCATTCGACATGAGAGAACAGAACCGGGTACCCCACAACACAATGGCGTTGCCGAGAGGATGAACAGAACCATTATTGAGAAAGTGAGATGCATGCTTAGAATGTCCAATCTTCCTAAGTCATTTTGGGGTGAAACAGTTGGAACTGCTGTGTATTTGATAAATAGAGCACCATCAGTTCCTTTGGAGTTTGATATTCCCGAGAGAGTTTGGTTTGGGAAAGACCCCTCTTATTCTCACTTGAGGGTGTTTGGATGCAAGGCTTTTATGCATGTGCCGAAGGAACATAGATTGAAGCTTGATTTCAAGACTTCTCCTTGTGTGTTTGTTGGATATGGTGATGAAGAGTTTGGTTACAGACTTTATGATCCAGCAAAGCAAAAAGTTGTGAGAAGTAGAGATGTTGTCTTTTATGAGCACGAGATGGGTTTTCATCTCTTGGGTGCTGATAAGACTTATTATTCTAATTTCTCTCATGATGTTATTGATATGCCCATGCCTCATGTTTCTGCTTCAGATGATCAATTAACAGGTGATGCTCCAGAGGATGGTCATGAAATTGCTCATGAACATGACCATATTGAAGAGGTACAACCTAATGTTGTTGTACCACAACCTGATGATGAAGCTGTAGATGTTCAACATGGAGAGTCTTCTAATCAGGGGGAGAAATCCAGCCCACAGGTAGAAGAGCCAACACTTAGAAAATCGACCAGAGTTCTTCAACCTTCAAGACTTTATCCAAGTTCAGAATACATCCTAATCACTGATGAGGGGGAGCCTGAAAGCCTTCAAGAGGTCTTGTCACATTCAGACAAAGACCATTGGCTCAAGGCTATGCAAGAGGAGATGGATTCTTTGAAGAAGAATGAAACCTATGACTTGGTGAAGCCTCCAAAAGGGAAGAAAGTCTTGAAGAACAGGTGGTTGTTTAAGAACAAGAAAGTTGACAACAAGCTAGTGAAGCGGAAGGCAAGATTAGTGGTAAAGGGATGCCATCAGAAAAAGGGCATCGACTTCGATGAGATTTTTGCACCGGTGGTGAAGATGACTTCCATTCGTATGATTTTGGGACTAGCTGCCTGTTTGAATCTTGAACTCGAACAACTTGATGTTAAAACTGCTTTCTTACATGGTGATTTGCATGAGGAGATTTACATGGAGCAGCCGGAAGGATTTGAAGTTAAGGGAAAAGAGAATTTTGTTTGCAAGTTGAAAAAGAGTCTTTATGGTCTCAAGCAAGCACCAAGGCAATGGTATCACAAGTTTGATTCCTTCATGAGTAGTAATGAGTACAAGCGGACTACTGCAGATCCTTGTGTGTATTTTAGAAAATTCTCTGAAGGTAACTTCATTATCCTTTGCTTGTATGTTGATGATATGTTGATTGTGGGACAAGATGTTGAGATGATTTGCAGGTTGAAAGAGGATTTGTCAAAGTCCTTTGATATGAAAGATTTGGGTCCTGCGAAGCAAATTCTTGGTATGGAAATTGCTCGTGATAGAAAAGCTGGTAAGCTTTGGTTGTCACAAGAAAAGTATATTGAACGGGTGCTTGAAAGGTTCAATATGAAGAATGCCAAGCCAGTTAATACACCACTTGCAGCCCATTTCAAGTTGAGCAAGCGTTGTTGTCCTACAACCGATAAAGAAAAGGAAAGTATGTCTCATATTCCTTACTCCTCTGCTGTTGGTTCATTGATGTATGCCATGGTGTGTACACGACCGGATATAGCACATGCTGTTGGATTGGTTAGCAGATACTTGGCAAATCCGAGCAAGGTTCATTGGGAAGCTGTAAAGTGGATCTTAAGATATTTGCGAGGCACATCAAATCTGAGTTTGTGTTTTGGAGGTGGTGAGCCTATTCTTGAGGGATTTACGGATGCTGACATGGCTGGAGATCTTGATAACCGGAAGTCTACCTCGGGTTACTTGTTCAAATTTGCAGGGGGAGCCATTTCATGGCAATCCAAGCTACAGAAATGTGTAGCGTTGTCTACAACCGAGGCAGAATATATAGCAGCAGTGGAAGCAAGCAAAGAAATGCTTTGGTTAAAGCGTTTCCTTCAAGAGTTAGGATTGAAGCAAAGCGAGTATGTTGTGTTTTGTGATAGTCAAAGTGCTATGGACTTGAGCAAAAACAGCATGTACCATGCTCGCACAAAGCATATTGATGTGAGATATCATTGGTTGTGTGTTGTCATTGAAGAACAACTAATGAAGTTGAAGAAGATTCACACCAACAAGAATGGTGCTGATATGTTGACAAAGGTGGTCCCTCGAAGCAAGCTTGAATTTTGTTCCAAGCTTGCAGGTATGTCTTCTTGATGACCTTTTATGTTTGGTCTCCTCGAACTGGGCTGGAGGGGGAGATTGTTAAGGGTCCAGCCCATTTGTTATATTTTTTTATAAGTGAAAGCCCAACATTTATTGATGGGTGGCCCATATATTTTGGGCTTTGTTGACTTCTTCTAGAAGTCTTGGGCATCAGATGTTTTCTGCTGGTTTTTGGATGTGAAGAGAAAAAAAAACAGAGAGAGAGAACAGATTTTTGAGAGAGGGTTTGAGAGAAAATTGTTGCTGGTTTTTCTGTACAGCCTTGACAAAATTTCAGTTTTCCGGAGATCCGACCATTGGATCATTCTGAAATTTTCACAGCTGGTTCACAACACATAGCACTACATCTTGACCATTCAGATCGTCAATCAGAGTTCTTTATCGTCTGTTATTGCAGCTGGTGTAACCTGCGTTTTTTTGGGTGATATTTCCCAATTTCTCTTCTCTTTTGTGTTGACTCTTATGTATGTTGTTGTTGGTGGGCTGTGACATCCTTGTAGACTGATTTGGGTGTTTTTACCCTCAATTTGCATAATAAGAGAAGAAGAAGGGTGGACTCCTACAAGTCCCGTGGTTTTTATCCTTCATACCGAAGGGGTTTTCCACGTATAAATCTCGTGTGTCACTTGCATATTTATAATTCATATTTGCTTGTGATTTAATTGATGTGTTGCTGATTTGAGCTTGGTTAATATAGTGGTGAATTTCTTTTGGTAAATTGGTGAAGTATATTTGGTTGATTGTCTTGAAGTCGATCCTAGTAGGTGTTGTATCCTACTTGTGTTGTTTTGTGCCTCCCCCTACAACTCTATCATTTCACAAATTGATTCTTAGAATCTAAGGATTCCTTGACTTAAAATAATGGTGAAAAACCCTAGTTTAGGTAGAATGATCATGAACTGGTTTAAGGGTTAGGGATTTGGTTATAATCTAAATAAAATTAGGTCATTTTGTGATTATTGTATTTATTGTTTGTTTTAGATCAAGAACAAGTCAAAACACTTCAAAAAAAGGAAAGATCGAGTTCGTTAGAGTTTCCAAGAGGCTTGATGCGAGGAAGGTGATAATTGTATGCCTTTTAGTTTATGTGTATATATTATGTCTACTTCATAATACCATCACTTATATAATGCATGTTTTGGGAAGACATAATGATATATGTGAAATGACATCATCGTGATAATCTCATGCATTGAACTTATTTAAGTTACTTGTGATTTTCAAGTGTTATTATTGTTCATTGAGATTGTGTTTGTGCATATGATTATTTGTGATTGTTGGTTGACTTGAGTGCCAATCTAATACATGAATACTAATTGTTGGCTTAGGTTTCACGCTTAGTATGATTACTAACTCTGATTTGCTCAGATACTACACCGGTACATTAACAATTAGTGTGTGAGTTCCATGAGAGGATCAAATATGTGTTGTGGTTCCATATAATTGTGATCATGTGAGGCATGCATCCATATATAGGTTTATTTTATGATATGGTGCCTGAGAGTCTATGTATCGATGGTTATGGTTATGCATGTTCCAGCAACTGATACATGACCTCAGTTAAGGGACACTTGACTTCAAAGGGTGATTTACTTTTCTAGGCTGTCATGACTTCCTCTATATTTCCTTGTCAATCACTTTATCCAAAGACATTAGACTATTTCGTATTTTCTATGTTTTTGGGGCTACATCCCCACTCTTGACTTATTTAGAGTTTTGGTATTATGACTTTTTGTTCTTAGGGGTTTATTTTCGTATAAATATTTTGACTGTTGATTGAGTTTATTGGGACTCCATCCTTGGTTGTTTAAATCTGTTTTTTTCTTCTTATTATTTTTCATGACTTAATTTTCAAAGGGATGTATTGGGATACAGTTTGGGTTATGTAATGACATGATTCCGTCGATACGAAAAAGTCAATGGGAATAGAATTGGGGCCAGAAAACTTTTGAGTAGTAACTTGAGAATTCCTAATCTAGTCCAGAGTTGGATGAAATATGAATCAATGAGGTCAAGGGAATCGGATAATAAATGAGAGATCTAATTATGAATTCGATCACTTCAATAGATATGTAAGACAGTAAAGAACCCGTACAACTTTACGAAATCTAATTTGGCCGGATATAATTTTCGAAACTGATCTTAGTGTGAGCGAGTAATTTTTGAGTGTCATGGGATGAAGGTGTGTTTTGAAATGGGGGTTGAAACTCTTAATTCGATTCTCTGTTTCCCTGCAAGCCGCTATGACAGTATTTATCCTACCAGGATGGGGCCGCTGTAGCAGGATTAGTAGAGTAAAAATCCCCAAAACGTCATTTTGTGCAAAATTTCATTCTTGAGAGCTATGAAACGACCCAAGGCAAGTTCTTGACAATTTTCATGACTTTTGGTGCTAAAGCTAAGATTTTCACTCCCTGAATATGTTTTTCAATCTGTATTAACGTAGTTTTTGGGTAATTATCATTGAGCGAGGGTTTTGATCTGGAATTTATGGTGGAAAATCCCTAAGATGGGTATTTGGATCATGGGTTTGACCTAGGATTTATATGTTGATTGTAATTCGGGTAAATAGGCCTTGTTTATTGATCCTTGCGTTAATTGTATGTTTTTAGACCACGAATAAGCAGAAAAAAATCCAAAAAGGGAGGATTCAAGTGCCTTAGAAATTTTAATTTTAGTTTCGAGGTAGGTGATGATTGTGATTATATGTTTGTGTGATATATGTTAGTATGTGCTTCATTGTATTGCATGTATGTATATGAATATTGCATTATTGATTACACCTAAAGTAAGGGGGTATGGACGAATAACTATATGCCATGAATCACCTCTTGCTTGTACGATTATGAGAATGTATATTGTGATTGTGATTGTGGTATGTTGAATAGAGAGGGTGTCACATTCCAACACACTAACTGGGATCGGGTGTCACGTACTGACATACAAATTGGAATGGATGTCACGATTCGACACACTAACTTGGAACGGGTGCCACGATCACTAACAGTTTAAGGAATGGCTCCATAAGAGAACCATTGAATTGGATTCCGTTAGAGGGCCACTGACTTGTCATATATACTTGTTATTGAGAACGTGAAATTGTAGGTTGCTCGTAAAATGATAATTGATATTGTATATGTTCGGTGTATGCATGTTTATGATATTGTAATGACTTATATATGTTTAACTTAATGGGATAGCCGTGTGATCCTACCAGTAATGTGTGGTTGTGCACTAATACTGCACTAGTTCTTTGTTGAGTATAGGACATCTTCAGGCGGCTAGTTGATAGACTTCAACTTGATGACTATTGAGCGTGACTGGATTCAACAGTGAGCCAGTTCTTTCAGGCTGCCATGGATCTCTCTTGTTTAAGTCCATTCTTTTCGGACTCAGACTATTTGTTTAAGGTGTTATCTTAGTTTCGGGGTTGTACCTCTTGTTCTTAGACTTATCATTTGTAGAGTTTTGGTACGATGACTTTCAGGTTCTTGGGGTTGTTCTTCCACATTAGTTTGGCTAGTTTATCTAAACGTTTGGAGTTTATGCGAACTCTATATATTTTCTGCATTTAAACATGCTTCTGTATCTTTAAATTGGTAGTATATGTGTTAAGGTGCTTAGTTGAGTTGTAGTAAGGGTTCTCCTATCAGAAGGTTAGTGTGGGCGTCAATCACAGCGCTCTAGGTCGTGACAGGTTAGTACTTGGTTCTCCTACCAGGTGATTTATTGTGGGTGTCACTTACGACAGTTTGAATCGTCACAATATCATTGAACTACAATAACATAAAAAATTGATACATATCAAAAATAAAATGCGGCAAGTTCAAGAATCTACAAATTCCATAGAGATTAATATTAACAAATACTAAAAGATTTCATTAAACTAAAAGTTGTACTAGATCGCATTGCCTTTAAAAAATAATAAATCTAATGAGGTTTTTTTTAAAGGAGTGTGTACACTAGATCTGATTGTAATAGTAGAAAAAAGAAAATTTTTAAACAAAATTGATCCTATTAAAATATAAAAAAAAAGATTAAACGTCATACCAAATCACATAAACAAAAATTATAATATATTGAATTATAATAACAAAAATATTCTTTTTAAAATACAGAAAAAGTCAAAAGATAATAAATAATCACATTATAATGGCAAAAACATTTAATTTTTTTTTCAAAAAGTCAAAAAGAATATAAATTGTTCACACTAAATGGCAAAACTATTTTTAAAAAATTCAATAAAAATCATAAAAAGATATACTAAATTAAATTAAATTACACTACCAGAAAGTATGAAACAAATTTCCAGATGGTCCCTTATGTTTAAGGTATTTGAAAAATAATCACTGAAATATACTCATGAGCGACTAAATGATACACTCAAATTACACTTTGTTACAAAAATATATAAGCGGTCGTATCAAGTAAAGAACCCAATAAGTAGGCTGCGTTTGATCCCACGAGGAAAATGGTTTAGACTTAATTCAATATACAATTACGTCTATTTCCTTTCAAGAAAATAGTTAATTAAAGAGGGGGGATTTGTGAAACAAAAGTGTTTAATTAATTCTAACTAAAACAAGAAGTAAGATTAAAACTTTGGTGTTTATCAAGTCGTGAGACAAACTAAGGTGTAAGTTTTCCTCATAGGTTCATAACGCGGTAATCCTAGCTATAACAATTTTTTTTCTAGTGTCTTGCATGCAAAGTGATAAGTTATGTATCTCTAAATCTTTGGTCCGGCATATATAGAATTTCACCCCGTACCTTGGTCCGGCTACGTGGGTTTAAGTTACTAACCCTTACCTTTACTTCATATTAAGCGTCAAATTCGATGTATGACTTAGTTATTACTTCGCACCAATCGAAACTAGCCTATTAGATAGTGTCTCACTAAATCTATGTTGATAATTCTTTTCTTATTAACTACCTCCTTGGTTCGGCAAGTAGCAACAAGGCGTGTTCTAACGTTGGCCACCGTTAAAAAAAAAACTTCTAAACGAAAGAATTATCAATACATGCAAAAACCTATTTGAGAATTATTATTTAGCTAGTTTTACTTTGTTAATCACCCATGGTTCCCACAACCCTAGTTGTGGATTTAGTTACCCATACCTAGAAGAACACAAATCATGATTGTTAAACAATAATCCATGAACTTACTTTGAGAAGTTTGAAGAAAATCCAGAAATTGCGCTTGAAAAAACAAAATTCACTTGATAATCAATTTCGAAAACATGAAAAAAATTGTCAAATTCCAAAGTTAAATCTCCAAGAACAAAAGTATGAAAACCAAAAAAAAAATCCAACCCCAAAAACGAGGTTTTACACCATATTTATAAAGACATTATCCTAAAATAAAAGGAAAAAAAAACAAGGAAAGTTTTTCCAAAAAATGCGGCTTCAATCGACGACCCCACAGATGGTCCGTCGATGGAACGACGGACTGTCGACGGACCGCCGACTGCCTCCGTCGGTCCAGACTTAGCTTTTTCTTCAGCTGTCGCTTTTGCATCTTCTCTGATCCAATCGACGGACCAACAACACGGTTCGTCGACGCCTTCGTCGTTCCATACTTAGTTTTTCTTCAACACCGGGTATTGGGACTACTCTTTGATCTGATCGACGGTTTGCCAGGATGGTCCATCGATGGAACGACGGACCGTCGATACTTCTGTAGCCCCACACTTGGTCAGAATTCCCCGAGTTGCTTCCAGATGTCTGAACCTCCAAATGATGGTCACCATCTAGGGACCGTCGATGGCTTCGTGGGTCACTTCTGCGCTGATTCTTCACATCCTTCTACATTTTTGTTCCGGACAACTTTCTTGCAAAACATAGATAAAAACACATTAAAATTACTACAAAAAGGCCCTAGACACACACTAAACTTAAGGAAAAAGCATTGAAAGTACTGTGAAACCACGGTACATCATTCAGTCCTTTAAGTTAGTCGATTGTTAACTTTTGTACTGATTATCAGATATTTTAACGACTTTTGATTTCAAAAAAATTATCAAAAAGTAATTAATAGAAATTCATATTCTGGATGCTTAATTTTTGTAATTTTTAGAATTTTTGATATCTGGTGTAATTTTTACTATTTTTATAGAAAAATATGTTTATAGTGTCTGATGTATGTTTTAAGGTTGCAGTGTTTGAGATTTGACGAAAGCATGCAACTCTTTTTTCCACAGTTCATGTTATGTTGTCATCAGACTTCATTCTTTCAACACATGCATACTTTATAAAGAGTTGGTCATTCCTCTATTCGTGTCTCCAAGTATGTGATTAATTGACTCATTTAGTGAATTTTATTTATCTCAATATAAATAAATTTTTAAATACATAAGTAGTACCAAAAATTGCGCTTGAAAAACAAAACTCACTTAATAATCGATTCTGAAAACTTGAATAAAATTGTCAAATTCCAAAGTTAAATCTCCAAGAACAAAAGTATGAAAACCAATGAAATATCCAACCCCAAAAACAAGGTTTTACACCCTATTTATAAAGACATTGTCCTAAAATAAAAGGAAAAAGATAAGGAAAGTTTTTTCAGAAAACGCGGCTTCGATCGACGACCCCACAGATGTCCGTCGATGGAACAACATACTGTCGACTGCCTCTATCGGTCCAGACTTAGCTTTTTCTTCAACCTTCGCTTTTGCATCTTCTCTGATCCAATCGACGGACCAACAACACGATTCGTCGATGCCTTCGTCGTTCCATACTTAATTTTTCTTCAACACCGGGTACTGGGACTACTCTCTGATCTGATCGACGGTTTGCCAGGACGGTCCATCGATGGAACGACGGACCGTCGATACTTCTGTAGCCCCACACTTGATTAGAATTCCTCGAGTTGCTTCCAGATGTCTGAACCTCCACTTGACAGTCACCATCTACGGACCGTCGATGGCTTCGTGGGTCACTTCTGCGCTGATTCTTCACAGCTTTCTACATTTTTGTTCCGGACAACTTTCCTGCAAAACATAGATAAAAACACATTAAAATTACTACAAAAAGGCCCTAGACATACACTAAACTTAAGGAAAAGGCATTGAAAGTACTGTGAAACCACGGTACATCATTCAGTCCTTTAAG
The DNA here is from genome assembly GCA_032847665.1 of Solanum chilense. Lineage (NCBI taxonomy): Eukaryota > Viridiplantae > Streptophyta > Magnoliopsida > Solanales > Solanaceae > Solanum > Solanum chilense. Next base: position 6,782,297 of record CM064973.1, on the reverse strand, counting down.
TTAGTCTATTGTTAACGTTTGTACTGATTATCATATATTTTAACGACTTTTGATTTCAAAAAAATTAGCAAAAAGTAATTAATAGGAATTCATATTCTGGATGCTTAATTTTTCTAATTTTCAGAATTTTTGATATCTGGTGTAATTTTTACTATTTTTATAGAAAAATATGTTTATAGTGTCTGATGTAGTTTAAGGTTGCAGTGTTTGAGATTTTATGAAAGCATGCAACTCTTTTTTCCACAGTTCATGTTATGTTGTCATCAGACTTCATTCTTTCTACACTTGCATACTTTATAAAGAGTTGATCATTCCTCTATTCGTGTCTCCAAGTATGTGATTAATTGACTCATTGAGTGATTTTTATTTACCTCAATATAAATAAATTTTTAAATACATCAGTAGTACCAAAATTTCACTTTTATTAACTTAGAGGATTTATGGTTTTTAAATGTATTAAGGGGATTAATTCATAAAATATTATTTACAATTTTATCTCTAACTTTCTCTTTTATACCAATTTTTCTTCACATTTTTCACATTCTGCCTTTCTTTGTTTCTATGCTCTTTCCTCCACCCAGATTTGCTGCCCCATTTGGCCGGAATGTCTCTATATTCCATCAACATCAACAACACTGACACCAATAAGCGTAAGCCTGATGTTAACATCGCAAAGGATCAATTGAACGACTTATCTTCACAAATTGTGGAGTTGTGCAAAAACAAAGATAACTCCGTTGAGCCCCGCTCAGTCTCAGATCATATACAAAGCATGGTTATGAATTTCTTGAGTTCAATTCCAAATGATTTTGATAGAGCGATTGAACATCTTGAGTTAATTATTTCCTCTTCTGTTCCAAAAGACTTGGTAATGCTTTATCTGAATCAGAACTATAGAATGATTGCTTATACATCCATTCGTGAATTTATTAGTTCATTTAAGAATGATCACCTTAAACCAATATATGCTTTTATAGCGTTAAAATTTTGCCAAATTTTGCGAGAAAATGTGAAGACTGATGATGGATTGTATCGAATTTGTCGAAGTAGTTTAGGGGCTATGATAGAGTTCACAGGGATCGCGAGGTGCAAGTATGAGCAGAAAAAGTTGGTATGCTTAAACAGTGTTTTTCCATTTCTTATGGAGATATCAGCTGAGTTATCTCTTGACTTAGACTCGACAATGGGAACATCTGGATTTGAGGGGTTATCATTTACCCTTGTGCGTGATTTTAGTGCGTTTCTGCTCCCAGTATGGAATGTCTTATGGTTGATGGACAACGTCACTTATGAAGAAAAGTTTTTTGAAAAGATTGATTTACCCATGTGTGAAATGTTCTATGATTTGCTAGCAAAAGTGACACTCTCTTTAAGGTTGTTGGATTCAAAAAAGGTAAAAAAAGACATTGTTGTACCTTGGTGGTCTCTATATCTTGATATCCTGAACGACTTACAGAGTATATCCAAACTGTATATCTATATGGAAGATGATTTTTGGCAGAACATGAAGCAAGTAAAGGGCTCATTGTGCTATCTAATAACTAACTTTGCAGAGAAATCAGAACATTATGAGTGGATTTTTGAGCACAAAGAGGTAACAAACTTTTATATACGGAGGCAATTGGCAATGATGATGGTTCCAGAAGTTAAAGATAATGTAGAAGATCAGTACTACATGCTCATTGATAGGTCCAAATTGATAGTAGACTCGTTCGATTATATTACCAAACTCAAATACCTGCCACGCAGTTTATTTGTGCAATTCAAAGAGGAACAAGCTATTGGGCCTGGTGTGTTGAGGGAATGGTTCTTACTAGCATGTCAGGAGATTTTCAACCCAAACAACACACTTTTTGTTGCTTGCGCAGATGATAATAGAAGTTTTTTCCCAAATCAAGGTAACCTTTCATTACATTTATTCATTATTGCTCAAATTTAAGGGATCTATAATATATCTAACAAATAAGGAAACATTTTCTACAACTCTTTTTCAACCTCACACCTCAGCCTTCTACATGAACTCCAGTCTCGCGTATTGGTTCTCCATACTAGTTAAGAATTCGATTCTTGATTTGAAATCCAACCTTGATTAGAGACCCAACTCCTAAGTTTCGAATCAACTCCGGGTTGAATCTCAATTTAAGTTTCAGGTCTTAGGTAAGCATCTAGGTCAAATCCTGATATGGGCATCGAGGTCGGGTCTTGTCTTAAATGTCAGTTGGTGTTCTAAGTCAAGCGTTAATGTAGTGAGTCGAGGTTGGGACCCAAGTCACGTATCAAATCAAGTCCCCAATTGATTGTCATGGTCGAGTATCAGGGTTAAATAGTATTAGATGTCAGGTGGTATTCTAAGTCAGGCGTTAGAGTCGAGATTCGAGGTCAGATCCCAAGTCAGGTATCACATGAGGTCTTGAGTTGATAGTCAGGGTCAAATATCAAGGTTAGATCACAATTCAGAAACTATGTCTTGGGTCGGTTTTTAGATTCGGATCCCATATCAGATTTCAGGATTGGATCCTAGTTTCAATTTTGGAATCAAGATTGGGTGTCAGAGTCAAAGTTGGGGTTGGGGTCGGGTCTTGATTTTGAACTCAGGTATTGGGCTAGGTCCTAGATTAGTTATCAAGGTTAGGTGTTCAAGTCTGGTCTCGATTTTGAAGTCGAACCTTGATACATCCAATCTTACACTTCACTTAAGAAATACACAGAATGATCTGGAGACCCATGTACTTGGCTCCGTTTGTCAGTTCAACCTTTCTACTCATCACTTTGCCAAATGAACCCTTAAACTCGAGTAAACTCTACTTTCTACACCCTTCTGACCATTGACCGAGCTTATGTGGGATCAAAATGGTCGAGTTGGACAAATGTGAGACCACATGCAAGTGAATGCAATACTTTTATTTAAAAATTATTAAAATTATAAGACAAAATATCAAAATCTTTCTTCTTCATCCCCACCCATCTTTTTCTCTTCTTCTTCAGCCCACCCACCCCCACCCCCACCCATTCTCTATCTTATTCAGTCGCACCAACATCTTTTTTTTTCTTTTCTTCTTCAGCCCCAACCCCACCCTTTTTCTATTATTCTTCTTTGAAATATACCTCATCACCATAATCATCAAATATAATGTTAAAAATGCTTTTTCAAGAAAACATATCATTCACCATTTCCATAAATTTAAAATGTATTGCCTAAATTCTTCATAAATATATTTTTTTCAACTTAAAGTTTTCTTGATTTTTTTTATCAAATCAAAATAAATAGAACATAAAGCATGTGCAAGAGCTAATTACAATATATTATATTTTATGATTGAATAACTTTTGAGTGTAAAATGTGAAGAAAGATGAAAATGTTGTTGTTTCTTTTATTTTCTGGGACGAGGCTAAGGGCGGATGAGAATGAAGAAGATGAAGTAGGAAGGGGCAAAGAGAGAGAAAATTACACTTTTTTTTATTTTTTAAAATTTGATTTCTGATGTGTCATTGAAAACTTTAATAATAATGACTTGGTGTTTGATGTGTAAAAAGAGTGTAATACACGCACACACATTAGATGGGAAAGAGGGTTAAAATATTGGGTTTGAATGAGTTTAAGGGTTCATTAGGCAAAGTGATGAGTAGAAGGGTTCAACTGACAAACGGAGCCAAGTACAAGGATCTTCGAGGTCATTCCGCCTAAGAAATATAAAAAGGTTGAAGTCAATTACACAAATCATTAAGAGTTGAGGTCGATCCCACAAGAGATTGCAAAAGAAATAAGTGATGATTGTGTAAAATGACGATTGATTTTAATTTAGTGTTCAAGTAACAAAGAGTAATTAGACTTTAGTATTAAAAGTAACAAATGATAGTCTCAAAATTTTGATTATGAAATGAAAGAGACCATAATTATGTTACCTATGACATCGGCATGCAACTCATATTTCATATAGGTAAAGGTCTTTTGATGTTGAGCAAGCGTTATTAGCAAGTTAAGAACACCTAAATGCTTTCAGCCCTATTAGATGAATATCACTTGCCTCCTCTCAGTCTTAGAGTGTGTTCATTATCAACCCTTGCTTTTGTTGAGTCCATCCCATTTTATGGTCAATTTTTGCTATTCAATTAATACAAGTAATTGTTAAAAAGAAATAGTGATAAGAGTTGAAAATAAAGATTTGCTAGTTGGCAAATTTGTAAAATTTGCAACCCTTTTTTGACTTTGCGATATTTACCTATGTCATTAGTGACAAAGGCAAGATTTTCTTCTTCAAATATAACCTGCTCTAATACCAATTGTTGGAATTCTGACCCCCAAATTCGCCTTAGGAACAGGTTTATTCTATATGTTCCTTTGAGAAATTACAGCAGTTACGTTTTGTGAAGTAAATAAAATAATGACACAATATTTTATCGCGGAAAACCCCAACTCACAAGGGTAAAAACCACGACCTACACCTCTGTAGGATTTAACTCCACTTTATTAATTTCAAGTCTCAACAAAAGATTACAAAGCTTGTAACCTAAGGAATTATAAACTCTGATTCCTAGAGGAATTATAAACTCTAATTCCTAGAGGAATTATAAACTCTAATTCCTAGCTAAGAAATTATAAACTCTAATTTCTAGCTACCCAAAGACACAAAACCCCCCGGTTTTATATCTTCCAATGTTCTTCAAGTTCTACAACTTGTCGAACAACTCTACTCACAAAACTCAGATTGTAAACAAGACTCTTGAATAAAATCTTACAATTTTTCCTCACAAATTGCTACACTCCCAATAAATCTAAAAATTCTTTCAAACTTCTTGATCATGTTTTGATCTTCTCTCTATGTAAGTGCGCAATTTTTTTTTATGCAAACAGCTCCCTATTTATAGATCAGAACTTCAACAAATCCTTGTATAATTCAACTTGTATTTGCCTTCTAGAAATCCCTGTTGACTTCTACTTGGACTCCTTTTCTACAGAATTTCCTTAAATAAATAAGAAAACACAATTTCCTTAAATAGATTTTCTTAAATAGGAATTAGTTTTCCTTCTTTCACTTGGCTTTGAACTCCTTATAAAAGGAAACTTTTTGTACTTGTTGCTTGTCGAAAAAATAATAATTCCACAGCTTTATAACCTCTAATCCACGTGGTTGACGTTCTCCTTATCCAAGTCGAATTCGTTCGGTAAGGAACACGTCTTTACAACCTGTTTCTTTCATCTGTTTCTGTATTAGTCAATTATCAAAATCTTTATCATTCTAACAAATTCCCCTTTTTTTTATGATGACAATCATACATTTCGAACTCAGCAAATAAGACACACATCTTCCTTCTTTTGTCATGTTACTACTACAACTCCTTAACTTTGCCATACTTCAAAACAACAATACTTTAACAAATCCCCCCTTTTTGACTATGACAAATTTTATCTGCTTGCATTGAATAGGTACACATAACTCATATGTAGCTGCTTCCCCCTTTTGACATTAGGCAAATTAGATACTCATGGCCACTGGGCTATTACTTACACAAACACTTAAAAATCAAGAACCCAATGAGCTAAAACAAAGCATTAGCATAAACATTGGAGATAAACATTAACCTGAAACTCAAACCCAACATTAGCATTAATAAAAAAGCATATACACCACAAATGTAATCAAAATTAAACATAGAATCAAGCACTTGTGATGAAAAAAAATTGGAAGTCAAAGGCTAGATCGGTTAGGTAATATTAAAAGATGAGAGGATAAATAAAAGTCATTTTTCAGCAGAAAAAAATATCTTTTGGATTAACAAAATTAGCAGCCTTCTCAATTTCAAAGTTATTTTTCAGCAGCAAAAATATCTTTTGGATCAACAAAATTAGCAGCTTTCTCAATTTCAAAGTTAACCTTGGTCTAGGCACGCTCAATCCTTTTTTTTTCTTTTTTTTATATCACTTTTAAGGAACTTGTTCAATCAATCATGTTCTTTCTGCAGAAACAATAGTTCACTCATCTTTAATTTCAATAGAGTCAGTAAGAGGAACAAATTTTCTTGAATATCACTTGTAAAGGAACATGTTCTCTCAATCTGTTCCCTGGACGTGTACTATCAACTGCAGCACCAACTATAATTTTTTTTTATATCAATCCGAAATCCCAGTTTATATGGTTCCCAATAGAAGAACTAGGTTCGACAGATGTATCTCTCATCGATTCCCTTTTACTAGATGCACCCAAGTTGAGCTTAACAAGTGAACTTTGTTCAAGTATAGGGTCTCCAAAATATTCCCCCTCACAATGTAAATCCTCCAAGACTTTACTCAATACAAAATATTCCCCCTAAGAACCAGCACACTCTACTTTCTTAATCTGTATTTATAAGGCTCCAAGTAGAGGTGTCCTCTATCAAATTCATCTCAACCACAGACCATCACATTGGGATAAGGCTTTTTAAGAAGATATTTGTTTTGGTAGTATTTAGGGAATGAATATCTTTTGGGACAAGTGGAAGAAATAGGTTCAAGTGCATTGACTTTATATTTAATCATTAATAATTGTACCAAGTCTCTCTTATGTGCTAGATGCAAATACAATGTTATAGTGCATGAGTAGCATAACTTTAAAAGTGGTATAGAAACATACAACTTAATGTACAAAACTGAGCATAGAATTCAATATTAGAGGGCAATATGCGCAATGTTCATTAGCCATTTTTGGATATTTAGTAACCTTAATCATCCCTAAGTTTCAAATTGTTCCTTTTGAAAGTGTTTTCCTTGGCTGATATATTTTTGATTGATTGATCATCTTAGTGCGCATAATTGTTAGATATTGCATAGGTTAAACTTGTTTCCTTCAACATGCTTCTTCAGTCTTTCAACCATTTTTTTTTTCAATTTTTTCCAGTTAATGTTATTCATCCATTCTTTTTTTTTTCAAGTGAGAGGATTTTTTTTAAAGTTACAATCATGCATCTGAAACAACATGTTCAATTGGTGAATGTTGTCTGCTTCCTCTCACTTTTCCTGCAAATTCAAATGTTAGATTTAGGAACCCAGACTAGCTTGGGTCCTTTGTATTGATAAAAATGATGAATAAGATCTCTATAAGCCCACTTGGACAGATTATTTTTCCTTTGAGTATACATGTTCCTTTGAACAGTTTTATAAGTTCATCTTGCATTATTTTCTGCACTAGCTTTGAACAGTTTTATAAGTTTATCTTGCATTAATGTTCCTATTATTGTTACCTAGATGGGTTACTATCATGGAGGATTTTGTCCACTTATTTGCTCTTTCCAGATCACTTCTCATCCTAGTTAATTCAAGATTTATTCTTCAAGAGTTTTCCTTTTCTAGTTTTAAAATATTTTTGAGTTTGTCGACCTCAAGTGTTTTGTCAGGCAGTTCACTCCCTTTTTCTTTACCAAGAACTTTTAATTTTAGATTCTCAGTTCTTAGTCTCAGATTGTGAGATTCAAATTGGTTGATTTTCCCTTGAAGGTCATGTTTGTTCTTATTAAGATCAATGTGCTCAAACTTTAAGCTAGATAATGAAGCAAGTAGTTGGCTCTTGGTATTAACAAGTTCTTGAATTGTGTCTATGGAAGCAAGTAATAAGAAAGAAAGTTTTTTCTTAGAGAACTTTACTAGTTTATCTTTTAGGTTAAGAAGATTTACCTCAGTTTCTTCAGAGTCTGATTCAGGTTCAACATCTGATTCTTCTATCGCCATCAAAGCAATGTCCTCGTCATCTATACATGTCTGAAGAACCTGTTCCCCAAGCTGCATACATTGCTTGTTCTTTTTCTTTGTTTTTCCTTTTCTAAAGAGTTCCTTCCTTTCTTTTTTAGTTTTTTCCTTTTCCCATTCTAATTCCCGCATTGGGCAATCCTTGATCTGATGATCTGTTTACCACACTTGAAGCAGCCTCCGCTCTGTGGTCTCTCAAGATTTCTTTCTTTTTGGGTGGTGATTTCTTGCTAGCGTTTAATCCCCATTTTAAGACTTTCTTGAAATTCTTACTTATCAAAGCAAGATCATCATCATCTATGTCAGATTCATCACTTTCAGTTGCTTTAAATCCAAGATTTTTCTCTTTTTTTCCTTCACCTCTTTTGTCAACATTCATCTCATAAGTTTTGAGATTTCCTACTAATTCATCCAAAGTCATATTTGTTAGATCTTTGGCTTCTCTAATTGCAGTAACTTTTATTTCCCATGATCTAGGTAGAGTCCTTAGTACTTTGTCTACCTGTTCCTCAGTGGTGTATACTTTGCCCAAGGATATTAACTCGTTTACAACAGTAGTAAATCTAGTGATCATATTTTTAAGTGATTCTCCGGATTTCATCTTGAATGCTTCATATTTAGAACAAAGTCTGACAATTCTGAATTTACGAACTTGAGTTGTATCTTCGTGAGCGTTTTTTAAAGTGTCCCATATTTGTTTTGAAGAGGTACAACTAGAGATGCGGTTAAACTCATCAGGTCATAATCCACATACAAGAATGCACTTAGCTTTTGCATTCTTTCCTAACATCTTGTAATCGGCTTCTTCGTACTTTTATGTAGGTTTCGGTAACTTATTCCCTTCACTATCAGTAATAGTAGGAATTAATGATCCATTAGTAATTCTAACCCATAGTTCGTAATCTTCAGCTTGAATAAAATCTTCCATTCTTGTCTTCCACCAAGAGTAGTATTCTCCATTAAATAATGGTGGTCTGTTGATGTGTTGACCTTGACCATGCCCAAGAGGAGGTGCAGAATTCATTATGATCTTATCTTGAGTTGTTAGACTCTTCAAAGATAACCTGCTCTGATATCAATTGTTAGAATTCTGACCCCCAAATTCGCCTTAGGAACAGGTTTATTCTATATGTTCCTTTGAGAAATTACATCAGTTACGTTATGTGATGTAAATAAAATAATGACACAATATTTTATCGCGGAAAACCCCAACTCACAAGGGTAAAAACCACGACCTACATCTCTGCAAGATTTAACTCCACTTTATTAAATTTCAAGTCTCAACAAAAGATTTCAAAGCTATGTAACCTAAAGAATTATAAACTCTAATTCCTAGAGGAATTATAAACTCTAATTCCTAGCTAATAAATTATAAACTCTAATTTCTAGCTACCCAAAGACACAAAACCCCCCGGTTTTATATCTTCCAATGTTCTTCAAGTTCTACAACTTGTTGAACAACTGTTACTCACAAAACTCAGATTGTAAACAAGACTCTTGAATACAATCTTACAATTTTTTCTCACAAATTGCTACACTCCCAATAAATCTCAAAACTCTTTCAAACTTCTTGATCGTGTTTTGATCTTCTCTCTATGTAAGTGCGCAATTTTTTTTATGCAAATAGCTCCCTATTTATAGATCAGAACTTCAACAAATCCTTGTATAATTCAACTTGTATTTGCCTTCTACAAATCCTTGTTGCCTTCTACTTGAACTCCTTTTCTACATAATTTCCTTATATAAATAAGAAAACACAATTTCCTTAAATAGATTTTCTTAAATAGGAATTAGTTTTCCTTCTTTCACTTGGCTTTGAACTCCTTTATAAAAGGAAAATTTTTGTACTTGTTGCTTGTCGAAAAAATAATAATTCCACAGCTTTATAACCTCTAATTCACGTGGTTGACATTCTCCTTATCCAAGTCGGATTCGTTTTGTAAGGAACACGTCTGTACAACCTGTTTCTTTCATCTGTTTCTGTATTTGTCAATTATCGAAATCTTTATCATTCTAACAAAAATGAAAATAGAAACGAAACATGCAATGCATCAATCGACAACCCTCCATGGTTAATCCTATAGTTACTACGTAATCATGGTTCTCAACACCATAGTTGTGGTATTTAGGTGCTCACATTCTGAAAAAAAATAGTTGTGAAACATTGATGAAGATTAAGAAGTGAAACACTTAAGATAATGAAGTTCACTCAGTTTCGATTAAGAACTGAAACTTAAGATCAAAATGTTGATTAATTATTCAAATACAGGCAAAAACAAGAAAGTTATTGTTTTATCAATAAAAACCTATCTCAAAATGTGAATAATAGTATAATAAAATCAAAAGTAACTATTTATAGTCTCAAATATGAATCTCAGTGAAAGTAGGAAAGTGTTCAATTCGATGTCACTCATGGGAATGTAATCGACTCGTGAAGCTCTTCACATTTTGTTAATCCCTTCGTAATCTTTCACTTAGAAAATATTTTTCAACTTTAGTCTCATCTTACCACGAGCTTCTATACGAACCGTACAGGTCTCCACGGCTCGTATGAAGTCTTACTAGACTGTCCTTCAGATTTGGACTTACACTTCATTTAGTCAGAAGCTTCATGGACTCATAACCTTATCATACCAGTCACCACGGACCGTACATGGTCTCGTTGTCATGCACTTGGATCTCAATTTAGTAATAGGGTTGGATATTAGATTGGTCATCAGTATCATGTCCAAATTCAGGTGTCGAGGTTAGAGTTAGAACCGCAGTTGGCTCCTAGTTTTAATATCACGTCTAGAATCAAAAGTCAAGATGAAGTCTCAGGTTGTTTGTCAGGGTTAGAACCTAAATCAATCATTAGAGTCCTCAGTTTGAATGTTGGGTGGGGTCTTAGATCAGTTATCAAGATTGGTTTCTGGTTCAAAAACTATTTCTTCATAATGTATTTTCTTCTCTCTAGACAAACAACAAAAATAATTTCTTGAAAATGTTTATCATTTATCAAACAAATATTAGAAAATATTTTTCACTCACCAAACAAACATTAGGAAATAAGCCAGAAACCACCTTATGTTTCAAGAAAATATTTTCTACAAAAACATTTCATATAAAAAATATTTTTCTTTCATACCAAACACTACTATCGTTGTCTAAGAAGTGATGCTTATATGCAATTTCACTGTCTAATAAGTGATGCATATATACCCTTGTTATCTAACAAATGATTCATAGATACATTTCACCGTCTTAAGTGTCTTACAAAATATTTCTTTACACATATTATTGGTGAAATGATCTGATGGACCCTTATACTTGTATGAGTTTGTATTCCGGGCCCTTTTACTCAACTCTTGTCAAATGAATCCTTAAAACCATTTGAAATTTTTTACTTGAACCCTTTTTTTGACATGTCATACTATGTGACATTTTTATCTAAAGTGCGTGTGATACACATTTTACGCGCTTGAGGCCTTCAAAAAAGATAAAATGACAATATTGACCTAATCAAGAGTCATCTTCTTCTCAATTTATGCATTCACCATTGTTGAACAAAAAGAAGCTTGTTTTTTTTGCTTTTCTACTCTTCAAATCTTTCGGTCAATTTTCCCCCATTTTACGTTCTGTCTTTCATCTTCTTCAAAGAGCTCATCATTTCTTATGCAAATTTTTTTCTTTATTACTTTACGAAAGGGTCTTCACAAATACAAATTCCTCCTATTGTTTCACAAAAAAACGAATGAACTTATCAAACTTACTCTTCAACAAGTAATCGCGTATACTCCAACCTACTCAACATTGCCAGAGCCTAACAATATCAATCATTCCAATTTCTGTAAATCTTCACTATCTCCCATCTCAACCTATACTTTGTATGTTCTTTAATGTTTTGGAAGGGGTGCAATGAGTGTTTTAGGGCTTTAGAGAAAGTATCCTTGTGATTTAGGGCCGTCGAGAATAGGCCGTGGTTATATACCAATTTTTCTAAATCGAACGTGGCGTAGTCTTCATCTTTGAGTGATAGCTCCACCACCACACTGCGGTGGCGAGAAATGTCTTACCGGTGCTGCATTTTACTGGTGAGGGCATTGGAATGAGAGAAGAGTTGGGAAAAAATTGGAAGAAAGAGAAAATGATTTCTTATAAAATTTTGAAAGTTTCATTTAATTTTATCATTTTATTTCCTATGTGATAACTAAAATGACGTGGAATTCGAGGTATAGTGGTTGTATTACACTCACCATTGACCTTATGAAAAAGGGGTTCAAAATACCAAGTTTCAATGGGTTTAGAGGTTCAGTTGACCAAGGGTTAAGTAAAAGAGCCTGAAATATAAACTCATACAAGTATAAGGGTCCACTAGACCATTTCTCACATATGGTATAGCCGCTCTAAGTCGCAATTTTAAGGGAGATGTATATTTGACCCTTTTCCTTTTTATTTACAATAGAAATATTTCTCATGTACATTTGTGTTTGTTGCAGCATCTGGAGTGAATCCTTTACACCTTGAGTATTTCCAGTTCTCTGGAAGGATGATCGCGTTGGCCTTAGCATATGATGTCCAAATCGGAGTAGCTTTTGACCGCGCATTTTTCTTACAAGTGGCTGGATATGACGTATCATTGGAAGAAATTAGGGACACAGATCCATCATTTTACCGTAGTTGCAAGGATATATTGCATATGGATGCAGATACCGTGGATGGGGATGTATTAGGGTTAACATTTGTGTGTGAATTTGAGTCCTTGGGTTTGCGGAGAGAAATAGAGCTATGTCCAAACGGAAAAAATATCGTTGTGGACAGCAAGAACAGGGAGGCTTATGTTGATCTTCTTATCCAACATCGCTTTGTAACATCAATAGAAGATCAGGTCGCGTATTTCTCAAAAGGCTTTTCAGATGTAATAACTAGGTCAGAGTCCTTCTTCCGGTGTCTCAGCCTTGAGGATTTCAACTTAATACTTGGCGGTAGCATTGATATTTCTGTCGAGGATTGGAGAGCACATACTAATTACAATGGCTATGATGAAGAAAGTGATGTTCAAATATCCTGGTTTTGGAAGGTACGCCTATTCTTGTCTACCCGTAAAATGCACATTGATTTATTCACAATGTTCTGTCATTATGGTAGATGGTTCACTTTCATTACGTTTGATGTGAATTAGTTTTCTTTCTTTATCTTTTTTGCATATAGATAGTAGAGACTATGTCTGTTGAGCAGAAGAAAATGCTCCTTTTCTTTTGGACTTCAATGAAGTCTTTGCCTTTTGAGGGATTTGGTGGTCTTGATTCAAAACTGTCCATCCACAAAACCTTAGAGCCAGATGATCACTTGCCATCATCACATACTTGCTTCTACCAACTATGCTTACCAGTTTATCAATCCATGACGGACATGAAAGATCGACTCATGATTATCACCCAAGAAGACATTGCATCAAGCTTCGGTACCTTGTGATTAGAGGCTGAGGCGAAGCAAAGATTTCAGAGTTTATAAACATGTTCTTCAAAGTTACTTGTTCTAAATTTACAATAATACCTTGTTTGAATGGTTGTTACATGTTTGAATGTACTGTTAATTTAGATACAATGTTTCTTTTGATTATTACTTAAATATTGCATCAAGCTTCGGTACCTTGTGATTAGAGGCTGAGGCGAAGCCAAGATTTCAGAGTTTATAAACATTTTCTTCAAAGTTGCTTGTTCTAAATTTACATTAATACCTTGTTTGAATGCTTGTTACATGTTTTAATGTACTGTTAATTTAGATACAATGTTACTTTTGATTATTACTTAATGTTTGCATCGTTGGTAGAAACCTAACGAAGTAAGAGAATGTACAATAACAAGTGATGGAAAATAGGTGTGTGCATTGGCCGGTTCAGCTAGGAAAACTAACATGCATATCTTCAAATAATTTTTATTTGATTATTGTGATAATAATCCATTGTCTCTAATTACGAAAAACAATAAGAAGAACTGCGGGAGCTAACCCTTGTAAAAAAAGGATTACAACACGTTCAAAGACCTCTTTTTTTGGCCTATTTTTTAAAAAATAAATTGCTTATTATTTGTATGTTATTTGGCTAAATTTTTTTTAATCGGGTTTATTTCAATTGAAAAAAAATTCTTCATGTAGGAATTTGGTCGCAATAAGAAAAAAATTATAATATTTATTATGTTCATTGTAGTTGATATAATATTATTAAAATAAAGGTATAATAACTGGAAAAAATGGTGATCTTTTTTATTTCCTAAAACAGAATCTTTTTAGGAAGAGCAGATATTTTAAACAACATTTCTAAGGACCTTTTGGGACAACTCATTTCCCCGTCATTTTAAGACATATTTTATATTTACAAACCATCTTTTAGGAAATACATGGTTTTTTTTATTTATCGTGTATATTAGCTCATGAATTTGGCGTTTTAGGGTACTTCAGATTTTTTTCGAAAAAAAACTTTATGAAGACCTTAGTAATAAGTTTGGGGGGAGGGAGGAACGTTACATATACTCCATCAATTTTTAACGCATATTGTTGCATTTACGAGTCAACTTTTATGATTAGATGACTTTCTTTGTTTTTTGTGTGTATTAGACCATGAATTTGATTATCACTTATCCATATGTAAGAAATACATTTCCCAAATAATTATGCATCTCTTATGAAAACGATGGTTATGATTATAGGGTGCTTTTAGATGAAAAATCAATGTTATTGGAAAAGATTTTCTCACACATGGATTCACATTGGTGAAAGGTTTTCTTACCTATGCTCGAATTGTATCTAAATAGCTATTTTATGTTTTCATATTAAAGATGTTGATTGGTATCACTCGTTAGGTGCTCCAAGGCGCCATATTCATGGGTTAATACACTTGAAAAATCAGGAAAGTCGTGTAATTCCTTAAAGTTGATTGGTGATGCGAAAATAAGCCTTTGAAAATGGTGGGATTATAATTAATGCTTCCTCGAATTTTTACAGAGTTTATTTTTCTAACAAAAGTTAATGCTCTAACGCGCCAGATCTATGTACTAATATACACAAAAACTCGAGAAAGTTGCGTAATTCCTAAAAGTTGATTGGTAAATGTAAAAATGGACCTTAAAAATGGTGGAACTAAATAATGTTTCCCAACTCATTATAGATATCCTAATATAAAAAATATTTTTTCTTGGATACTTTAAGGTGCCAGATCCATAAGGTAATACACACGAAAAATAAGAAAAGTAGCGTAATACCTAAAACTTTGTGAGGAAATGCGAAAATGGACCTTAAAAATGGTATGACTATACATAATGTTTCCCCAACTCATTATGGAGGTCCTCAAAAAGTATTTTCAAAAATACATTTTTGGTGTTCCAAGGTGCTAGATCCATGGGATAATATACACAAAAAATCGAGAAAATTGGGTAATTCCTGAAAGTAGGCTAGTAAATGCAAAAATGAGCCTTAAAATGGTGTGACTATGCATAATGTCTCCCCAACTCATTATGGAGGTTCTAATAAAGTTCTTTTAGAAAAAAAAATTAGGGTGCTCTAAGGCGCCAGGTCCATGGGTTAGTCCACGTCAAAAATCGAAAACGTTGCCTAACTTCTAAAAGTTGGCTAATAAATACGAAAATATGCCTTAAAATAATGAAACTACACATAATACTTACTCACTCATTGCGGAGGTACTCATAATGTTTTTTCATTAAAATAATTTATGGGTGCTCCAAGGAGCCAGATTCATAGGCTAAAAGACATAAAAAATTAGAATTATTGCGTAATTTCAAAAAGTTGATTGGTAATGCAAAAATAAGGCCGTAAAATGGTGAGATTGTATGTTATGTTTCCCCAACTCATTACGGAGGTCCCCATAAAGGTTCTTTAGAAAAAAATTCAGTGTTACAAGGTTTCAGATCAATTGGCTAATACACACGAAAAATTCAAATAGTCACATATTTCTTAAAAGTTGGCCGAAAAATACAAAAATTAACCTTAAAATGGTGGGAATATACGTAATTTCAACCCATATCATTACAAAATCCTTAAATAAAATTGGATTCTCTAAGGCGCCAAATCCATGGGCTAATACACGCGTACAATTGGAGAAGTCGCGTAATTCCTAAAAGTTGATTTGGTAATGCGAAATAGGCCTTAAAATGGTAGGAGTATACATAGGGTTTTCCCAACTCATTATGGTGGTCCGCATAAAGTTTTTTTAGAAAAATATTTGAGTGCTCCAAGGTGCGAAATTCATGGGCTAATATGAGAAATCATATAGATCCAAAAAGTTGGTTGGCAAATACGAAAATATGCCTTAAAAATTATTAGACTATATGTATGTTTGTCCTACTTATTACGGATGTTCTCGTAAAGTTTTTTCACATAAAATTAAGAAGAAATATGTGAAAAATATTTGATAACATAAATCTATATACCTACCTACCCTATGTTTATCTATATTATCTATCTATCTATCAACTAAACTTGTTGGATTTTTTCTCTCAAGTACCTCATCTATGCTATTTTCCTATTGATTCATTGAACCACCCATAATTTGTTCCTTCTAAAATTATTGGCGGATGTGGAACAAGATTTTGTGAGGGGTATTGATAGAGGATATATATGTTGTTTCATAACTCATTTGTCCAATTGATAGTGAAACTGTTTGAGAATAATTGTGTTTTATTTCAAGTCATTTGAATACATTGAAAAACAAATAAGACTAACACACAATTTGACTTCATTTCTTCAATCAAAATCGTTACAATACGAAAACAATTCAAGGCATTTACAAAAAGTCGATCAAAATCAGCCAACAATGTTCAAAAGGAACAGATTATAGGTGATAAAATGATTCAATAGGAAAATGACATAGTTGGCGCTAATGAGTTTGGCCTTTATATATATATATATCTGTCAATACGAATCTATATATATATATATCTATACTTTCTTAAAAGCATTGGTTTCCTAACTTGAATGTTAAATTATGATAATTTCTCCAACTTAAACTATCCAATTTAGTATATCTTTTATATTTTATATTATATTAAATTTATTTAAATATTTTTATTATAAAATATATTAAAAGCATATATACACTTTTTTCACATTGAAGGATTGAAACTTTTTCAAAAAATTGCGACTTTTTTAAAAGATTGTTATTTTTTAAAAAAACTTGTGATCTCTCATAAGTGATCTTTTCAAAGTGTTGGTGACTTTTCATTTCTTCGTGAAACCATAACTCAAACCACTAGTAGAGAGTTGGGGGACTGGTATATACAATGTCATCATTTTTAGAGTGCATTTTGAGTATTTAGGAATCAATTTACAAGAATAAGTGATTTTCTCAATTTTTTATATGTATTAACCCAATAAAGTTTTAATGATATAGCTTTTGATTGATTTCTTTAAAAAACCATTACGAAACCCTCCTTAGGGAGCTGGAAGAGCAGTACATTCAAACTCGGGCCCGTTTGGCCATAAATTTTCCAAATAATATTTGGGAAAAATTTGGCAAATAATGTTTGTCCATACAATTTGTCATTATTTGGCAAATATTTTTGGCAAATATCCTAAATTTCCAAATACTAGTTTTTTCTAGTATTTGGGCCAAATCTCATTATTTGGGATATTTTAAAAATTAAAATTTTACCCCAATCTTTTATCTTTTACAAAAACACCCTCTCTAGTTGTTCTTTGCGTTGTATTACATCATTTTTTACGTGAACACCAAAATAGTGATGAAATATTTAGTGAATATTAAATAATGATATGATTGTTGATGAAAATTATTAAAAATTGACTTTAGGTAACAAAGTCATGTACTTTGTCTACTTCACAATGTATGGAATAATTCTTGTTGCACTCACTCCAAATTACCACATTGTTTTAGTGTCATGGCCATTATTTGTTATTGTTGTAACGAATATTCAATTGACTTGTAATACAAACTTTTAGTTAGTTTTGATAGTTTTTAAAACTTTGTGTATAAATCATATTTTTCTAAAAAGATGAAATATATTTCCCAAATTTTATGCCAAACACATGGTGAAATTTCACCCAAATTTTCACTCAAATAATATTTGACAAGAATATTTGAAAATCTAAGGCCAAACGCTAGCTTAGAGTCCATTCATAAACAACAAAAAAAGTTATTACCCCTTTATTATTATAATAAACTAGAGATCAAATCTCATATCATCTTTAATCAAACCATGACAAACTGAACCCTGGACAAGATATAACACATAGCTTTAAAAAAAACTATGTAAAATATCCCACCCGACCACCTAGACCTAGGCATACATTAATACTAACATATGCCCTCATTGTAACCATATTATAATAAAATATAGTTTTAATAATAATAGTAGTAGTAAATAAAATACTCAACTAAAAAACACAATAAACACAACCAAATTTCAATATTAAAAAAAAAAAAACCCATCATTCATCAACCATTGAATTTTACTCTTCAACTTTCTCTGGCTCCTCAGATGCAGGGGCAGATTCCTCTGGTTTCTCTGCTTCGGGTTCCGCAACTGGGGCTGCTTCGGGTGCTGCAGCCTCCTCAACGGGTGCTGCAGCAACCGCTTCCTCAGCTGCGGCTGCAGGTTCTTCTGCAGCCGCAGGTTCCTCAACTGGAGCTGCAACAGGTTCTGCTGCAGCTGCCACTGGCTCTTCTGATTCTGCGGCTACAGGTTCTGCAGCCGCAGTCTCTTCAGCTACAGGGGCTGCTACTTCCTCCGCAGCAGGAGCAGCCTCTTCTGGTGCTGGTGCTGGTGCTGATTCGACCTCAACATCCTTTTCTACAACAGGGGCTGGTTCCTCAGTCTGTTGAAGATATAATTAAGTTAATTAAGATATACTTTAAATAATATGATCATTCGAAATTCGATATGGTATCAGAGCAGTTAGATGTCCTGAGCTCAAATCACATCACTACTATGATTTTACAAAAAAAAAAGAACTTTCGCGTGTTTGAACAAGCAAAAAAAATCAGACTTTAATATCGCATCCGTGTCAGATCCTTCAAAATTATAGTACTTTCTGAGGATCTGATAGGAACGCATGCAATCACAGTTTTGAAGATTCCAAGCAACATAACATGTAAGCGGATGTTACAAACATGATTAAGTAATTAAAAGTGTAACTTCTTTTAACAGATTAAACTTTTAGATAAGACGATCAGATAATTAAATGTTACCTTGTTTACCTCTGGAGCTGGGGTAACTTCAACCTCAGCTGGAGCAGTCTCTACTGGTGCTACTGGTGCAGATTCAACCTTTCACAAAGACAAAAAAAATAAATAAAAATCAATGAAGTTAGAAAGATCCATTAAATTAAAATATCTTTGATTAATGATCAACTATTTTTAGATTGATCATATGTAAAAATATCACATATGGTTTTAACAAAATTAAAGATTAAACAATTCTGCTTTTTATTTTGAATAGTATAAAAACATATACTATAGCTAGTAAGTAAGATCAAGATTCTATTTTTTTTAGTGTTTTACTATGAGCTATCAGATCACTAGCTTAATTTTTTTACGTTACTCTGACGCTTAAAATATGTTTCGATCACTAGTATCGATCTGATCATCCAAAAATTCACTATTTTTGAAGGATCTAGACATGCTAGTTGACGTTCTTAAAAAATCCGAGTTAAATTGGTAATAAATCTTGATGTCATATATGATCACACCTTTATACAAGAATGATCTAATAATATTTCACGATATTAAAAAAATTGGAGAAAAAATAATTAGCTTTGAAAACATTATTATAAAAATACCTCAACACTGGCCATTGGAATAAAGTTGGAAAATAAGATGGGAAAGAGGAAAATAAATTAAGAAATGGAAGGGGGCAAAATATTTGTAATTGTAATTTGTTGATGGAAAAAATGATCAAATGAGAGAGCTTTATATAGAGAAAGTAAAATGGAGTGTACTAATATAAAATTAATTAATGGAAGAAAAAAGAATCTTCAAGTATATACATATTGACACCTCATATCACTGACAATTAAGGGTGTACAAAAGATTTGGATGTCTAGTTGTAAATGTATTTACTTTTACTTTACTTTATGTTTATAATAATAAGAAAATAATAGTAATCATACAAAATATTTCCTTTTTTCCTTACCTTATATAATATAAGTTTAATCAATTCATACGGAAGTTGAGGATCTATTAAAAATTATCTTTAGATAGAGTTAAGATTTCTATATATATATATATATATAATATTCAGTCTATTGTTATTGTTATAATTATCGGATATTTAAATTTACACCTTCGATTAGTCTAGATTCTAATGGAGTAAGTCCATCAAGTAAAACATAGTAAAATTCACAAATATCCAATTTTTTTAGCTATTATTATAGAATTTCAAATTCAACAAGTAAAATTTGAAATTTGAAACTTTCATTTTCTAAATATATAGTATTAACAATAGATGGTATTTATAAGTAAAACACTTTTTATTGAGGATTTTTTTTTAATTTTCATATAGTTCGAATCTAATACTAATGAATAGGACAATTAAAATTTCAACAATCACAAAATGAAAATCTAGTTAATAATAAACAAAATTTTATCCTCTTTCCTCTCTTTTCTTTATTGTTTTTCAACGTGGCGAATTTTTTTCTTTCATGGCATTATAAATTAATCTATTTATTAATTTGAACTTGAGATTGATAATATTAATAAATTTATCTTATTTTATAAGAAAAATAATATTCTTACACATTTTTTTTCCTTTTTGATTTTCAATATGAAGAGCTTTTTCTTTGACAAGATTATAAATTTATTTATTCAAACATTAAATCGACAATATGAATTAGTTTACATTAAGAAAAACACTCTAACACATTCTTTTCCTTTTTTCTTCCTTATATATTTTGAAAATAAAAACCTTTCTGTTTGGTGACATTACATATTCATTTAATTACTTATTAATCTTTTTATTCAAATTTAGGACCACCAATATGAATAAATTCACATCGATGATATTTTCTAAGAAAATAATATTCAACACATTATTTCTATTTTTTCCTTATTGGTTTTCAAAATTAGGCGTTCTCTACGTAATAATACAGTAACAATAACATTGTTAGTCTCATGTCGCAAGTGGAAAGAATAATGTGTACACAAAATCTCATTTTTACCTTAAAGAATAGCTAAACATACGTGATTCGATAGATCCTCGATTTAAATGCAAACTTTTTTTTTTGTTTAATAATGTAATTAATTAATTCATTTATTAGGTTTGTCTAAAAGCATTTGTTTTGATTGGGAAATAGCAATGCCACATGGTGGTGGAGACCATTTACTATAACAGCTATTATATCTTTTTTCTTTCTGTGTTTTGTGCAGTAGGGCATGTAGGTGACTAAGACCATCATGCTTTCATGTTCTTCTAATTTTTTAAAATTAATCTTTTTCTTAATTTTAGTTCCTTTACAACAAAATCTCTTGGTTTAAGGAAATTAATTTAATTTTTTTTAATTTTCCCATCCAACGTTCAGTAGGGTTCGATTGAATTTTGATTCATATCAAAAAATTATACTTAATATATAATATTTTGTAATAATCATGTTTTCGTAACTAACGTTTGAATGTAAAACTTCTATTTAAATTAAAAAAAATAAAAAAAATATTTATCATTCTATCACAACTTTTATCGTTCGAATGAATTAAGTCGCTAATCCATGTAAATAATGACTCTAACCTTTTATCTATTTTTTTTAATGTTATGTATTGGATCTCGCAAATTATTGTATAAATGTTTAATTAGTAGAAACATATTTTCTTTTAACCATGTGCATTTATCAATGTGATATGATATATATATTTTAGTTATATTCATTTTAATAAGTTGTTTTAAATGCAAAATTTATAAAATATGTTACAATCTAAAAATAATTTAACTTATTAAATATTTCATAGGTTTAAGATCGCGTATTTCAAAAGTTTTATAATCAAACAAATATTATATTATAGTTAAGATCAAAAGCTCCATAACTCTTCGTATCATATAAATTAAATATTAAAGAACTTAAACTCGTGATATTACTATTTTAATTATACATTTTCTGTTGCCGACTTTGGATTGGATCGATCTATTAATCACGAATTCAGGTCATGATCAGACATTAATACATGCTGAAGATAAACTACCTACATCACTTCTTTTTGAAATATGTCGATCTTTTCAGATCTCATTAAATATGAAATAATTTTTACATTGAATTATCTTTTTTTTTATTTATTGTCGGCATGACACATCTTTTCATTAACAACAGTAAAATTACATAGTGTAAAATCACATCAAAATTTCACCAAAAATAGTAAAATGTTTTTTTCTACAATACTAGTCAAGATGAGAATGTTTAGGAATTTGAAGAAAAAATAAAAGCCAAGTTGAATTATTATTATTATTTTTGATTTGTGGACAAATTGGTTATGAACGTAAAGTCCAAATTAATAGTGAAGGGCCGGTGCTAAATGGGCCCCCACTATCACAAATTACGACCATTAACGTCTAAATGGGCCCCATAATCTGACGTGGCACTTCCTTTTTAGATCTAAATCCTTTTGGGCTTTCTCTAATGGGCCCTACTTTAATTGGGCCTAGTGGGCCCATACTAATACCCTTTAGATGCTTTTCCAGGTAGTACTACTCGTGCTATTGGGCCCCATTTTCATTACTTTCTCTGATTTTGCCACGCTGGATTTGTGTCATTTGTCCATGCTCTTTATCTTATCTGTATGTAGTTTGATCGAAAGACAGTCGGGTGTACTAAGTTTTAGTTATATATAATGTTCGGATGAAAATTAAATCAATAGCGCTTATATTTTTGTATGTGGTTGTCTTTATAGTTTAAAGAGAAACAAGATAAATATATCCCGAACTATAAGAAATGGTATGTAGATATACCTTTCGTCATACTTTTGAGATATTGGTGTCCCTGTCATTTAAAAATTAGAGCATATATACCTTTTATATTAATGAACATACACGTGTTATAATTTTATCCACCGATATGACCGTTATTAAATATCGGATCGACGGATAAGATTGTGTCACGTTTCCCTATTTAGTCTTATGTTAGAATGAAGGGCATATTTGCTCTAGTTTTTGAACGACAGGGGCACCAATGTCTCAAATGTATGACGGAGAGTATCTGCGTACCATTTAAGATAACTCGGAAGTATATTTATCCTTTATGATGACTTTTTGATCACGTGACTATAACTTTACATGTTACGTTAGGCTATCCTAAAATCTTTATATATATATATATATATATATATAATGCTATAGAATTTTTCTTTTTAAGAAAATGAATAATTTCGTAGAGATGAATGATGTTTGACGATATTCTTACAAATGAAGGAGTGATAGCGAAGTCAAGTAGGATTAAGAGGATTTTAATTAACCTTTTTTGATAAAAAATAATGTCGTTTAGATATGTATATATATTGATTAGAATGTTGAACTTCTTTAAAATATAAATCAATCTTATTATTTGATTGATACTAAACATGCTGACATATTTTTCAGAATATAAAATGCAGATAGTACTATTTGAATAATTTGTTATTGCTATTATTGACATTGATACAAGTACCAAGAGAATATGCAATGCACATTAAATGTTAGTGTAGAATGTCTCGAGGATTTTTATATATTATATATACAAAATTTCACCAATTAATTTCTACCACTAAAATACAAGTATAATTTATTATTATTATTATTAAGATCTTCACAGTCAATAAACACAAAATTTTGGACCATAGCATTGGAAAAAATAAATTTTAGCAATGAAGTTCTACCACTAAATACAAGTATAAAATATGATTTACACGTTTTTGAGCTAAATAATATCGTAATTTAAGAGATAAATCACAAGTATTATAGAATCAGAATTGACAATATGTGCTATGAACTATGTTATGATTAGAATCTATTAGTATTTATTTAGTCTATCAAATGAATAATTAGGACAATAATTAAATATTCTCTAGTATGATCTTAGAGTTGACTAACTAGTGGTACTATTTTATTTACTTTTTTCCTATCCCATATATATAATGTGGAATTTTATTTATTTTTTTTTAATTTTGGTTTGGCAAACCAAGACCAATATGTCAAGTGAATTATTTAAATATCGGAAAAGGGCCTAAAATACCCTCGAAGTATTAAAAATGGTACACAATTACCCCTCATCCACCTATTAGCCCCCAAATACCCTTCACATCCACCTTTGGGTCCAAATCTACCCCTTCATTAACAGACCAAAATTAAAAAAAATTAAATTATAATTTTTAATTACGTGACACTCAACCATTGGTTGTAATTTAATTATTTAAAATAATTTAAAACTCACCCATTATCCACCCATTTTAACTAAACTCGCCCCATTTACCCAATTAAAAAAAAATCCATCTCAACACCTGCATAAGTACTCATATCCGCATCCCTACATCCTAAGATTTAGGAGATGATGAATCTTTCAGATCCACATACCCAGATAAAAAACCCATGTGACCAAGTAAAGGTGGCTTATTCCTAATCCTGTTGATTTATCCAGATAAAAAACTCATGTGACCAAGTAACATGGCTTATTCCTAATCCTGTTGATTTATTCTTTAAAACTTTTCTTTCCTGGGTAACATAGTTGAAACTGTATTCAAGATATTGCAAGCAGCAGATACAAAAATGAAATGACAGAAACCATCAAAACTAACAGAAAGTTTAGTCTGCACCTTCAACCCATCAACTAGTCGCCCAGGCATGCTTCCAATATATGTTTTCCTATGGGTTTAGTTAAAATGGGTGGGTGACGGGTGAGTTTTAAATTATTTTAAATAATTAAATTATAACCAATGATAGAGTGACACGTAATTAAAAAATTATAATTTTTTTTTTTAATTTTGATCCGTTAATGAAGGGGTAAATTTGGACCCAAAGGTGGATGTGAAGGGTATTTGAGGGCTAATAGGTGGATGAGGGGTAATTGTGTACCATTTTCAATACTTCGAGGGTATTTTAGGCCCTTTTCCGTTTAAATATTTGATGTGAAGTATGATGGCTCTTGTGTTTGGCTAATTTTCTTGGAATATTTTGATTCCTTGTGGCCCCATCTATAATATAGGAATGCTATATAATATGATATTATATTATAAAGTATTTTGTATTTATACAATATTAAGATTTAACATGTTACTATGCTGACATGACTTTTTGTCCACCTCTATTAAGTTGGCTAATTGTATGCGTTTACTTATATAACTTTGTACTCTATTTAATTTTATTTTTTTGGTTCATGTATTTTATTAATCTGACTTATTTAAATTTATATTACTCTGAAAATGAAATTATTTTTAAAAATAATGTGAAAATTAAATTTAAAAATTTTAATTAAAGAATAAGTATGTCATCCACCGATCTGATTAATTTGAATTTATATTACTCTAAAAATGAAAGCATTTTTTAGAAAAATTGTGAAAATTAAATTAAAATTTTTTAATTAAAAAATAAATAATACATCGGATCCTAGTACTTTTTCACTTTTTTTTACCTATATTAATAGTACATTAGTGAAAAATATTTTAACATGCCAAGTTCGTTTTTTCCTCTTTGTTTTTTTGCCAAAATTTACGTGTTGTGTTCTTCTTTCTTGTTTTTGATTGTTTGGTTGACACATACATCATTAATTATATCATTTTCAATAATATTATGCTTTTCTTATTTATAATTTCTTCCTCTCAAACTATATAAAATAAATTTGAGATTTCGATTTTTAGTATTGTTATATATATAGAACGAAATATGACATTTTTATAAGTGAATTTGAATTTGATTAAATTTCATTGATGATATCGAATTAAATAAAAAAATCAATTAATATCTCATATATTATGATTAAGTATTACTTGGAAAGCTGATAGAAATATACTATTATAACAAAGTATGGTCACTGAATGAGAATTTTTCATATATATTATATATATACAGTAAAGATTTGATGTTGAGTTTCGAAAATATAGAATATTGTCAACATTTTCTTAATTAGATTCTATAGTATTCCAATAAATTTGAATTAGCCAAATTGGTAACTCTTAAATATTGTAGACATAAATAAGAAAACACACACAAAAAAAAAAAAAAAAACTTATAAAATATCTCAAGAGATTCCCTTAAAATGACTTGACCACGTTTTCAACTTGAGGAATTGTAATTAATTATAAGCTAATGTTGTTTCACTCCGTCAAAATACTATTGTATTTGTGCTTAATTCTTATTAAAAAATGTTGTGTTTATGCTTAATTACTTCTTTAAAATATATTATTTTATTAAAAATCAGATACGATATGTGTTATATTTGAAAAATACGAACACTATTATTTGTGAAGTGCAAGAGTAGTTGGAATAAATCGGATTAATCACTAAAATACCGAGTTACATAGGCAATTAGAAGAAGAAAAAGAAATATACAATAAATATATTCAGACAATCTTTTGAGCAATTTAATTTAAATTTCCTGTTTATCTTATAATCACACATATATTATAAAATGTCCAATACCATAAATGTTAGATTAAAAAATATATATAAATTATAATCGCAAATTTCAGAGATCTTAAAAAAAATTACATGAAGAGGATTCATAACACATTTTTTCTCCTCAATGGGAAAAATCTATCAAACTCAAAATTAAGACTGGCAAACGGGCAGGACCGGGTCAACAGGACCGGTTTTATCGGTAACCGGACCGGTACCGGATTTTCTTACCGGTACCGGATTTTACCGGACCGATTTTACCGGAAAAGTATCCCTGTTCCGCCCGGTCCGTTAGTTACCGGTTTGGAACCGGGTTGGACCGGTTTGGAACCGGGTCTTACCGGTTTTTCTTCTTTTTTTTTTTTTTTGTTATTTTAAAATTATTTAATTATATTTTAAAACTTCAATTGAAAACTTTAAAGTTTATATTGAATTTAAAGTTTATATTGAATTTAAAGTTTCAAATTGAATTTAAGTTTGAAATTGAATTTAAAGTTTTTTAAACTTTATATTGAATTTAAAGTTTGAAATTACATTTAAACTTTAAAGTTTATATTGAATTTAAAGTTATAATATAAACTTTTATTAAAATAATTAAAAATTAAATTTATAAAAAGACATGAATTAAATAGAAGAGACTATTATAAAAGAAAAAATCAAGGCGAATAGCCGTATATTTATTCAAATTTCAAATAAATAAATTATACAATACAAATATTAGAAAGAGAATCAGAGTACATAATTCAGGAGGAATTGAATAGTAAATTAGTAATTATTATACTAACAATTCCATTTTTTTTTAAATTCTTTTTGTAAATTTTGTATCATTTGAAAAGAAAGATTTTTTGGAATTGGCATTTGTCGTTCTTCGTCCATTGCTTCCATGCCATCATCACTATTCTCACCAAATATTTCATCTATTTGGTCTTCTATATGGCTACTTAATAGTGGTAGTCCGGTGTTTCTTCTTTCGGCATTGACCCAATCTCGAAACAACACCGATATTTCCAAACTGTCCTTTGCTAATGAATATCGATGATCTCCAATCATAAATCTCGCTGCACTAAAGGCTTGCTCCGAAGCGACCGATGATGCTTGAATCGCTAGCACATCTCGAACAATCCTAGAAAGTGTCGGAAATTGTTTTTCACGATTCTTCCACCAATTTAATATTCGAGGTTGAAGTTCTCCTTCGTCACGCCTAATCTTTTCCCGTGCCTGGTTGAAATATAAATCAAAATCATTATTAGTTTCATCACTTTCAAGCTCAAGATATTCATCCATCATGTCATCTGTATCATCACTTTTAGGCTTAGAAGACGAAGGTTCAACTATTGGAATATTTTTTTCCATAACTTTATATGCATTATATAAATCTTTAACTTTTGTATAAATGCTACTTTTACATTGTTCAACACTAGGAGTTTCATCATCTTTAATTTCTAAATTTTTATAAATCTTTTCAACCATTCTTTCAACACCTCTTAATTTATAATTTGGGTTGAAAGTAGTAGCAGTCAAATAGATTTGAGGAATAGGGAAAAAATATTTTTTGAATTTTTCAATCATAAAAGCAACTGAATCTTTAAAATGTTCTTTTCCTTTATATTTAGCAAATTCAATTGAAATAGCACAAATATTTACTAAAACAGAAGAAATAGTAGGATAGTATTGACCAGAACATTCATTTGTTGCTTTATAAAAAACTTTTAAAAAATCAATCAGTTCTTCAACATTTTGCCAATCTTTAAAGCCAATTCTTAAATTCGGATCCGCATTATGAGCATTAAAAACTAATTGTAGCGGTTCTTGATAAACATAAGCAACTTGAAGCATTTCAAATAAAGAATTCCATCTAGTGCATATTTCTTTTGGAATTTTTCTATATGCAAGTCCACATTCATTACAACGATTTTTAAATTCAGTAATTCTAGCTTTTACTTTAGCTTTAAAAATCCAATTACAAGCAAGTCTAATTTTTTCACAAGAAACTCCAAATTGAGAAATACCATCTTTTACTATTAAATTATAAACATGTGCGGCACACTTAATATGAAAACAATCATTATCAATTGGACAAAGTCTAATTTTTAAATAATCAACGGCACTTAAATTATTAGAAGCATTATCTAAAGTGACACTCATTATTTTATCACATATTCCATAATATTGTAAAATAAAGCCTACTTTTGATGCTATATAAGAACCGGTTTTATTTTCTTCAACATATTTATACGCTAATATTCGTTTTTGCATGTTCCATTCATGGTCAATCCAATGGACAGTAAGTGTAAAATAATCGTTACCATTAGGACTACGTCCCATATCAGAAGTAATAGATAACCTACCATCATAATAAGCAAATAAACAAGAAAGAAAATGAGAATATTCTTTTTGATATTTAAAAAGATCACTTTTAATTGTATTTCTTGGAATACCTTCATAATCTGGGTTATATAATTCTCGAATATAATGAACAAAACCAGGATGAGAAGGAAATGAAAAAGGTAAACCACAAATAGCAACCATTTTAGCTAATTCTCTACGATCTTTTTCTTTACTATACGTGCGGTGTGTGCTTCGACTAGCCGGGTTAGACATATTTAATACACTTTGAACCATATTAGAACCTCCAACACCCATAGAACTTTCGGGTATGGGTGTTCCATTTCTATTAGCTCTTTCTATATCATCTAGGCGAGCAAATTCTTTATTACACTTTCGTAAATGTGTTCTTAGTCGTCCCGTTCCCCCTTGCGTACCCGTAGTTACATGTTTCATTATCAATTTACATTTAGTGCACGTAACAGTAGTTTTCTCCTCATTTTGTACCAAAAATTTCCATACTAACGATCTTTTAACACGTACGACGGCGACATTTGAAAAAGTAGGTAAAGAGGGGACTTCGGTAACCGGACTAGTCGGGGTAGGGGTCTCTTCATCTTCCTCATTTATTTCTACTTCTTCTTCTAATTCTTCTTCAAAATTAGTATAATGTCTATTTAAAGACTCATGATCTACTTCATTTTCAGAATTAAATTCAACAGGTCTTGGTGACGTAAAAAAAGTTTCACTAACACAAGTATAATCATTAGTATTAACTAAATATCTAGGTGGCAAATTTTTAGAACAAGAACTTCTTACTCCTCCCTTTTTATTTTTTAATTCCGACATTGGTCTTTTACCACTATTTCTTTCCGAATTCATGTTAAAATTTAAAACAATTAAATATTAAGAGAACAACAAGCAAAAGAATATGATAAAAGAGATAAAACAACTAAATTAATAAACAAATAACAATTAAAGTTAATAGTTGGAACGAATGTACCAAACGTCTACGTAAATGTAGACGTATAACGAAAGCCGGATTTGATAGATGCCGATTGTAGTTTCCGAAATTCAAACTTCAACTCAATATCACAATATAATAATTAATAATTTATGAGAGATTTATAATTGAGAGTTTGAGAGATTGTATAAGATTGTATAAGAATTGAATTTGTGATTTAAAATGGAAAAAAATGATATATTTATAGTGTAAATGGGTTAGAAGGGGGTGGGGGGTCATATTTGACCGTTTTGGGCCCCGGCCCAACGGCTAGAAGGGCCCAACGGTCATATAAAACGGTAACATTAAAAATATATATAAAAAAAAAAAAAAAACCGGCTAACTTAAAAGGCGTTTGAAAGGGTCAATCCCAGACCTTTCTTATGAAATATCACCTGTTACATCAACTCAATCATTCTTACGAATAGTATATATTCAAGTTAAACATAAGTCTATGAATCGAAATCACTTCCTTCTACAACTTTTTTGCCAATGATGATGACCTAAAGTTAATACGTGAAGGCAAATTCTTGTTAAATCATTTTATGGAAAAAAAAACATAATAATAAGGACTGCTCATTTTTTCCTAAAATTGAGGACATTACTCGACAAGCACCTTTAAAATTTAATGATTCATGTTGGAGTCTTTTTTTTTTCACTTTAGCAAAAATTTGTAAGATCATATGGTCCATGTTAGAAAGCCTGTCGAGTTTCCAACGTTAATTTGATAATTTTTCACATAAAGATTTAAGTGGTGTATATGTTTTTATTTTTACTATCTACGGAATCAGAATTTTCGCTCAGAAAATTCAAAAAATATATACAATTAAAAAATAATAATCAAGAAGTAAGAAATTCAACATATATAAGATTAGTTTTGACCTTGTTTCCTAGTTGTTCCGCCCATATTGGACGTTGTAGGTGAATCTAATAAAAAGGCTAGTTCAATAAATTATATCATATTTACATAAGGTACATAAAAAAAATGTACTGTAAAAAGAATGTCTAATATAGACAATTTACCTTAACATAAGTATCATTGCAAATTGATTTTACGATTTGAATTCTTAACGTATAATATTTACAAGTTGTATGAAAGATAACTTCATCGATACTCGAGAATCAATCATTTGTTAAACTCAATAAAAACAGAATGAACTATTTAGCAATCAAAACATCGTAAAAAGGAAGGAAGATAAAATCCTAGGTTTCTTTCCTTAAAAGTTGGTCTATTAGATTTGCAATTATTTCATCAATTTCAATGGCTTGACTGTCAACAACATTGGAGAAATTTTAATCTACTTTTAATTTTTTTTTTTAATATGATGATATGTTATTTAAGCAATATGATTAGTTAGGCTTTTCAAAAGGGCCAAAGTGATTATTTGATAGACTTAGAGGAGTCAAAAAATCGTTGAATTATATTACTAACAAGCTACATTAAAATAAACTAAAAGATGCGGATGACGTCAAGTTATTATATATCTCATGTTTTGAGCGATACATATAATACGCTAATCGGAATAAAGGGTTATTGATTTTGTAAAGGTGAATGAACAAAATTTATCCCGAATTCATATTATATAGTACAACTCGTCTACATGAAATCAAAATCACTAGTAATTATCGATTAACTATACTGATAGAAAGTCCATTGGAAATTTCCTTTTTAATGCAATATGATTAAATGTTACCAATCCAAAAATACATTATTGAGAATATTAGGGGTCTCCCTCTTTTATAAAGTTGCTTTCAAGATAGATACCATCTTAGCTTTCTTATTTAACCAAAACACGCAAAGTTTTATTGAAATTGATGTACATTTAATATGGGTTCAAATGTTCAAATATTAAAGTTTGATATATATATATATATATATAAAAGATATAAAGTGATATTTGAAGTTGTCTCGAAATTTTAAAAAGACATCTAAACTATGCAAGTGTCCCATTATCCCCTAAATAATTCTGAACTAATATTATTACATTATTTTTTGTCTATCTATTATGGAGAGTGTATGCACTCTTTCAAAAAGCGTGAACAAATTTAAAAAACGAATATAATTTTATTTTTACAAGAATTTTACTATAAAATATATATTTTTATTTTTTTTATTATTTTAACTTTTTCTCCTTATTATTTTTTTTCTTTTTCTTTCTTCCATCTTTAAAAATTCATTGTCATCTTCATTAACTTATCACTTTCAATATCACTTTTTACCACAACTCCATCTCTCTTTTATTCTACTATTAGTTTAACTCTCTTCAATTTTAAAATTATATCTAGATATTTTAATACATTTCGAACAATGTGATAAACCCATTAGATTTCAAGATAATTACTTTCGGAGAATTCTTATGCTTTCAAAATTATCATTTCTAGTTTTGAATTTATATGGAAATGAGATAAATTAAATGATGATACCTTCAAAATTTTAATCTTTCTTAGAAAAATAATTAGTTTTGTTATCAATAACTCAACAAAATCTAGAAAATAGTACAATTTTGAAAGTAAGAAATTTGACCAAATAAGAAGAAGAAAAGAGAAAGAAAATGGAGGGGCTCAACCTGATATGGGTGTGGGGTTAGGTGAGGATAGAGGTGAAGAAGAAGAAATAAAGAAAGAAAATGGAGGGAATTTGAAAGCTGGGGTGGAAGATGAATTAAAATTGAAATGAAATTAAAATAAAAATAATAAAACTAAAATAAGTCAAACAATAAGAGAAAGAAATAAAGAAAAACTTAAAATGAAAAAAATATATTTCAAATTGAACTAACACATGTCACACAATGATTGGTGTGTGATTACACTTGCCATTCAAAATCTGAAATTGATCCGAAAATGATGTAATAATATATGTTTGGAATAGTTTAGGGGGTAATAGGATATCTGCATACTTAAGATGTCTTTTTGAAAATTCGAGACAACTTAAGGTGTCACTTAATGTCTTTCTCTCTCTCTCTCTCTCTCTCTCTTTATATATATATATATATATATATATATATATATATATATATATATATATATATATATATATAAAGTTTGTAATTTTTATTATATCTCGCCCTCGTGAAGCTCAGATATCATATCGCCCCCAAAATAAACAGCCTTGACAAGAAAAAAAAGCACCAATACTCATTAAGTTAATATCTAAAATTGTGATCATTTTATTTTGATATTTCTGAACACAACTAAAGAAGGAAAAAGATTCTTCAAGTGTACTATCAAGTTTCATTAGCATAAGAATATCGCAAAAGTCCAATACTACAGAAGAAATTAGATGAAGTATTCCAGATACAAAGTATGAAAAGGTGTCTATAAGTTCTCCCGCAGGGGCTACCCTAACCTAAAGTAGCTAGATGAAGAAGTAAAATCATTCTTGTTTATACATAGACTTCTTAGGTACGAAATAATATATAATCACTCTATAATCTATGTAAAATTAATTTAACTGAGCATATATCGATAATCGACTATAAATTATCACGATTAAATGGGTAAACAAAATTTACTGACTAAAAATGTCAACATCTCTAACTAATATAAGGTATAAAGGTGGATCCATTTAAGGCCCATATGCACTTGGTCTTATAAAAAGGAAGAGAGGCCCTATTAGGAATTTGGGTTGGATAATTTTCCTGGGAAAATTACATAAATGGGCCATAAAGTTCAAAGTAATTACAAGCTCATATCAAATTAAGTGTAATTTCTGAAATACTCATTTTCTTATAAATAATTATAGTTCATATCCCCATTCATTAAGATTAATAACTTTGCTTAACTGATACTAAATCGGTATATATATATATATATATACGAATTTAGTATCAATTAAGTGAAATTATCAGCCTTAGTGATACCAATACAATATATGATACTTATTTAGTATCAAAAGAGAAATTATTTAGAGGATATACAATGTAATTATTTAGTGAGGTATGAATGTAAAAGGGTAATATATTCGTAATTATTTTGCTTTTATAGGATATTTGCTTATTTTTCTCTAATTTCTTCACTAGTCATATTCCATGGCCCAATTATGTATAATACATGCTTAATTCATATATATATGTGGATAGTTAATATAATAATATGTGTATAATCATGTATAACCTATGTATATTTATTATGAAAATTGAACAATTAATTAATTCAACCAGCTATTTGTGTAAAGATTTTCTTTTTCATTCACACTATAGGAAAACCACTATCTTGTGCTTCCTCCGCTTAAAGAAATGATTTTTTTCCTTTTTAGTCTGTTTTAAAAAGAATGATCCTTTTCCTTTTTTGGCAAAACTTTAATTTTAACTTTCCACGTGACATGTTTAAGACCACAAGATTATAGGACATTTTGGTACATTTGACATAACTTTGATTTAGAACCACAAGTCAAAAAATATTTTTTCTTTTCTTAAACTCCGTTCCAAGTCAAACTAGATCATTCTTCACTAAACGGATGGAGTAATATTTGAAGTCCCAAATTCCAACATTTTATTCTTAAAACATGGTCATGTTAACATGTTTTGGTGCTTACATTGTGAATTTGTTGCAAAAATGGACACAAAACTAAATGACATTCATGCAAATCCAAATGTATTTCCAAAAAAATGTCATTCATCACAATGAAATGCTTGAACCATACAACTTTTGATTACTGATTGGTACCAAAAAAAATTATGTGCAGATATGTTTGGAAAATGTCCAAAAGATCACATGAGCTTATATAGTGCTTGGTTGGGATTTAAGGATATTCAATTTCTATGTAAGAATAAGTTAAATGCATATTAAAAACAGTCTCTCTATCTTCATAAGACAAATATAAAGTTGCGTACACACCATCCTCTCAAGTCTCAAACCCTACTTGTGAAATTACTCTGCATATGTTATTTCTTCCACTCATCAATTTATTACTTTGTGTTTCACAACAGTACTTAAATCATCCTTGTCTATGATGTGTCAATCAACACATTATTGCTCGAAAATTACACTATATAGTTAAGTATCTTATATCTATATTAAGACTTGTTGAAATATTGTTATTTCTTTATATTTTGATTTTTCTTAAATTATGACCCCGCCATTAATTCCAAACACTCTTCCCTCCCTCATAAATGGAGAAAAAAAGGTGAGTTTTCAAATTTATATTTTACTTGACCTATATAGCTATATTTATTCCCTAGGCCATGATACTATTATAAAATATTCCAATCTTGCAATGGTTGAAACCTTAATGAACATGTTATGCTTTATGCTCTCATATATGTGAAACTCGTGTTATGAAAAAAGTATTATATTGTAACCTTCTCAAACAAAAAAAAAGTGTTATAAATATATAGCCAAATTATTTCACATTCAAACACATCCAATTTTCTTAAAAATGAGTTCACTAAATATTTTCCCTTCTACCTTGATATCTAATAAAAAATTCCCAATAATTTTCCAAGAGAAAAACTCCCAATTTTCTCTTCATCAAAAAAAGAATTTACAACTTCATCATGACCAAAAATATGTTTCTAGTTTTATTCAATTAAACCAAGTTTCATCCAAAAGAAATTGCTTATTATATCCTTTGAAATGTAATAAATCAGATAATTCAGAAAATACTAATCCAGAAGAAGATCCAAAAGCTATGGAAACAGTACAAAAACTTTATAAAGCAATTAAAAATAAAAATCTTATTGAATTGTCTGATATAATTGGAGAAGAATGTAGATGCATTAGCAATGTTGCCTCATCCTTACAAACTTTCTATGGCAAGGAGGTATCTTAAACTCTTTATCTCGATTTTCGAAGAAATGATCTTTTATGTCCATTTACGAAAATTTCTCGTGATTTATTTATAAAAAATCTTACTATATTTATATTTTTTTGTTTATTTTTCTCCTTGAAGCAAGTAATTGATTTCTTCAAATCAATCATAAAACTCCTTGGGAATGATAACTTTGAGTTTGTTTTCAAACCTACTACACATGATGGAACACATGTTGGGGTTGCTTGGAAACTAGGTTAGCCATAATTCTTTTCCATCAATATTCGAAATTTATTGAATCGACTAATTTGAATTCTTCGATTATTTTAGAATGCAGTGACACTCATATTCCTATTGTGAAAGGTTTTGGATTCTATCATTGCCATTATTACAAGGGTCGTATGATGCTAAGGTAAAAGAGGAGGAACAATTGTTTTTATAATCAAGAGGATTCGAAACTCGATAAATAATGAAATCACCCATGTAAAATTCTATGGATAATGAATCTATTAATACGAACTAACGATTTTCCCTTTGAATGGCAGGAATGTGGAGATGATCATGGAACCACTCCTTCAAATTGAGCCACTTAGATTGGTGAGTTACAATGATCGAGAGTTAAACCAAATTATTCTTTCATCACATGAATATATTCATATATCTTTTAAATATTTTGTGCTTGAGAGTCGAACAAATTATTCTTTTGATCACAATCTTTTTAAATATTTATATAGTTTCCAAATAAGTATGTAAATTTTTTATAAAAAAAAAAACTAAAAAGATTATATGTCTAAATGTTCGGTCAAAATTAAGAAGTTTGAATCTCAAAAAAAAAGGGAAAAAGGTTTCAAAAATACTTTAACTTTGGCCGAAATTGTTGCTATGAAACCAAATTTTATGGAGGACTTTTTACGCCATATACTATTTAATAGGTGTATTTTAAAGGTATAGATGTGCCCAGGTGGACACATTACTATTTATAATTATGCAATATTTATTATGTCCACGTGATATATACCTTTAAAATACACTATTAAATAGTGCATGAAGTAAAAGATCCTTTCCAAAGTTTGATATCGTTACAATAATTTTGATCAAAGTTTGAATATATTTCAGACTTTTCCCAAAAAAAGGAGCAATACATGTGATAACAAAAATTTGTAAACACATGGTCTACAATTTTAGCTAGTACTAATATATATTCTTTGTATTTCAATTTGAATTCACCAGAAAATATCATCCTTCCTTTTGAGAGCAATTCAAAAGATGACTCCAAATATTTTGAAGGGAAAGATGAAAGAGTCTATGAAAATCTTGTTTATGATTCTACTATTTGTAGTTTTGTTGTATTTGATTAAGAACTTCATGTAATTCACCAGTATTTTTCTATTTTGATCCATGACGAATCTGAGTTTTCAGACCTCACTTGTAGAATTATACTGAATATGTTGTTGTAGCGATTTTGAGTTGCTTCTTATGTGATGAATCTTCGTAGATGTTAGAAATTTTTGATGCCATCTATGAAGACCATCACAAAAACGAGCAACTCTGAATCGATATGCTATATAAAAGCATTAGGAAAGAGACATAACAACGATGTTTATAATGTCACACCTCTGTAACTAGTCATAGGAGATCATTTCCATAAACGAGGGCAACGAAAGGAATAAGAAAACAGAAATTTTATATCAACGACCAAAGAGAAATATACTCTCCAACATACTCTATTTAATTTAATTTTTTTTTGCTTTATACATTCATCTGACTAATTCTTGTTTATAATTTCTTCCACCCAAACCATATTAAATAATTGGTGATTTTGAATTTTAGCCATGTTGGATATAAAGAAGAAAAATTATAAAATATCTCAAGAGATTCCCTTAAAATGACTTGAGGAATTGTAATTAATTAAGATCGTATTTAGGTTTTGTTTTGTTTAATGATATCACTAAGCATTAACTTTGTCCGCTTCTAATCTTTCATTATAAGCTAATGTTGTTT
The DNA here is from genome assembly GCA_032847665.1 of Solanum chilense. Taxonomy (NCBI): domain Eukaryota; kingdom Viridiplantae; phylum Streptophyta; class Magnoliopsida; order Solanales; family Solanaceae; genus Solanum; species Solanum chilense. Next base: position 6,744,933 of record CM064973.1, on the reverse strand, counting down.
GAACTCTATCAAAATATTATCGCATTTGTGCTTAATTCTTCTTACATATTATTGTGTTTGTGCCTAATTACTTTTTCAAAAAATATATTATTTTATTAAGAATAAGACACATATCATGTGTTATATTTGAAAAGTACGAACATAATTATTTGTGAGGTGCATGAGTAGTAGGAATAAGACGGTCTAATCACTAAAATACCGATTTACAAAGGCAATTAGAAGAAGAAGAAAAAGTATATGATAAACATACATTCACACAATCTTTTGAACAATTTAATTTAAATTTCCCGTTTATCCTATAACCACACATATATTATGAAATATTCAATATCGTAAATGATAAATTAAGAAATAATAATATTATAATTGCAAATTAGAGAGATCTTTTAAAAAAGAATTACATCAAGAGGATTCATAACACATTTTTTGTTTTTCTTCTCAATGGGAAAAAATCTATCAAACTCAAAAAGGACTTATCATAATGCCACTTAAGATACATTACAAATTTGCAATAATGATGGATTAATCCAATTGATCGACGTGCCTTATTCTTGAACTATATTTATTGTATAAAAAAAATTTTAAATTCTATTATAACTTTGTGAACTATATATTTAAGTTTTTTTAAAAGATTGGCTATCACTATTTTTTAGGTGTATATTGAGTAAGTTCGTTCATGTATAGTAGCTCATAAATCACATAGGAGATGCAAACTGCATAAGGCAGACCCAGACATCTGATGAGCTTAACTGAAAAGACGTTGACAAGAGAAATCAATCTCTCATCTTTCTTATGAAATATCACCTGCTACATCAACTCAATCAGCGTTACGAATAATATATATTCAAGTTATATATATATATAAGTCTACTATCTATGATTTGAAATCACTTCATTCTACAACTTTTTTTGCCAATGATGATGACCTAAAAATAATACGGGGAGCAAACTCAAAGATTGTAAATTTTTCTTTTAGAAAAAAAAAACAAATAATAATGACTGCTCATTTTTTCCTAAAATTGAGGACATTAATCGACAAGCACCTTTAAAATTTAATGATTCATGTTGGATTTTTTATTTTTTTTTTCACTTTAGCAAAAATTTGTAAGATCATAATTCATATGGTCCATGTTAGAAAGCCCGTCGAGTTTCCAATGTAATTTGATAATTTTCACATAAAAGCTTTAAGTTGTATATATTTTAGTTATAGATTATGTGCGAAATCAGAATTTTCGCTCAAAATTTTAAATATATATATAAAAGATAAATCAAGAAGTATGAAATTTAACATATATAAGAATAGCTTTGACCTTGTTGAAATCAGAATTTTCGTTCAAAATTTAAAATATATATATAAAAGACAAATCAAGAAGTAAAAAATTAAACATATATAAGAATAGTTTTGACCTTGTTGCTCTGCCCCTATTGAAGGTTATAGGTGAATATAATAAAAGGTCAATTCAATCCATAAATAACGTCACATTTACAAGAAAAATCATATCGTAAATAAATATATAATGTAGACAATTTATTCTAACATAAGTATTATTGATAAATTAATTTTACGATTTGAACTCATATGATATTTACAAGTAACATAAAAGACAATTTTATCAATACTCCAAAATCAATCATTTGTTAAACTCAACAAAAACAGACTAAACTATTTGGTAATCAAAACATCGTAAAAAGAAAGGAAGATAAAATCCTAGGTTTCTTTCCTTAAAAGTTGGTCTGTTAGATTTGTAATTATTCCATCAATTTCAATGACTTGACTGTCTGTAAACGACATTGGAGAAATTTTAATCTACTTTAAATTTTTGTTTTTAATATGATGGTATGTTAATTAAGCAATATGATTAATTAGGTTTTTCAAAAGGGCCAAAGTGATTATTTGATTGACTTAGAGGAGTCAAAAAATCGTTGAATTATGTTACCAACAAACTATATTACGAATGAATTTTATTAAGATGATAAGCCAGAGAAAGATGAGGATGACGTCAAGTCTTCATGCACCTTATATTCTGAGCGACATATATATAATACGACAATCGAAACAAAATGGTTGTGGTCTCGCTAGGTGAGCGAAGAAAAACCCATCTTGAGTTTAAGTTATACAATATAACTCGTCTACGTAAAATCAGAATTATTAGTAATTATCTGTCCATTTGGAAATTTCCTCTTTTTGGTAGTGAACTAGAAATGCAATATGATTAAATATCACCAATCCAAAAATACATTATTGAGAATATTAGGGGTCTCCTCTTTTATAAAGTTGCTTTCAAGATTAGATACCATCTTAGCTTTCTTATTAAACCAAAACACCTAAGTTTTATTGAAAATTGATGTACATTTAATATGGGTTCAAATGTTCAAATATTAATGTTTGATGTAAGAGGTTTTTTAAAAATAAAAATAAAAATAATATATATATATATATATATATATATATATATATATATATATATATATATATATAGATCTTTGTGAACATAACCAAAGAAGGGAAAAGATTCTCTAAGTGTACTATCATTTCCCATAAGCGCATAATAAATGTCGCCAAAGTCCAATACTGCAGAAGAAATTAAATTAAATATATTTTAAATACAAAACAAATGTGTTTATAATTTCTCCCGCAAGGCCTACCTTAACCTAAAGTAGCTATATGAGGAAGTAAAATCAATCTCGTATATACATAGGCTTCTCAAGTACGAAATTATATATAAAATTGATGTAAATAATATGTCGATAACCGACCTCAAATTATCACCGTTAAAAGGGTAAACAAAATTTTAATAACTAAAAATGTCAACATCTCTAACTAATATAAGGTATGAAGGTGGGTCCATTTAAGGCCCATATGCACTTGGTCTTATAAAAGGGGAGATGGACCCTATTTTGGAATTTGGGTTGGATAATTTTCTTCACTAGTCATATTTCATGACCCAATTATGTATAATACATGCTTAAATCATATATAATATGTGTATAATATGTGTATAATCGTGTATAATCTATGTATTTTGATTAGTAAAATTGAACAATTAATTAATTCAACCAGCTATTTGCGTAAAGATTTCTTTTTCATTCACACTTTGGGAAAACCACTATCTTGTAATATTTGAAGTCCCAAATTCCTAACATTTTTTTTCTTAAAACATGGTCATGTTAACATGTTTTGGTGCCTACATTGTGAATTTGTTGCAAAAATGGACATAAAACTAAATAACATTCATGCAAATCCAACAATGCATCTCCAAGGAAATGTCATTCATCACAATGAAATGCTTTAACCATACAACTTTTATTTACTGATTGGTACCAAAAAATTATGTGTAGATATGTTTGGCAAATGTCCAAAAGATCACATGATCTTATATAGTACTTGGTTGGGATGTAAGGATATTCTATCTCCATATAAGGATAAGTCGAATATCTATCGAAAACAATATCTCTACCTTCATAAGATAATGTTAAGCCCGCGTACACACCTTCCTCTCAAGTTCCAAACCCTACTTGTAAAATTACTCTGCGTATGTTGTTTCATTCACTCATCAATCTATTACTTCTTGTTTCACATCAGTAGTGAAATCATCCTTGTCTAAGATATGTCAATCAACACCTTTTTGCTCGAAAATTACATTATATAGTTAAGTATCTCATATCTATGTAAAACTCACTGAAATATATTTCTTTATATTTTGATTTTCCTTAAATTCTAACCCCGCCATTTATTTCAGACACTCTTCCTCCCTCATCAGTACAGTTCAAATTTATATTTTACTTGACCTATATAGCTATATTTATTCCCTAGGCCATGATACTACTATAAAATATTCCAATCTTGCAATGGTTGAAACCTTAATGAACATGTTATGCTTTATGCTCTCATATATGTGAAACTCATGTTGTGAAAAAAGTATTATATTGTTACCTTCTCAAAAAATAAAGTGTTATAAATATATAGCCAAATTATTTCACATTCATACACATCCAATTTTCTTGAAAATGAGTTCACTAAATATTTCCCCTTCTTCTACCTTGATATCTAATAAAAAATTCCCAATAATTTTCCAAGTAAAAAACTCCCAATTTTCTCTTCATCAAAAAAAGAATTTACAACTTCATCATGACCAAAAATATGTTTCTAGTTTTATTCAATTAAACCAAGTTTCATCCAAAAGAAATTGCTTATTATATCCTTTGAAATGTAATAAATCAGATAATTCAGAAAATAATAGTCCAGAAGAAGATCCAAAAGCTATGGAAACAGTACAAAAACTTTATAAAGCAATTAAAAATAAAAATCTTATTGAATTGTCTGATATAATTGGAGAAGAATGTAGATGCATTAGCAATGTTGCCTCATCCTTGCAAACTTTCTATGGCAAGGAGGTATGTTAAACTCTTTTATATCGATTTTCGAGGAAATGATCTTTTATGTCCATTTATGAAAATCTTATTTATTTACAAACTCTTTTTTTTTGTTTATTTTTTTTCCTTGAAGCAAGTAATTGATTTCTTCAAATCAATCATAAAACTCCTTGGGAATAACAACTTCGAGTTTGTTTACAAACCTACTACACATGATGGAACACATGTTGGGGTTGCTTGGGAACTAGGTTAGCCCATTATTCTATACTTTTAAAATGTTATTCAAAATTTATTGAATCGATTAATTTGAATTTTTCGATATTACCATTTATTTTTATTGCAGAATGCGGTGAAACTCATATTCCAATTGTGAAAGGTTTTGGATTCTATCATTGCCATTATTACCAGGGTCGTATGATGATAAGGTAAAAAGGAGGAAAAAAACATGTTCATATCAAGGTTTCCTCTATCCTTGTTTTTTTATAATCAAGAGGATTCGAAACTCGATAGATAATTAAACTATCTACATAAAACTCGATAAATAATGAACCAATGATACCTTCGAATGACAGGAATGTGGAGATGATCATGGAGCCACTCCTTCAAATTGAGCCACTTAGACTGGTGAGTGATGATTTTCGAGAGTCAACCAAATTATTCTTTGATCACAATATGTTCATATATAGAGAGATATTCTTTTAAAGTATTTTATGTTCGAGAATCTAACAAATTATTCTTCGATCGCAATTTTTCATATACCTTTTATATGAAATGGAGTACTTTTTATGTAGATTCCAATTGATTTTATTTATTTTTTTTTAAAAAAAAAAGATGATGTCCAAATGAACGATCAAAATTAAGAAGTTTGAATCTTAGGAAAAAAAAACGAGGAATACATATATTATAACAAATTATAGATACATGGTCTACATTTTTTGCTAGTACTAATATAATATTCTTTGTATTTTTATTTCAATTCACCAGAAAATATCATCCTTCCTTGTGAGAGCAATTCAAAAGATGACTCCAAATATTTTGAAGGGAAAGATGAAAGAGGCTATGAAAATCTCGTTTATGATCCTATTATTTGTATATTTCCTGTACTTGATTAAGAACTTCATGTAATTCACTAGTAATTTTCTTTTTTGATTCGTAGCGATCCTGAGTTTCTAGACCCCACTTGTGGGATTATACTGGATATGTTATTGTAGCAATTCTGAGTTGCTTCTTGTGTGATGAATCTTCATAGATGGCACCATCTATGAAGATTATCATAGAACGAGCAACTCAAAATCAATATGCTATTAAAAAAAACATTAGGAAAGAGACATAATAATGTGTTTGTAATGTCACTCCTCTGTAACTAGTCATAGGAGATCATTTCCTCAATAAGTGGCAACGATAAGCAATAAGAAAACAGGAATTTTATATCAACGACGAAAAAGAAATATACTCTCCAATGTATATTGTAGACCTGACATGTACATCTTAATTCCAACGAGTTCGAACAAGCTAAGGATCTGTTAATGTTCCTACTATCCGTATATATCAAGAACGCCAGGATTTTACAAGAACAAAGGAGGCTAGTGAACCTAGATCAAGGCCGTGGCATGATTACAAAAACAACTTGTCGCCATAAGGCCAGGAGCAGATCAATCCAGATTTCTAATTACATATTATGATGTCTAACTATGTTAATAAACTGAACTTACCTAAAAACCAAGATACATCTTCGTGTCATCGAACAATAAAGTAGCTACGACCTGAAATACCTGCAAAAAAACATGGCTTGAAGTCCAATACAAATGCTTATGTGTATCGAAAAGTAACACATGAAGATACTCGAGTCTAGTAGAAATTTACTTGAGGTGTAATGATTGTCATTCTTACTAAGAACGTGTTATTCTCTGTAGACTAGAAAAGTTTTCATCTTACAACTTAAGAGGAAGAGAAGTAAAGAGTGGCTCGTGTGCCATAGCTCATATATTGAATGAACGAGAAGAAATTCTGGGGTTGTCCAAGAGTTAATGCAACACGGCTTTTTACCTACCATAATTATATAGACGTATAGTCATTGCTACACAAAATGACGACCTGCCAGCATCTCGGGTAATTCTGTGGCAGAAACGCTTTCACATTGTAGGAGTTCCTGAAGCTTTGGGTCACACACGATCATCGTAGAATTCACAGGATCCTGCAAGCAGAAATGCAGAAATATATGCTAAAGGTGCAGAGGTATGTGATGATATTGCTTAGAGATATTAAAAATTTGTAGCAAGGTAGAAAACGAGAAAGGAACTAAGAGTAGAGAAAACAAAACACATGCCCTGTGTATAACCAAAACAAAAGAAGTAGATTATAGCATCTACCTCAAGTTGGTTAAGCTTTATATAATCCCAAATACGTTTCACGGCATCTGTTTGGAGAATCTCCTTTTCTTCACTTTCAAAAAATTTGGCGAGCGCATCAGATATTGTAACAGTGGATGAGACAGGTTGTTCAACCTTAGTAGCCACGGAATCAGCTTCAACCTTCAATCTTTTAGCTTGATCAACTTGTTCTGCAGGGGTTGGACAGGAGAACGTTTTCATTAAAATAGTTATAAACCTTTCAAACAGTAGCTACTTGTCGATTTCTCCCTTCTCTTCATTTTTTATGTACTTTTTGTGAGTGTGAAAATAAGAGATATATTATTAAAAATGGATATCATTTATTAATCGACATACTTGAAGGATCGAGTGCTGTGATATGTTTAGCCAGCAGCTTATTCATCTTGAACATGTCGGTGCAGTCTGTTTCAAAGAGTGCTCGCAGAGCATCGTTGCAGATAATCTTCCGCTTGTTACCAGGATCCTGTAAGTTGTGTTTCCTGATGTACACCCACAGCTGCTTCACAATCTGATCGAGCAAAGAAAGAAGTATATATGATCTATGTTGAAACAGCCAACTACAACTCGGGAACTTTTGATACGACAATCATACCTCTGTCCTGGGCATTGCGGGTTGACCAACAATAGCCTGAAGTTCAGGTGAAACACCACAGACTTTGTTAAGACCACCTGGTCCACCCCTCCTTTTTGTTCCAGAAGTAGCACTGGAATAAACAGAAACCATATCAAATACAGGAAGCTTTGGATAGTTAAACCACATAAACAATATGATCAACTCGTATAACTAGGGGGAATACGTTTTCTTAACTGAATCAGATATCATTTATTTTTGAGTTTCAGAAATCGATTAAGAAACAAAATCGGTATAAAAGCACAGGACACTTAAGACATAACATGCAATGCTTTTCCTCCACATCATTAGGTTCGATGTAAAACACTTCCAATTTAAAATTCCCCAAAATGGTTAATTCTTAAGTAAAAAAAAAAACATTTCAAACTCAACCGAAAGAACTATAACTCCCAAACGGTCAAATTCACTTTAGAAAACGAAAAAAAAGGTGAAAAACAATATAAAATGGTTACAACTTACAACTACCTACTTAAGAAAGGAAAATGTGACTGTATTATTGATGGATTGAAACAAAACAATTCCCTCAATACAACTTAACTCTATCAATCATGTACGAGTAGTAAAGAAGTATAGAGTACTTTATTGGTTTCCAAAGGGACAAACTAACCATATATAAAGATTCTGGTTTCCAGGTTTAGTTCGAAATTACATCCCCTAAATAATACTCATTCGTGTTCAATTTGTGCTTTTTTCCTATTTTGATGACAAGGGAAACCCGCAGCCACTACCCTTTGAGTGCGCACAAGCTTAGCCCCCGTTAGCACAGGGTGAACCCCGCTCATATGCAATAGCTCGCAAACCACATAGAGAGGTAACCCACACTAGGAAAGCCTACTAGGAAAGCCTGGTGCGATGATTCAAATACTTTGTCTACTCTTGTAAGGTTGTTATTGGCCCAAGTAATAGCCCTAAACTATCGAAGTTGCTACCAATTTTTTCTTGTTAGATAATCGTGGTGTCCGGACCAAATTTAGTGAAAATTTGAACACGTATACGTAAACATAGGAAATGATTAAATAAGAGTTTACACCAAGTCAATGCAAAATGAGTTATTACGTGAATTAACGAAGTAAAATAAACTATAAATTTAAAACATGACATGCTGTGTAAACACCCGGTGCGGTGCGGGTAAGTTTTTTCTATTAAATAACGTAATCAAATGACATAAGAGCATAAAATTAATTTAGAAAAAATAAAAAGACTATCCCTTTTTACTCCACCTATATTCGCCCAACTACCGGCACCAACTTTAAATTAGCAAAAAAAACAATTAAAAAAAAATATAAACAAATTCTTAAATAGTATTTTCAGTAAAATTAATTTTCATCTGAAAAAGTTAAAAAGACAAACTTATCCTCGCCGAGTTATACTACAAGGAAATACAGCATACCTTTCCTTAGGGGCAGAAGGGACATTTGACGACGCATGTTGAGCTGGAGCGGCAGCGGTTCTCGCCACCACCGGCGCCGGAGCTTGTATCTGCACTTGCGGTTGCCGGTGCTGCTGCTGCGGAGACATCAGTGGAGGTACATGGTGCTGAAAATAGAGCTGCTGTTGCTGGTGCTGGTGATGATGATGTTGTTGTTGAAGGGCAAAATGGGAATAAAACTGCTGTTGAGCTTGAGTGTTAGCAAATTGTGTGTGGTTTAAGAGGGTAAAATGGTCTTTAACCATCAACGGAGGAGAAATAAGCTGCGGTGGCTGTGATCGGAGAAGACTGATCTGATCACTGATAAACTCCGCTTTATGTGAAAGGTCTTGTCCAAGTTTTGCTCCGAGCTGTTGTACGACGCAGTTTAACGATGTAACGGCGTTAGGGTCCGATTGACGGAGCAAAATCTCAACACCTCTAGCTATTTCCTGGTCCGACACCATAGCTTTGCTTTCATACAGTAACGGTGAAGTTAACGGCGTTAATTTTCTCCCTCTGTTCTTCTTCTTTCTCTCTGTTGAAGCTCACTCTCTCTCTGTTAATGGCTGTTTCTCTCTCTCTTATCTGATATATAAGTATTTAATGACGAATATACCCTTGCTTAGTTTAAAAGTTTGTTTACTACTTTTTGCACTTTTTCCATGCTCTCTAATCTCTAAGGGTCCCCATTTTTGACCTTTTTTTTTCTTTCTTAATTAATTTTATGTTCGAATCAATTTATATGTATTTTAATTAATTATACATAATATGCTAGATGGACATTTTATTAAAATTAATCATGGATTACTTGATCATTCATTAAATTAAGATTGAAGTATTGTATTTTTGTCATTTTATCGCTATCATAATATTGCCTTGAAATAATACTAAATAAATTTTGAAGATCTTAGGAATATATTTAATAGGAGGGTAATTAATAGGAACATTGGGGGAAAAATAATAAAGTTGATTAATTTATTAATCATCATGTAAAATAGAAAGTGTGTTCATTTAATATGGGACGAAGAAAGTACTTTTTTGTGTTTTGCTGAATTTAAATATGAAATATCATGATTTTTAATTTAATTGATTGATTACTAGATAATTTTTTATTCATGATATCTGAATCAAATTTCTTGCATATGTGACCGATTATACGAGATACTTATCACATCTCACCAACAATAGATACTAGATAACTCTTATGTCAAGGCAAGAGAAATGAGAAAAAATTATTTTTTCTTTTTGTTGAAATTTTAAATTTGAGACCTCGAATTTCTCACTCACTCTATTGATCACTAGTCACACCTTTAAGTGTCACTAGACGATATTTTTGAGTGCCATAACTTTTTCTTTTTTTGAATTTGTATAAAAAAAAAAAATTCATCAAGATTAAAGAATTTTTTTGTCTTCACAAAATAAAGACAAGACTTGTATACATATATTTTTTCAAACTTCACTTATGATTATACATTCAATATATTATTATTATTATTGTCATAAAATTTAATTAAACGCCTTCACGTAAAATAAAACTAACAATGTGTTGGCATCAAGAAGAAGCAAGGTTATAAAAGTAATTATGTGAAGTGGGGACCTTTGATTTTAAAGGGGAAAAAGGTAAAAAAAAATAGTAATAAGTATTTGAGAGGATGAAGATGAAGTGGTGGGCCCAAAAGAGGTTAGGCTAAAATTGGAATTGTCTTGTCTTCCCCAACAGTTTTTGAATTCATTTTTGCTAATTTTGGGTTTTTTTTACTTTACTTAAATACCCTTGAGTCTAGCTTACTCTACCATTGGAAAAGTGAGGTTATTTTGGGAAATAATGAGTGTTTGAGTGTCACAGCTACATGCCGTTTGATTAAAGATTGAGTTTGGTCAACAACTTGATGAAGGTCACAATCTTTGCAATGCAAAACAAGATTTTCCATAAACATAGATAATACTTTAATGCCTTACGATTAATCTGAAGTCTCGAATTCGAATTTAACATGAAAAAGATTTAATAAATATTTTTTTAAAAATAAAGTTTAGTGAGGCGTCATCGAATTAATCAAATCTTCAATATATTAAAAGATTAATAGAAAAACTATGTACGTGTTATAAAGTATTTGTATTATAGTGAATGTCTATCATGTGGAGTCCTTTTTAAGATATGGTTAAAGAGCCTTCCTACTTGGGGATCAAGTTAGATTTCTCCTATAAATAGAGCGCTCCTCTTCATTGTAAATTAATTCATCAAGAGAAATAACAAGTCTCTTCTTTTCTCTCTTGTTTCTTCTTCTTATTCTATAGTTTTATAACACGTTATCAGCACGAGACGCTAAAATCTCAAAACTGAAGGTTAGATTTGAAGAATTAATAAAGGTATTATTTATTCTTTTGTTTTTAATTTTAATGGTCAATCTTACAAAACTAGAGTTCACTGCCCTTCAAAGTTCGGGCAGGAACTACCTCTCATGGGTGTTGGATGCTGAAATCCATCTTGATGCAATGGGTGTTGGAGACACCATAAAATAAGAAAATAAGGCATCAAATCAAAACTGTGCACGAGCAATGATATTCTTGCGTCATCATCTTGACGAGATTCTGAAAATCGAATATCTGACAGTTAAGGATCCACTTGTTTTGTGGAAAAACCTAAAATAAAGATTTGACCACTTGAAGATGGTTATACATTCAAAGGCACGATATGATTGGATGCATCTAAGGCTACAAGACTTAAGGTCTATACATGAGTATAATTCTGCCATGTTCAGAATCACTTCTCAATTGAAATTATGTGGAGAAACGGTTAGCGAGATTGATATAATGGAAATTTGCTATTTATGAGAAAAATCCTGAGGCAAATTTTATCTCTGAAAATCAAGTTGACATCACGCACTTGGATGTAGCAGATTTCTTCGTACATCCTAAAGGAAAAATAGATCACTTAATTGGTGATGGTTCAAGATAGCGAATTAAGTGATCTATTTTTCCTTCAGGATGTGCAGATTTTCATCATATCAATCTCACTAACCGTTTCTCCACATAATTTCAATTGAGAAGTGATTCTGAACATGGCAAAATTATACTCATGTAGTCTTGTAGCCTTATATGCATACAATCATATTGTGCCTTTGAATGTATAACCATCTTCAAGTGGTCAAATCTTTCTTTTAGGTTTTTCCACAAAATAAGTGGATCCTTAACTATCAGATATTCGATTTTCAGAATCTCGTCAAGATGATGACGCAAGAATATCATTGCTCGTGCACAGTTTTGATTTGATGCCTTATTTTCTTCTTTTATGGTGTCTCCAAGACCCATTGCATCAAGGTGGATTTCAGCATCCAACACCCATGAGAGGTAGTTCCTGCCCGAACTTTGAAGGGCAGTGAACTCTAGTTTTGTAAGATTGGCCATTAAAATTAAAACAAAAGAATAAATAATACCTTTATTAATTCTTCAAATCTAACCTTCACTTTTGAGAAATTAGAGTCTCGTGCTGATAACGTGTTATAAAACTATAGAATAAGAAGAAGAAACTAGAGAGAAAAGAAGAGAAGACTTGTTGAGTTTTAAAGATATCCGTGAAAATGGTTATCATATCCAATCAATGGATGAAATAAATCTTGAATATCTTGGTATTACCAAGTATGTTAATGGGCAGACATGTGTTATAGAAAAGTTCCCTGCTTTATCTTCTGGCTTGTATTGGGAAAAAATTAGTGCAATTGAGACACATTTTATAGTAAATAAGAAGTTTACTGATTCCAATACATTTGTAGTTTGGCATGATCGTCTAGGACATCCTGGGTCAATAATGATGAAACGAATTATAGAAAATTCGAATGGACATCCACTAAAAGACATAAAAGTTCTTTTAAATGGTGAATTTTCTTGTACTGCTTGTTATCAAGGCAAGTTAATTGTGAGACCATCACGAATGAAAGTTAAGATTGAGTCTCCTGCGTTCTTGGAACGTATACATGGGGATATTTGTGGACCTATTCACCCACCTAGTGGGTCATTTAGATATTTTATGGTTCTAATAGATGCTTCTTCTAGATGGTCTCATGTGTGCCTATTGTCATCTCGTAACTTGGCATTTGCAAAATTATTGGCACAAATAATAAGGTTAAACACTTTCCTGATAATCAGATTAAGTCCATTCGTCTTGATAATGCTGCAGAGTTTTCATCCCAATCATTTAATGATTATTGTTTAGCAATTGGGATAACAGTTGAACACTCCGTTGCTCATGTTCATACTCAGAATGGTCTCGCAGAGTCATTAATTAAACGTTTGTAATTAATAGCAAGACCATTGCTTATGAAAACTAAGTTGCCCACTTCTGTGTGGGGACATGCAATTTTGCATGCTGCAACACTTATTCGTCTCAGACCGATAAGTTATCATAAGGTTTCTCTATTGCAATTGGTTATGGGTCAAGAACCTAATATATCCCATCTAAGAATTTTCGGAAGTGATGTACATGTGCCTGTGGCACCACCAAACCGCACTAAGATGGGCTCTGAAAGAAAGTTCGTAATATATGTTAGGTTTGAGTCACCCTCCATTATTCTCTATCTTGAACCATTGACTCGAGACATGTTTACTGCTAGATTTGCAGATTGTCGGTTTGATGAGACAGTTTTTCCAAAATTAGGAGGAGAGAATAGTGAAATAAAACGAGAAATTTTGTGAAAAAATTTATCATTGTCTCATCTTGATCCATATTCTTCTACTTGCGAACAAGAAGTACAAAAGATTATTCATCTGCACAAAATTGCAAATCAAATGCCAGACGCATTTACAGATTTGAAAAGGATTACTAAATCACATATTCGTGCAGAGAATGTCCCAATTCGAATTGATGTCCCTAAAGGACCATCCACTAGTGTCATAACTAATGAGTCAAAAACACACCTAAAGCGTGGTAGACCATTGAGGTCTAAGGATCAAAATCCTAGAAAAAGAAAGATTAAATGTCAAGATGACACTATGAAAGAATCTCATATGAAGTTCAAAATTTGAATAAGTCTGATATTCATGAAAGAATCAATGAACTTGAAACTCAAAGAAATAATGAACTATCCATAAATTTAAGAGATGTTGAAACTATTATGAATCAATAAGAAATAGTGGTTGATTATGTCTTTGCATATAATGTTGCAACAAATATCATGCAAGATAATGAGGATCATGAACCTCAATCTGTTATAGAATGTCGACAACGAAATGATTGGCCAAAATGGCAAGAAGCAATTCAATCAGAGTTGAATTCACTTGCCAAGAGTGAAGTTTTTGGACCTATAGTTCAAACACATAATGGTATTAAACCTGTTGGTTACAAATGGATTTTTTGCGAAAAAAAAATGAGAAAAATGAAATACAAAGGTATAAAGCACGCCTTGTGGCACAAGGATTTTCTCAAAGGCCTGGCGTCGACTATGAAGAGACATACTCACCCGTTATGGATGCAATAACATTGCGTTATCTCATTAGTTTCACAGTCCATGAGCAACTTGAAATGCATTTGATGGATGTGGTTACAATCTACCTTTATGGATCACTTGATAATGAGATATACATGAAAATTCCTGAAGGATTTGCGATGCCTAAATCATGTAATTCAAAATCTCGAGAAATGTATTCAATTAAATTGCAAAGATCATTATATGGTTTGAAGCAATCTGGGCGCATGTGGTATAACAGTCTTAGTGAGTATTTAATTAAGGAAGGTTATACAAATGATGCAATTTGTCCATGTGTCTTTATAAAGAAAACAATATCGAAATTCGTTGTACTTGCTATTTATGTTGATGACATAAATCTTATTGAAACTCCAATAGAGCTTCAAAAGGCAATTTATTATTTAAAGAATGAATTTGAGATGAAAGATCTGGGAAGGACAAAATTATGTCTTGGTTTGCAAATTGAGCATTTGACAAATGGTATTTTTGTTCATCAATCTGCCTACACAGAAAAAGTGTTGAAAAGATTCTGTATGGATGAAGCGCATCCATTAAGTACTCCAGTGGTTGTTCGTTCACTTGATGTGAATAAGGATCCATTCCGACCTCAAGAAAAGGATGAAGAAATTCTTGGTTCTGAAGTACCATATCTTAGTGCAATTGGTGCACTAATGTATCTTGCTAATACTATAAGGCCTGATATAGCTTTTGTTGTTAACTTGTTAGCAAGGTATAGTTCTGCTCCTACTAGGAGACATTGGAATGGGATTAAACACATTTTGCGATATCTTAAAGGGACAACTGATATGGGCTTATTTTATTCTGTTAATTGTAGCCCAAATCTTGTTGGTTATGCTGATGCAGGATATTTATCTGATCTACACAAAGCTCGATCCCAAACCGGCTATGTGTTTATATGTGGGGGGACTGCCATATCTTGGAGATATACAAAGCAGTCCATCGTAGCCACTTCATCTAATCATGCTGAGATAATACTATTCATGAAGCAAGTAGAGAATGTGTGTGGTTAAGGTCTATGATACATCTCATTCGAGAGAAATGTGGTTTGAAATGTGATAAAGTACCCACCACTTTATATGAAGATAATGCAACATGCATAGCACAACTTAAGGGAGAATTCATAAAAGGAGATAGAACAAAGAACATTTCACCGAAGCTTTTCTATACACATGAACTTCAAAAGAATGGTGATATAAATGTGCAACAGATTCGTTCAAGTGACAGTGTGGCTGATCTATTCACCAAGTTTCTACCAACTGCAACTTTCAAGAAGATGGTGCATAAGCTTGGCATGCGAAGATTCAAGTCTCTGGATTAATGTTCTCATTAGGGGGAGTGAATACGCGCTGTACTCTTTTTCCCTTACGAGATTTTGTCCCACTGGATTTTCCTTATAAGGTTTTTAATGAAGAAACCTAGATGCGTATTAATATATATGTGTACTCTTTTCCTTTACTAAAGTTTTTCTTTTCTTAAAGTTTTTTTAGTAAGGTTTCTGACGAGGCACATCATCTATGAATTAGACATTCAGGGAAGTGTTATAAAGTATTTGTATTATAGTGAATGTCTATCATGCGGAGTCCTTTTTAGGATATGGTTAAAGAGTATAAATAGAGTGCTCCT
Source organism: Solanum chilense (assembly GCA_032847665.1). Classification (NCBI taxonomy): domain Eukaryota; kingdom Viridiplantae; phylum Streptophyta; class Magnoliopsida; order Solanales; family Solanaceae; genus Solanum; species Solanum chilense. The sequence goes on along the minus strand of CM064973.1, from coordinate 6,729,024 downwards.
CTTCATTGTAAATTAATTCATCAAGAGAAATAACAAGTCTTCTCTTCTTTTCTCTCTAGTTTCTTCTTCTTATTCTATAGTTTTATAACAGTACGATCATTTTTTAATTTGTTCTTTATCCTATAGTTTCTTCTTACTAATCTTTTTCTCTATTAAATTTAAATTTGACATTAACTGATAAGTAAACGTTCTAACTAAATAATCACAAATAACAATTAAAACCTCCAATTTATTATCGTTGTGTCTTGTATCTATCTAGCAAGCATTTAATTAGATATTCATTTTATAAATTGAGGACTAATCAAATATATATAACACAATAGACACAAGTTAAGGAGTTGTTTAATTATCAAAAAAAAAACAAAAGACGATCACTAATAACATATAAATATTTTAATTATTTTGGAAAAATGCACAAGTAGCCCCCTATACTATTACTGAAACCTCATCTTAACTAAAATAAAGTCATATTACCTCTGAAATTATTTTCTTTATAATTTTGTGTACCTTTTTACTTACATGACATTTAAATATTTCACACGCATCTCAATTGTGTGGAGTTACGGAGCATGCCACATAATACAAAAGTTTCACAGAATTACAAAAAAATAAGTTCAGGGGTAATAAGACCTTAGTTTAGTTAAGGCGTGTCTCTAGAATTTCGACAATAGTCTAAGAGTACTTGTACATTTTTCCAATTATTTTTAATATCTTATATTTTGATTTGATCCTTATTTTATTTCTTATTTGCACTAAAAAAAATAATTTTAAAAACATCGGAACCAATCGAACCAAAATTGAAATTCCAAACCAAACTATTTGGATTCATACTTATTCAAAATTGATAACCAAATCATCGAACCAAAGTTTAATAAAAATCGAACAAACCCTCCTAATAGTCATTTATCAATTTGTTCACATACGTAATTTACGTAAATTTATAAGGGCAACTTTCACATATAGCAAATAAAATATTCATATTTGTATGCTATAACAAAGTAGCATAATTGTGATCCATAGCAAACATAGAAACTATATAATTCGCTACACATATACAATGTATAAAACGAAGTGTATAAAACAAGAAAGAGAAAGACATTTGGGCAGAGAACTGTATAAAAACGAAGCATATAAAACGAATTGTATTATTATAAGTGTATAGAACGATTATATACAATATGATTTGTATAAATCGAGAAAGAGAGAAAGATAAAAGAGACTTGACAAGGAATATACAATTGAATCAAATTATATAAAACGAGAAAGAAAGAAATTAGATACAATTTGAAAATTATATAAAACGAGAAAGAGAGAAAGGCAAAAGAAAATGGGCAAGAGAGTATTTTTATTGTATAATTATAAGTGTAACGAAAATATATATACTTGCATGTGTATATACAATTTTCTCACGCTTTATACAAACAGAAACTCAATTTATACATTTCGCTTCTGTTTGTATAAGTGAGAAAGGCGAGGGTGGCAAGCGAGATCTGGAAAATGGGAGAGAAGGGAACAAAAAGATATGTATTTTTACAATTTTCTCTGCTTTATACAAATAAAAACAATTTTTATACACTTGTGTTTGTATAAAAAGTAAGGAAGCGAGCGAGAGATTGGAGGAGAGTGGCGAGCGAGATATTTGGCAGAGAGTCGCCTCACAATTTTTTACAACCGTTTGCTATGAAGCATAATTAAATTAAACCATAGCTACTCCATTTATTTTAGATTATTAATTTATTATTATATATAATTTTTCCAATTTATAAACACTCATATTACTATAGTTCTGTTTCGAACCAAAACTTAAAATGAGTTTATCTCTAACTTAAGTGCACACCAAAGACGACTCGTTTGGGCCATTTGCCCAATTTGACAAGTCCTAACCAAAACCCAAAATCTATGGCTATGGCGCAGGTGCTGAGCCTACAAGTTTCAACCCCAGCACCACCGCACCACCACCGCGCCACCTCATCTTTGACCCGGCCGGCGCTGCTAACTGCTCCGTCCTCCACCGCCGACAAGAGTTTCCGTTCCTTACAACACAAACTCCAGAGCAATGGCAGATTTTCTTGCCTCTTCTCTGATAATCGCAAACAGGTAGTACAAAGTTTTAAGTTTTTGAAAATTCCCAATTTGATGGTTTTTGTGCTTTCCCTTAGAGAGAAATGAATTGGGTGTGTTTTGGATTATCAAGAAAAATGTCTGTAGCAAAAAAGTGTACTAAATTAGTGAAAGGGGCTTTATGTATTGCGTTTGTTATCATTCCTGCTGGTTAAAAGAGTGTTTGCACCTGTGGGTTGTGTATAAGATGTGATAAAGTTATCAACTTGGGTATTGTTTTTTGCTAACTCCAATAAAGGAATAAGGAAGAAAATGTTTGTACTTGTGTGAGTGAACAAATTGTTTTCAATAGTTCTTGGAGTGAGCTTGGGCTAGAAAGAGAGTTTGTATGGGTGTGTAAACACTTGGTGATTTTTCGATTTGTCCTCCTAGCCTTGAGGACAGTGTTACTTGGTACTTGTTGCTGGTGGGAGGTGACATGTATCCCGTGAAATAATTAGTTGAGTTTTGTGAAAGCTTGAACAGACACCGCGGTTATCAAAAGAAAGAAAAATTCATGATGTTCTACTTGAGTGCTTGTTCATACCATGGTGTCCTAAAGACTGTAGTAGAAGTTCTAGCACGTTTCAGTTACTTGAGTGTTGCATCCTATCGAGAAAGTCTCTATCATATTGCATACTATTCTGAAACTCCTAAACGATTTCATTGACCCAAAAGAGTTTACCACAAGTTAAATGTATGTGATGTTTTAAATTTGTGGAACAAGGTTCTCCACTTGATTTTGTGCCTGATATATTGAAGGACAGTGAATTCTGCTTTCTCTGTCTTTTTATCTCTCAGGCCGAGCACACATCCTGTCAAGAATAAAGAAAAAGAAAACAAAATGCTTCTGGTCTTTCCTGAGCCTGTTCTTGGTCATTTTAGCCTGGCTTCTGCTATTGCCATCATTCTCAAAGAAGAGTTACCACCACTTTCTGTGGTTGCTCTACGATATTGATTCCATTGTTACTTTTTAGGATGTTTGGCTTTTTTTACTGGCCAAAATAGGTTTCCATTCCTTCTCTATTTCCTGCCTCTTCGGACTGGAGTAGCATGGTAAGAAGGCACTCAATAAGCAAAATGGCAAAGCTGTTGAATTGTGTTAGTTTATCTATTAGATGTAGTAGTCATGTACCAAATGGAAAATCAGAATATAACATTCTGAAAGATCATCGCTTCTTATATCCTGACCTGAAGTTCTTTGCATCCTACATTTTGTTTGTGCCTTAGATTCTTGGCTTTACATGGATTAAGGTTATTGGAAGATCACATTATCTTGAATCTCCTTTGTATGTTGTATTCTTATTAGTCCGACTAGTAAAGAGGAGTTTAGAACACTCTCCCTGCAGCCACAAAAGTATATTTTCTTCTAATATAAAAATAAGAGTTCAGAACATTTGATAATCTTTTTCTTCCGTGTGTCAATAGCTCAGGAAACATGGATTTATTAAATAAAATTTGAAATAAAAGATAGAGCTTTTAGAACAATCAATTGTGTGGAAGTAGTGAGGGGCTGAGGGTAGACATTGTGGCTTTATCCATATCCAGCTATTTGCTCTGTGGGTATTCATACGTTTTCTTCCATTCAGTGCTGGTGTGTTTGATGTAGGATAAGGGTGAGAATTTCTAAACTATAATTGCAAGAGGAAGTTTCAAAGTTCTTGCTGATCATTAGCACACATATAGGCTGTGAAACGGTTCAGAAAGGTATGCTTTTGTAGTTGTTGGATGGATAGTTGTCTGATGGGAGAAAGATAGAACTTAGAAGAGAGTTATTCTCACTATTCTCAGTTCTTCGCCTAGTTCACTATAACCAGAAACTGTAGTTGTTCTCTTAATTGATTTAGGGCTTCCAAGAGAGATAAAAAAAAGAGTCAGAAATGCCACTAAGAAATCATTCTCACTAATTTTTTCTGATGAAGGCTCCATAAATGCAAAGAGCAGATTGTTTGATCGATATGAGTTAGCTTTTATGAAGATTGCTCCACATTGGCACTCTTATGTACATTAAGTTTCACTCCATAGATTTCACTTGAAATGAACCAGACACTGGGTTTGTGATAACCCTTAGAAAAGGAGTGTACAACTTCAATTGTGTGTTTCGCCTTTAGGATTATATTCACAAGGTTTCTTCAGCCATACTTAACTTTATAGACTCAAAGTACCTATCTGCATTTCTAGGTCATGCGCCTTCAGACTCGGGCATTATCTCATTTGGATTATGTACCTTGGTAATAACTTTTTGACTTAACAAACAGAAATTAATGAGCTTAGTAATTCCAATTTGCAACATCTTGGTGTAGACACGAGCTACACAGAAGTTTTCTTCGAATTGATGTTTCTAGCAATCAGAGGAAATAGAATTCTAGTTAAGCCATATTTGGGAACAAGTCGAGGCTTCTAGATTTAGCAGTAATTTCACATGCTTGCAAAATTTGAACAAGGCGACTCTACGTGAAACATATGAAGTGGAAGTTCCCTATTCTATTTTATGTTTTATCTTATTCTGTCAGGTCTATTTACCTATCTGTGTTGTGCTGTTTCATATAAACAGGACGAGGCTAGAAAAGCTCTAGAAAGTGCTTTGGGAGGAAAGAAAACTGAGTTTGAGAAATGGGATAAAGAAATTAAACGAAGGGAGGAAGCAGGTGGAGGAGACAATTCAGGCGGAGGCGGTTGGTTTAATTGGCGTAGATGGTTTGGTGGCTCGGAGGATGGCCATTTTTGGCAGGAAGCCCAACAAGCAACCCTTGCTATCTTGGGTATTATTGTCATGGTGAGCAATTAATTATATAAGATTTTTTATACTCCCTCTAGGCTATTTTACGTAACACACTTTCCTTCTTAGTCTCTTCCTAACAAAATGATATGTTTCAATTATATCCTAACCACATAAACATCATGGGATGTTTGAGACAATAAACTTCAAATGTTTTTCCGTTTTACTGAAACTCTGTGCTCAGCCAAACACCTTCATAGAAACAGAAGGATAGGAGTTTCTTTGGAACTTATAAGATTTCAACTTATAATATTATTCCGCACTTCTACTTGTCTCTTATTCATCAATACACCGTGTTTGAATTTGCAGTACTTGATAGTTACAAAAGGAGATGTGATGCTTGCGGTGATATTCAACCCTCTGCTGTTCACTCTACGCGGAGCAAGGAATGGGTTTACCTTTGTAACATCACAAATTATGAGAAAAGTATATCCTGCTAGCCAAGACAGCTTTGGTACCATATCTCCGGAAGAAGTTCCTTCTCGTGTTTCTGCCAAAGAGACGGTAGCAAGAAAATGGGGAAGCGATTAGTCACTCGTTCACTAGCAAGTACTTTTCTTCTCCTTGTGTTCTGATATTTTTAGTGCTTTTTGTTAGCTTGCTTTTCCATTCAGTGTGGGGAGGAAAAAAGGGTGCTTCTACGAAAGTATAGTCATCGGTGGCTAATACCTTCTCGAGACTATTGAACCTGAAATTCACTTTCCATCGCTCTTTTTAGGTTGGCGTAATATAGAAAATTGTTTCATCAGCTTCATGTTGATTTCATCTTTAACATTTGAAATGGTAATATACACAATTTTGTAATATATTGAGTTACTAGTAATTGTGGCATAATCTCATGTATTGTTCTTCCAATTCATGTTATTACGGTCATCGATTGCTTTATCTCTTAAAGAGATCGTACTTACGATGGTATTTGAACGTAAAACTTGTTTGAAATTGAGACATAATCATCGTTATTTTATATTTGCGATACGTAGAAGAGCCCTAATTTGAATTGGTTCATGGTAATGGTAATAATGATTGTCCCCATTAATGACAACATTATAATTTTAATTTGTCATGTCTAGCAAGTACTTCTTTGACCACCAACAACATAATTCACCATCATTAGTCATAATGAAAAGCAAAATAAAGTCTTTCGACTTTTATCGTCGAGAATTATAGTGAGATGAATAAAAAACATCATCGTTTATTATAATCTTGAAATTATAATCAAAATAGAATTTTGCGACTCTTTAAATAGCAGCGAATCATCTCCTTTTAAACGATATGATTCAAATTAGTCGAGCTTCAATATACAATATAATTGATATAAATTATAATTATCGCGTAAGTGGAGTTTGAAGAGATAAAGTATTGAAAGATTTTATTCCTATTTTATCTAAGGTGTAAAAGTTATATTCGATAAACTCTCGAGTCTCGATTTTCTTTTTTCTAATTGAGGAAATAGAAAAAGTAAAGAAGAAAACAGAAAGGTTTCCACAATATTCCTTAATTATGTTAGCGTGAATTATTATGAATCATAATTAATATTTCTCAATGACTTCAACTAATCATGCTAATTATCATAATTATAAATAAATCGATGGGAATATACCAGAAAATCATGATAACACGTATAGAAATAATTCTAAATCCCCATTAATTTATTCAATCACGTAAAATAATTACTCATCCTTATCTTCTTATATTATTCTCAAGATTTTTATTATTGATGTAAGTTACAAAAATCATTATCTACCCTACTAATTATTTCATTATACTATTTTCGAACATTTATCCAGTACCAAGCTCAAAATTATTTATTTTTTTAGGGAAACAATATTATAGTCAAAGAAATTGTTCAATAAATTATTTCACTTGAGTTATCCATTAAAGTATATGAATCGATATAGTCTAATATTAAAAACGATACACATCTATAGTTTCTTAAATTTCTCAATAAATTTCATTTTAAATACATAAATTACATCCTATTTCAATTGAGCATTTGAACCGTATTTCTATTTTGAACTTTCCGGTTAAATATTAAAAAAGATTATATGTATATTTTCAATTGCTCATTATTTAAAATACGTATTAACACCGATAAATAGTAAAACCTTGTACATGTTCTAATTGAGCTAATGTATACATTTCATTATATCAAATTATGAAATTCCAAAAAAAAAAACAACGTATTTGCAATAGTCATGCAATAACAACAACAAAAATAAATAGTAATAACAACAATAATTAATAATAAATAACTGTTTGTTTAGATAAAATCCTTAATATCTCTTGATGTATATGTCTGTGTCAATAATAAATTCTCTGAAGTTATTTATGTTAAAGAATTAATAAATGACCATAGTCATAACTCATAAATATTAAAAATGTACAATCTTTTGACAATAACATTTTATTGCATTCAATTCACTTTATTTTTTCCAAGACAAATATAAAATATAGTTAAAAATTATTACTTTCAATTAAATCAATAAAACTTACATATTAATGGCGTTGCATTCTTAAATAAGTTTTATATCACGTAAATTTAAATTAATCGAGACTCGATACGAATACAGTAGAAATGCACGTAGTCCTCAAGTATGGAATAATTGTCCAATGAGAGAAGAAGTCCAAAAATTAGTTAAAATTCCTCTCTTACACCCAATCTTAAGCTGTCTCCTAAGTGACCTTCACGATCTCTCCACCATTTTTATAATTATATCTTATATTATACCAAAAAATAAAATTCAATAATTATTACTCTTCTCTTAATTTATATTTTAATAATAACATGTCTCTTTTCTTTTTCGATGATGATAAATTTACAATCACCTTAAAATTATCTTTAGAAGATAAAAATATTTTTATAGAAAACTTTTGAATCGAGTAAGGAACGTTAAATCAGCTAGCATGATAATACAGAAGTAAAGAAGACATAAAAAATACTACTAAGGAAAACATAACATAAATATCTAAGCGAGTCTCACGTGACATATTTAATATTACTAGATAAAATATATATTTTACTTTTTAAAATTTCATGTCAAGTCAAAATCAGAAAAATAAATTAAAAACGAGACTATATTATTACGCATATTTTTTAATTTCTTATTCTCACAATATTTGGATCACCACAAGACCTTTTCCATTTTGTACCTTAAAAAAACCAAATCCCTCCTTATTTTTCTCACTTTTTTTCTTGGTGTCTTTTTTCTTCTTACCATTGTAGTAAACAATACTTTTGACCATTTTCTCACAACCCAAACATATTTTTTTTTTAAAAAAAATCATTTTTTTCAACTATGATCCAAAAAAAATCTTGTTTTTTTTTTTTTTATAAAGGGGGATTCTTTTTAGCCTTTCTTCAATGTTGTTTTTTCTTTTTGGGTTTTTCTAGTTCTGTTCTTTTCTTGTTATAAGTTAGAAAAAAACTAGTAAAAAAAGCCCTTTTCTTTATATCCATTTTTGTGTTTTGTTTGGCCAAGAATACTTTGTTCTTTGTTGTTGTTGTTAATGTCCTTGGCTGTTAGAGTTGGTGAAAACAGCAAGAAGATGGGGTTTGATGATAATAAGGTAGAAGGTAAAGAAGGGTCAGCAACAATTTGTGAGGGTAATAAGGGAATTGTGGCTGATTTTGACCCTGAGATTGAGAATGGTGGTGGTACTGATGAGGGTAATAGGGTTAATAGGCAAATGAGTGAAAGTTCTATTTATACTACTGATCATGAAGAGGATGATGATGAAGCTAATCACAAGATTGAGTTAGGTCCTCAATGTACACTCAAAGAAACATTTGAAAAGGATAAGGTGTGTCTTGAGTTGTTTTGTTTTTAACATTTCTTGAATTTTGAGCCATGTTGTTTAACAGAGGAAGCATGGATATCAGATATAGGATAAGAAATTAAGATTCCCTTTTTTTGTTTTCTTGAAATATAAAAAAGATTGCATTTTTAGAGTCGTTTTAGTTAGGGAGCGCTTTAGATGTCATAAAGACTTTTGTGGATAATAGACATTTCCTCCCTTTTAGTTATCTTGAAAGATAAAAAAGATTGCATCTTTAGACTCGTCTTAGTTAGGGAATGCTTTAGACAATCTTGGGACTTTCGATGTGAATTTTGATTTAGTTGGACCCCAATGCGGTTAAACATTTCACCCTTTCTGTTTTCTTGAAAGATAAAAAGATTGCATCTTAAATCCTTCTTAAATTTTTCTTTGAATGTTCTGTTTGTTTTGATTCTTCACTTTTGAGTTTCTTGAAATGAAAAGAGAAATGTTGTTTTTATTTCTTTTTAATGTTTATTTTGTGTTGTTTGTTTTGATTTGATTCAATGTTTTGCTTTTAGGATGATGAGAGTTTGAGAAGGTGGAAGGAGCAGCTCCTTGGAAGTGTGGATATCAATGCTGTTGGAGGTAAATATTGTTTTTGATTTAAGATTTACTCCTTTTAACATTCTTGAATTTCTGATTTTTGGTTTTTGAGGAAAGATTGAAAAAATTGGCAGCCCGTAGAGGGGAGGACCGCGCCTCAAGGGGTGTGATGTAGGCAGCTATGGCTGATTTCACAGTTTGAATCTGTTACCGATAGGTCACACGGAGATAACTTTACTGTTGCTCCATTGTTTCCTTTCTTTTTGAGAAAAGAGTAATATGCATATACTCCCTCCCTACTAAAACACTTATCGCTTTTTGCTTCTTGAAATTCAAATTATATGAACTTTGACCAACATTACGAGAGGTATCTTTAGATATGAGAAGAATAGCAACTTACAATACTTTTAGTATACTTTTCGAATATCTAAATTTTAGGTTTTAAAATATTGAATTAGTTAAATTCAGTTTAGTATGAAGATTAATCAAGCTGACTCGTGAGAAGGCAAAACTTGACAATTATTTTTGGGATAGAAGGGGTACAATGTCCTTTTTACTTCTATATTTTGTTTTCATATTGATTTCGTGTTCATTACTTGAGTAGAAAGCCTTTCGTAAATAACCTCAATACCTCCACGAGGTAGGGGTAAGGTCAGGGTAGTTGTTGTTGGTGGTGAGTGAACAGTTCCTTCCATGTTACTTTCATTTTCAAGATATGTTATGGTGAGGAACTCCAAAAATCTCTATACTCGATTTTCCTCTATCCGTGTAGTCTATTCTGTTTACTTTGACACTATGAAACTTATCAGTAGGACTTTGTGGTTGATATAATCTTAATGAGCGGACTGTGCTGGTATAAAACTTGACACTTTCCATGACTGCTGAATAATGTAGAATCCCTGGATCCAGAAGTGAAGATCTTGAGCCTTGCAATTAAGTCTCCCGGTAGATCTGATATTGTTCTCCCTATCCCCGAGGACGGAAATCCCAAGAGTCCATGGTTTGTCCTGAAAGAAGGGAGCAAATACAGCCTAAAATTTACGTTCCAGGTCAACAATAATATAGTGACAGGTCTTAAATACACGAATGCAGTTTGGAAAACCGCTATCAAAGGTACTATGCTATCCCTTCACATTTCCACCTCTGTATGAATGTCATTTTTAGGCCTATGTAGTTTATTCTTGATGTTTTTAGTTAACGTTTTCCCTTTTCACGAATGTTGTTTCAGTTGACAGCACAAAAGAGATGATTGGGGCGTTCAGTCCTCAACTGGAGCCTTATACTCACGAAATGCCAGAAGAAACCACCCCTTCTGGCATTTTCGCAAGAGGATCTTACTCGGCAAGGACAAAGGTGATTTTTCTTTCTCATTAATGCTCTTAACATATTCCATATCTACTGTTAGTCTAGTCTTGTGCGTGGCTTAGTTACGAGTGAATCTGCAAGCTTATCTCATGCATTTAATTTGGCGAACGTTACTGTCTTCAATCTGGTAGACCGATAGTGAGGTTGCAGTTCTCTGCAGATGGTCCCTTTTATCTTTTACATGGGACCTCTTTTTGTTTTCGACTAGTTTTAAAGTCTTGTATTAAAGGACCACCTAAAATACTATCGGGTTTGTGAGGTGAAATCAGCCAATGATGCTTGTGTCATGATAGGCTGCGCGTCCCTTGAGTGAATGGCTGAATGCTGGATGCTTCGTACATCAGACGACTTAAACTTTTTGGTCCTACTAGGTAAGACACAACTAAAGTCATTTTTCTTGTTGTTTGCTTCCGCTGCAGTTTCTTGATGACGATAACAAGTGCTATTTGGAGATCAACTATACATTCGAAATCAAGAGAGAGTGGCAGGAAAAATGAACAACAACACCATGGACATGAATCGGAATCCCCTATGCTATACTTGTTTTCGTTCTTCGTAACTATCTCAACTTTTTTTGTTACCTGCTAGTTTTTCAGAAGAGAAAAAAAGAGGGTGCATTAGAGAGAAAACAACCTGCTACAATTGATTATATGATCAAAAGCTCTCTCCTTTTTGCCTCTCTCTCTATCAAGTTTCATGTGCATAAGTGTGCTTTTTGAATGTTGTAAAACTGTGAAGAAATCTAGATATTTTGTTCATCAAATTTTGATCTTTTTTTTTTCAATTTATTTTGAGAAAGATTAGGTGCATTCCTCATTGATACTGGTGTTGCATGAGCTCGACTTGCCTAAAAGGGCGCGGTCAGGTTCAAGACGAGCAAGACATCATATATATTTTTCTCCTTTCCATTTCCTCATTATCATATTGCATTCTTTTTACTTGCCTTTCAACTAAAGTTTGTCAAAGTTATGTTCTTTTGCTACTTTTCTCCCTTGACTTTAGTTACTTTGTTATGTTCTTTTGACATTCATGCATCGGCATGATTGTTATGATTGTTCATGATTTTTCTTGGTAAGAAGAACCTATAAAAGATTGAAACTTTGTATGGTTAAGTTTGGTTCTTATATTTTACTTTTGTTGAGATTTGCCTCATGTAAATGTATGGCATACCTAAAATACATACCATGTGGGAAGATGCTATAAAAAGATGTGCATTAAGCTCGCGGTTGGACCATAGATTTTGAAGTTAAACCTTGAATTAGGAGGATTTGAGTTTTTGAAGTTGTTTCGACATGTATATTTACTTGGCAAACGTTTAAAGTTTTTGTGAGAGTTAGTCCCACACGTCCAATGGAACTTAAAAGTTTTGAAGGTTCAATTATTTCATGATTAAACAGATATTTGAAGATAAAATTTTAAAATATAATTTAAAATCTATGATTAAACATTAGCTAAGAATTTGCTTCTCGGGCTTTGCTCTAGTAATCAGAGCCCAACATGATGAGATAGACTCACGTCATAAGTTTGAACCATATTTAAGCAAAGAAGTATAGAAGGATGAATTCATTATCCACTGAGTTCTGCATAGTGTATTGACCCTAATATAAAAAGTTGTGTTTTGATACAAACACTTATGGGAAAACCAAAAGAATTAAAGTTAGATAGAGATGCACATCACGTATTTGAACCTTGTGGTAGACAAAAATCCTTGTAACGAGTAAAAGAGCACAATACATGATATGTATGTGTTAGACGTACACCATAGGCTCAAACACTGTTGTAAACAAAAAATCTAATTCTTTAAGTGGAGAAGGATAGACAAATGAATTGCTATCTACCAACTTTTTAATTTTGCGCCATTGACCCTCATAAAATTTTCGATTATGAAAGATAAATTTTAAGGAAAAATAACTTAAATACACAATTATAAGTTTAGTATTCTCTAATTTCCTTTTTTTTTTTTAAATATTACATAATTCCTTTTTTTTTTTTTAATTTTAGTAGAAGTTTAGAGATACATAGTCTTCTCTCTCCTATAACACACACTTCCCTATATCATGCCTATTTTTTCTCCACTAAAACACTCAATCTTCTTAATCACTTTTTGAATTTTGAATTATTAATTTTAATTAAAAATGTTTCGCAACATTTAATATGAAAAACCTATTATAACGTCAAAATCAAAAATCAAGCAAGCCAAGTGAAATCTCTGTAACATCAAAATCAAAAATCATTCTGTCAGTTAAGGAAGCTAGGGAATAACTCTCGAAGAAAAATGAGAAACTGAAAACAAAGCAAGAAAGGACCTCTGAATGTGAACCAGAGGTTGAAAATATATCAATACCACTAATGGAAGAAGAGAGCATTGGTAATGTGAACCAGCTGTCTACTAAAGCAGGAAAAGAATTTGATCGATTGCCTTTATGTGGAACATCTGATTTTGCTTATGAAGATTCTAGCTTCAAAAAAGAAGAATTTCTTCCAACAAGCAACAGTGTTGTAGCTGCACTGAACAAGATTCTATGTATCAACTTTTTGAAATTTTTTATCATTATCAGTGATTAATTTCAATAACTGCGCCATCAAGTGTGCTTGCTGATACATTTTGAATCAGTGTGTATAGTGTTTTAGACGATGCATTGATACATGAATTTGTTGTGTATCATAATGTTTTCTATGTATCATGCGGTTTTGAAAATTTTATTCAAAATAGATGATATAATCTTTGATTTTCAAAATTTGAAATTAATATTCAATTACGTGCTAATTTAATGCTGATTAATGATCTGTTACCGTAAATTAAGCTATTTTAGTTAACAAGTTTAAATGTACTGTTTTTTCCCCATTTTTTTCTTAACAGTTTAAATTTACCATGTATCACGGAACAAAAATTTTAAGGGATTTTTAGTAAATACTAAATTTGTCGGGACAGAATGTAATTATTAAATTACACTATGGGATTCCTTAAATTTTTACAATTTTTAAATGTTCAAAATAAATACCTTAGAGGAGACCAAAAGAAAAGAATGAAGTTGATAGTTCACCACCTCCATGTAAAATAGAGAAGCCCTTTTTATGAAATGACCAAAAGTCATAACTTTTGCCCTATAGTTTTATTTGATCAGATGAATTAATTAAAATAGTCATTTACTATATCGATTAAATTAAAAATAGTCAATAGTTATATATATATATATATATATATATATATATATATATATATATATATATATATATATATATAACGGTATATAATTGATGTATAATTTGCATATAACGATAAGGAAAAGTAAATAGTTAATCTTATTCTAGTGAAGAACTTTTAAAATAGGCATAATATAAATTTGAATTCAAATTTTAATTTTGACCTCCAATTTTCATAATGCACAAACAGACACTTCAACTATTCAACTTTTAAATAAATAAACACATGAATTCTACATGGCACAATACACGTAGGACACCATGTATGACAAAAAATGACATGTAGGATGACATATAGGACACATGTGTCTATTTGTGCACATCCAAAGTTAAAGAGCATAAATGTGATTTGAAGCGAAGTTAAATGTTACATTTATGTATTATGCCTTTAAAATATGTAATAAATCCCGGAAAATCTCACAAAAATATTGTTGGTGGTGGTTGTTGGGGTGGGGGGGGGGGGGTTGACAAAGTATTCTTTGCTGGAAATATCAAGCAATTTGGTAATTTTATATTTTGTAATACACAAACTTTGACTTGAAATGACATATGAGAGTTGTGGATTAATAGTTTGTGGAATTTATTTTGAGGTTTGATTAATTTAAATTTTTATTAAGAAGTTTAATGTTGATAATTTCTCGTATATATAAAGTCTGGATCTGAAAGCTTTTAATTAAAATATAAAAGTATACTTCAAAATTCTATTCAACCTATATATTTAATTTCTACCATTCTTAATTGATGGAGATAATGTTATTTAGATAAGTTTATTAAAATGATTTAAAACAATTGCTTTACAAAGAAGCATTCCAAGTTTGAATGTTGACTTGAAGATATAATTAGCATATTCAAAACTGGCTGGTTATTAAAATAATTAAAAAAATTAAAAAATTATTAATCCATATTGTCATGAATTCATTATCAAATTGAACTAATTATTCTTTAATTACTACTAGAAATATTTATCAATCAATAATTATGAAAAATAAAACTTCAAATATTCATAGTATACTAGAGCGAATTCGATGATCGAGATGAAACTTAATCAAGAGACGCTAGTCATACTAGGTAAGGCCTAAGGGTCAACATGAATTTTCTAAATTTATTTTTACAGATAAAAGATCTTCATTTTTAAACGTATTAGATTTGATCTTTCTAAAATTACTAGGAGGAACCCTAATCAAGAGACGCTAGTCATACTAGCTAAGGCCTAAGGGTCAACATGAATTTTCTAAATTTGTTTTTACAGATAAGAAATCTTCATTTTTAAAACGTATTAGATTTAATCTTTCTAAAATTACTAGGACGAACCCTAATCAAGAGATGCTAAGGCCTAAGGGTCAACATGAATTTTCTAAATTTGTTTTTACAGATAAGAGATCTTCGTTTTTAAACGTGAGAGACTTTTATTTTTATAGTAAAATGTTCACTTAATTTCTAAGATGATGTGTCAAAAATCAATTGGTTTTCTATATAGTATAGTTTTGTGGACTTGATTAAAATAAGTTTAGATCCAGAGTTTGTCACATGTCTCCTTCATTAGCACAACTTTTTGTGTTCTCCATCATTTTAACTTCTTCACATTTGTTCATCCCAAACCAAAAAACAATAAAAAGAAAAGAATTTTTTTTTTATCATCATACAAATAAATAACAGTTATATTATGGAGGGAAATATTAAGGATGTTATCAAATATTGGATAGAAGGAGAAATTGAAAATTTTATTAAGGTATGGTTATTAATTTATGTATCACTTTATTATTGTTATTTATCATCTAAAATTCTTCCAAAAGGTTTATTTAGGCTCTCTTCATTTTTACCAGTGATATTATTTTTCCTTTATGTTCCACTTAAAATTAATTCTGTTCATCTTTGTGGTAATACTGGTTTTTTCATTTCTTGGCTTTGTAATTTTAAACTTATTTTACTTGCTTTTGACCAAGGTCCACTTTCTGATTCTTCACTTTCTATTATTAAATTTGTATTTCTTGCTTGTTTACCTATCAAGATTCAACAAAAATCTCAAATTTATGTGGAAAATAGAGATAAATTTCATCAAAATAATCATTTTCAAGAAACCCCATCTAATGAAAAAAAGGATTTTGCAAAAAATGACCATTTTCAAGAAACTCAATTTCCAAGCTCAATTGATAAAATTGAAAATAACCCTTTTCAAGATGGTTATTTTTATGAAACCCCATCTAAGAAGTTAGTTGAAAATGGTTCTAGTGTGCAAAATGGAAAGGATTTTGCAAAAAGTGGCTATTTTAAAGAAAGTTCAGTTCCCTCTTTTGCAAAGTCCAACAAAGGCCAAAAGTTAAATTATGGCATAAAGACACTTATTTTTGCTTTAATTATTAGAGTTTATGACTATAGTGATTATATACATCCCTATATAATTATGGTCATATATTGCTTCCACATTTACCTTAGCTTAGATATTATTCTAGCAATTGTTTCGGGCTTGGCCCGCGGGCTTCTCGGGCTTCAGCTAGAGCCACAGTTCAACGAACCGTATTTATCAACTTCACTACAAGATTTTTGGGGCCGGCGTTGGAATCTCATTGTTACTCGTATCCTTAGGCCCACTATATACAAGCCCGTTCTAAGCCTCTCCGCGAACATTTTGGGCCGAAAGTGGGCCCCGATTCCCGCGGTGATGGCTACATTTGTTGTTTCGGGCCTTATGCATGAGCTGATATTTTACTATTTGGGCCGGGTTAAGCCCACTTGGGAGATCACTTGGTTCTTTTTGCTACATGGGATTTGTTTGAACCTAGAGATTTATGCTAAGAAGGTGATCAACGGTAGATTTAAGCTCCCACGAATAATCGGGACAATCTTGACCGTTGGATTCGTTATGATCACGGGTTTGTGGCTATTTTTTCCTCAATTGTTACGGTGTAATTCTGATGTTAGAGCTCTTGCAGAGTATGAAGCAATTGGTGCATTCTTTAAGGATATCATTAGGGCTGTGAAATCAACATTTTCGAGATAATTCATCCAGTGTGTCAAATGGGCGTACTGGATTACATTTGGACGGGCCAAAACGGGCTGAGAACGAGTTGGATATAGGTCATGTATTGGCTGATTTAGCCACTCTATAGGTTCTTATTCATGTACCATAGAGTATGTTGTAAAACATTCATCTAATTGAAGTATTATTGATTAATCTCGCATTATATTAATTAATCCCATCATATTTTGTATTTAAACTAAATGACCAGTTGATTTTTATTGATCTCTAACACATAATTAACATAAGATAATACTCCCCTTTCTTATTTCTCTGACACCTTTTGAATTTTGAGATTCAAACACATCGTATGAAGTGGGCTGGTTATCATGAGGTTCTCATCTTTTTACCCAAAGATTCAAGACATCTTGAAGCGAGCTAGTCTTGTAAGTTGTAAGGTGCATCAAAGGGTTGCTCGAGCTCGAGTTGACAACAATGGTGCTAACCATGGTCAAGATTATTTCTAGGGAGAAACAAATGTAGGAATAATATAAAAAGAAATTAATTATTTGAATTCGGATGAATGAATTTTGTTGACGATATTTGAAACTATTTAGGCAAACAAACCAGGGAATATGTTATTTTCTCTATATCCCGAAACAACGTCCTATATATACATAAAAAATTATTTTAGCGATATATAAAAAGTGCAATTTTTATTCAATATTTTTTTTGAGCTCTATTGACCCTACCTAGCTTCATATGATGCAACTATTAACCCACTTAGTAGCTTAAAATCTAATATGAACATAAATCCGCTTAATGTGTTTTATGTTGTGTTAACTTGTTTAGGATACTTGGATACCCCTTCGACTTCTTTGTACATTTATTTCTTCATATTTTGAACTTTGTTAGTGCAAATTCTGGCTCTGTTTGCCTAGATATCAAATGAGAGTTGTTAAGGGTCCAGCCCATTGATGGGAGGCCCATATGTTTTGGGCTATGTTGACTTCTTCTAGAAGTCTTTGGCAGCTGATGTTAAGGGGCTGGGGTTTTGTTTTGGACGTGTAGATGTGAGATAGAGAGAGAGAACAAAAATTTGGAGAGAAAATTTTGAGAGAAAAGGTTGCTGGTTTCTCTGGACAGCGTGACATAATTTCAGTTTTCCGGAGATCCGGCCATTGGATCATTCTGAAATTTTCACAGCTGGTTCACAAGACATAGCACTACATTTTGACCGTTCAGATCGTCAATCGGAGTTCTTGATCGTCTGTTATTGCAGCTGGCGTAACCTGCGTTTTTTGGGTGATATTTTCCGATTTCTCTTCTCTTTTGTGTTGACTCTTATGTATGTTGTTGTTGGTGGGCTGTAACATCCTTGTATACTGATTTGGGTGTTTTTACCCTCAATTTTCATAATAAGAGAAGAAGAAGGGTGGACTCCTACAAGTCCCGTGGTTTTTATCCTTCATACCGAAGGGGTTTTCCACGTATAAATCTCGTGTGTCACTTGCATATTTATAATTCATATTTGCTTGTGATTTAGTTGATGTGTTGCTGATTTGAGCTTGGTTAATATAGTGGTGAATTTCTTTTGGTAAATTGGTGAAATATATTTGGTTGATTGTCTTGAAGTCGATCCTAGTAGGTGTTGTATCCTACTTGTATTGTTTTGTGTCTCCCCCTACATTTGGTATCAGAGCGGAGTGTTAAACCATAGACATGGAGCATGGAAATAACTCTATGGTTAAACTGACATCAACCAATTATTCCATTTGGCGTCCGATGATGGAAGATTTGCTATATTGCAAGGATTTGTTTGATCCAATTGATGTGGATAAAACAAAGAAAGATGACCAGCCCACTAAGCCAGAGAAGATGATAGAAAAAGAATGGGAAAAGCTGAAGAGAAAAACCTTGGGGACAATCAGACAGTGGATTGATATTAGCATATTCAATCATGTATCCCAGGAGACTGAGCCGCTTGAACTATGGAGAAAATTGGAGGGTCTTTATGAGAGGAAGACCGCTCATAACAAGGCCTCGTTGATTAAGAGGCTTGTTAATCTCAAGTTGAAGCCAGGGAAGTCTGTTTCTGAGCATCTTAGCGACTTTCAAGATATTATTAACAAGTTGACTGTTATGAAAATTGTTCTTGATGATGAGTTGCAGGCTTTATTCCTCTTGAGTTCTTTGCCAGACAGTTGGGAAACTTTGGTTGTGTCCATCAGCAACTCAGCTCCAGATGGTACGCTTTCATTGGATGTCATCAAAGAGAGCATGTTCAATGAAGAGCTTAGAAGAAAGGAGATGGGTGTTGATATTTCGCAGGCACTTGTGGTAGAGAATAGAGGAAGAAGCAAGAGTAGAGGTCCCAAAGGGCGTGGCAAGTCAAAGTATAGGTCAAAGTCCAAGGATGGGAGACAACCTACGATATGCCACTATTGTAGCAAGCCTGGCCACATTCAAAAGTTTTGCTACAAGTTGAAAAGAGACCAGCAAAATAAGAAAAATGACCATCATAAAGAGGGTGATGACAAGAATACAGCTGCTACAACTTCTAGTTCTGATGATCGTGTTTCTTTGATATGTGCTATTGGAGAATGTTGTCATGTTGATAGTTCTGACACTGAATGGCTTATTGATACAGGAGCTTCCTATCATTGTGTTCCTAATAAGGAGTACTTTATTGACTACCGAGCTGGAGATTTTGGTAGTGTGAAGATGGGGAACCAGAGCTCAGCAAGTATTGTTGGCATTGGAGATATTCGAGTCCAAACCAATGTTGGGTGCTATTTGACGTTGAGAGATGTTCGCCACATTCCAGATTTACGCCTCAATTTATTGTCTGCTAACGTACTTGATGAAGAGGGTTACAAGCACACTTTTGGTGAGGGTAAATGGAAATTGTCTAAGGGTTCCTTGACTGTTGCTCGTGGCAAGCTTTGTTGCACCTTGTATAAGACACATTTGAAAGTGTGTAGTGGTGAGTTGAATGCTATTGAGGAGAAAACTTCTCCTAACTTATGGCACCGAAGATTGGGGCATGTTAGTGAGAAGGGTATAAAGCTATTGGCCGGTAAGTCTCTTATTCCTGCTGATGTTACTATTTCACTTGACCCTTGTGATCATTGTTTAGCAGGAAAGCAACACAGAGTTTCTTTTCCGAGGACATCTACAAGAAAGAAAGTGAAGTTAGAGTTGGTTTACTCTGATGTGTGTGGTCCCATAGAGGTGGAATCACTTGGTGGTAACAAATACTTTGTTACTTTTATTGATGATGCTACTCGGAGAACTTGGGTTTATATGATGAAGCACAAAAGTGAGGTGTTCGGTATCTTCCAGAAGTTTCATGCAATGGTTGAAAGGGAGACAGATTGCAAACTGAAGCGTCTTCGAACTGATAATGGAGGTGAATACACTTCAAATGAGTTTAAAGCATATTGCTCAAGATATGGCATTCGACATGAGAGAACAGAACCTGGTACCCCACAACACAATGGCGTTGCCGAAAGGATGAACAGAACCATTATTGAGAAAGTGAGATGCATGCTTAGAATGTCCAATCTTCCTAAGTCATTTTGGGGTGAAACAGTTGGAACTGCTGTGTATTTGATTAATAGAGCACCATCAGTTCCTTTGGAGTTTGATATTCCCGAGAGAGTTTGGTTTGGGAAAGACCCCTCTTATTCTCACTTGAGGGTGTTTGGATGCAAGGCTTTTATGCATGTGCCGAAGGAACATAGATTGAAGCTTGATTTCAAGACTTCTCCTTGTGTGTTTGTTGGATATGGTGATGAAGAGTTTGGTTACAGACTTTATGATCCAGCAAAGCAAAAAGTTGTGAGAAGTAGAGATGTTGTCTTTTATGAGCACGAGATGGGTTTTCATCTTTTGGGTGCTGATAAGACTTATTATTCTAATTTCTCTCATGATGTTATTGATATGCCCATGCCTCATGTTTCTGCTGCAGATGATCAATTAACAGGTGATGCTCCAGAGGATGGTCATGAAATTGCTCATGAACATGACCATATTGAAGAGGTACAACCTGATGTTGTTGTACCACAACCTGATGATGAAGCTGTAGATGTTCAACATGGAGAGTCTTCTAATCAGGGGGAGAAATCCAGCCCACAGGTAGAAGAGCCAACACTTAGAAAATCGACCAGAGTTCGTCAACCTTCAAGACTTTATCCAAGTTCAGAATACATCCTAATCACTGATGAGGGGGAGCCTGAAAGCCTTCAAGAGGTCTTGTCACATTCAGACAAAGACCACTGGCTCAAGGCTATGCAAGAGGAGATGGATTCTTTGAAGAAGAATGAAACCTATGACTTGGTGAAGCCTCCAAAAGGGAAGAAAGTCTTGAAGAACAGGTGGTTGTTTAAGAATAAGAAAGTTGACAACAAGCTAGTGAAGCGGAAGGCAAGATTAGTGGTGAAGGGATGCCATCAGAAAAAAGGCATCGACTTCGATGAGATTTTTGCACCAGTGGTGAAGATGACTTCCATTCGTATGATTTTGGGACTAGCTGCTTGTTTGAATCTTGAACTTGAACAACTTGATGTTAAAACTGCTTTCTTACATGGTGATTTGCATGAGGAGATTTACATGGAGCAGCCGGAAGGATTTGAAGTTAAGGGAAAAGAGAATTTTGTTTGCAAGTTGAAAAAGAGTCTCTATGGACTCAAGCAAGCACCAAGGCAATGGTATCACAAGTTTGATTCCTTCATGAGTAGTAATGAGTACAAGCGGACTACTGCAGATCCTTGTGTGTATTTTAGAAAATTCTCTGAAGGTAACTTCATTATCCTTTGCTTGTATGTTGATGATATGTTGATTGTGGGACAAGATGTTGAGATGATTTGCAGGTTGAAAGAGGATTTGTCAAAGTCCTTTGATATGAAAGATTTGGGTCCTGCGAAGCAAATTCTTGGTATGGAAATTACTCGTGATAGAAAAGCTGGTAAGCTTTGGTTGTCACAAGAAAAGTATATTGAACGGGTGCTTGAAAGGTTCAATATGAAGAATGCCAAGCCAGTTAATACACCACTTGCAGCCCATTTCAAGTTGAGCAAGCGTTGTTGTCCTACAACCGATAAAGAAAAGGAAAGTATGTCTCATATTCCTTACTCCTCTGCTGTTGGTTCATTGATGTATGCCATGGTGTGTACAAGACCGGATATAGCACATGCTGTTGGATTGGTTAGCAGATACTTGGCAAATCCGAGCAAGGTTCATTGGGAAGCTGTAAAGTGGATCTTAAGATATTTGCGAGGCACATCAAATCTGAGTTTGTGTTTTGGAGGTGGTGAGCCTATTCTTGAGGGATTTACGGATGCTGACATGGCTGGAGATCTTGATAACCGGAAGTCTACCTCGGGTTACTTGTTCAAATTTGCAGGGGGAGCCATTTCATGGCAATCCAAGCTACAGAAGTGTGTAGCGTTGTCTACAACCGAGGCAGAATATATAGCAGCAGTGGAAGCAAGCAAAGAAATGCTTTGGTTAAAGCGTTTCCTTCAAGAGTTAGGTTTGAAGCAAAGCGAGTATGTTGTGTTTTGTGATAGTCAAAGTGCTATGGACTTGAGCAAAAACAGCATGTACCATGCTCGCACAAAGCATATTGATGTGAGAGATCATTGGTTGCGTGTTGTCATTGAAGAGCAACTAATGAAGTTGAAGAAGATTCACACCAACAAGAATGGTGCTGATATGTTGACAAAGGTGGTCCCTCGAAGCAAGCTTGAATTTTGTTCCAAGCTTGCAGGTATGTCTTCTTGATGACCTTTTATGTTTGGTCTCCCCGAACTGGGCTGGAGGGGGAGATTGTTAAGGGTCCAGCCCATTGATGGGAGGCCCATATGTTTTGGGCTATGTTGACTTCTTCTAGAAGTCTTTGGCAGCTGATGTTAAGGGGCTGGGGTTTTGTTTTGGACGTGTAGATGTGAGATAGAGAGAGAGAACAAAAATTTGGAGAGAAAATTTTGAGAGAAAAGGTTGCTGGTTTCTCTGGACAGCGTGACATAATTTCAGTTTTCCGGAGATCCGGCCATTGGATCATTCTGAAATTTTCACAGCTGGTTCACAACACATAGCACTACATTTTGACCGTTCAGATCGTCAATCGGAGTTCTTGATCGTCTGTTATTGCAGCTGGCGTAACCTGCGTTTTTTGGGTGATATTTTCCGATTTCTCTTCTCTTTTGTGTTGACTCTTATGTATGTTGTTGTTGGTGGGCTGTAACATCCTTGTATACTGATTTGGGTGTTTTTACCCTCAATTTTCATAATAAGAGAAGAAGAAGGGTGGACTCCTACAAGTCCCGTGGTTTTTATCCTTCATACCGAAGGGGTTTTCCACGTATAAATCTCGTGTGTCACTTGCATATTTATAATTCATATTTGCTTGTGATTTAGTTGATGTGTTGCTGATTTGAGCTTGGTTAATATAGTGGTGAATTTCTTTTGGTAAATTGGTGAAGTATATTTGGTTGATTGTCTTGAAGTTAATCCTAGTAGGTGTTGTATCCTACTTGTATTGTTTTGTGTCTCCCCCTACAAGAGTGACATTTGATTGTTGTTTTTGAGTCAAATGACAATAATATAACATATTCAGGAAAATTCTACTAATGTTTGAAAGAAACCTTATGCAGATAAAGAAATCGTATTTCATTCAAGCAAGACTACTAGTAGTCTTATAGACTATAGTACTAGTGGACATGTAATATTTGAAGGACTAACTAGGTTACCATACTTAGCAAATTCTAAGAAAGCAATAAATTCAGTACATGCTTTAATTTCTGCTTTACCCCTCAAAAAAGGTGGAAAAAACAACCAAAAACTTGTCAAAATTATAAATCCTAATGCTAATGGACCTGAGATAATTTTAGGAACCAAAACTGTGCCATTTAACAATTTCTTGATCACAATTTCTAGTGTCAATGCCACCCCATGAATGATAAAGAAGCATGTGACTTCTCCACTAGGCTTTAGTCTTCCAATGTTGTAGAAAATGAGCTCATGCATTAGCCCCGAGACGAAGAACGTCGCGAGGACAGCTGGAAGTGGGGGCCACTTCCTCGAGATCCTATCCGTCATCATCGATCGAACAGGGACGTAAACGGTTGGATGGAGTATGTTGGTTACCATGAGGTTCCACCTTTTACCCCAGAAATCTTGAAGTGAGCTAGTTTTGTAAGGCTCATCAAAGGGTGGCTCGAGCTCTACTTGACTTACGACTCGGACCATGGTGCTAACCATGATCAAGATTATTTCTAGTGAGAAATAAATATGGAAACAATATAAAAGGAGAATAATATATGGATGTAAATGGGCTTTATAGCTATACACCCATATTAAAGTGGCTAGAAGTGCAATCTTGATAACAATATTTAAAGTTGAGTTTGTACTCTTTTGAGTGGTATTAGTTGATGGTGTTTGAAACTTTATAGGCAAACAAGCCAATGGAATAAATGTTAAAAGTGGAAGAGGTGTGGTTGATGACAAAGGGCCTTTACCAAAAGCAAAAAGAATGAGCTTAAAAGTGGCTAGCCATGCAATGAAAAAAGAAGTAATGGCACCAAGATTGATAGAAGTAAGATTAAGGGGAAGAATGAAAAATAGACAAACAATTGGAATTATAGCCACAAATCTTGATTTGCCATTTGGAAATAATTTGACAATTGTGTGACAATAACATAAACTTGTTAAGACAATAGTCCATATTACAATGAAATTGTGGATTTCCCCTTTCATTTCTTTGTTAATTTCTTCTACTTCTTGAAAGATGGCTTGAATTTAAAGATCTTTTTTTTTTGTTTCTAATTGAAAAAAATATATGTTATGATTGTCAACCTAGGGAAGCAAGGAATATTTTGATGTCACATAAGATTAGTCATCATATGATTATTAATTAAGAAATATATACGATCAAACTTCTCAACAATAAATTATAATTAGTTATAAAAAAAAACATATAATATAACATAATATGAAAGTTGATGCTAAAGAAATTGTCATTGTTATAAAATGTTATTATAAAGAATGAAGAGAAGTCTTGATTGTACTGCAACGATCAATGATGACGCCAAAAGTTTTGACCGATAATGTTCAATACTTAATTATTTATGTAAGATGTAATTTGTACCTAAGCAATAAAATTTTCTATATACATTCGATAAAGAATATTCAACTAATTATCGTTTAATCTATGTGTTTTCGTCGCAAACAAGCATGAGATTATTAAAATATTCAACTATGCATAATCTTTTATATATCTAACAAGTAATGTATGTAACATATGTTATTAGTTTAATTGTCAAACATTTGAATCTAACAAAGTCCATGCTTCTATAGATAAGATCAGTAGGTCCCAGTTTTAAAGACTTGGAAAATAAAATATAAAGAATAGTTGTTCAATTTGTTGTTGAAAAAATAAATAAGTTGTGCTTTCAATATTAAATTGGAATACTTGAAAATGATAGGAATGACACGAGATAGTCATGGTTAGCACTAGCACCCCTCTTATATATATTACATATGGCTAAATTAATAAAAGCAATTTTAAATGACAATAATATCTTAGGTGGAAATTTCCAAAATTCATAATAAAATTTTAAAATTTCAATAACATGATCAGTATAATAGTGACTTCTTTTATTTGATAAAGCGATTTGAAACTATTTCATTAGAGTTGCTTCAAAAAATAATAATTCTCGCTCACTCAAAAGAATATGGACACACCTATACGGATTAGAGGTGAACCTTCTCCGGGGCCCCATTTCCACATCTCTTCTATATTCATTACGTAACAAAATATTCTCTTCGTCTGGTATTGTTTGTCATGGTTTCTTATTTTAGAGTCAAACTATAAAAATTTTGATTTAACATTTTAAGATGTATTTTTTCATCTTATTACTATGCAAAAAACTGCAATTTATAATACTTTTCATATAGTTTTAGAATATTTATTTTTTTTGTTTAAAATACCGAATTAATGTGATCTACTTTTACTTTGAAAATTAATCAAATTGACTTTTAAAAAGCGGAACAATACCGAACGGGGGATTATGCTGTATCATAAATAGCAAAAACTATGCTCTATTAATGTTTTTTTTTTATTGAATTCATCTAGCGAGAGAAGGAAATTGAAAGGAAGATTCACAATTAAGATCAGATCTTTCAATGCAAATTTAACTTTAGTAATATCGAGATGAATTTTTTAAAAAAATTTCAACTATAAAAGGGAATATTTATACATATTTTTAATTTAAGATTATAAAATTTATTTATTTTTTAAATTTTGTGTTTGTTAAAACGAAACAAATAAATTAAAACGGTCAGTAAAATGTTATAAGCTTTGATGAACGTGACACTCAGGGCCAATATTCAAGAAATATAGGTGAAGGAAGAACAGACTTCCAAATTTGACTAACATTGATTTTATTACACATTGCTATTTGGATCCAACAAAAAAGTTTTAAAAAATAAATGGCAAGAAAAAAAATATTTCGTATTTTAATTTGTTTGTCAGATTTTAATTTATCACGAAATACTTGTGATAAAATTTCAAGTGATTTCTATGATTAAAAAGAAGTTGGGATAAAACAAAAACGAATCCAAGATTTAAAATATATAATTTAACTTAGCCATTTTTATAATAGCGTGTTCAGTCAAATATTTTTACATGTTAAATAAAAATATACTAATAATGTAAAATTTACACCATTATAATGATAAAAGTTAATTCCATAGAAGATGATTACCTATATATAATTGGTTTTTAAACAATTTGATTACATTAAATTATTATTATTATAAAAAGAATAGATTCCTTTATATTATACAAGATCTCCTTCATCAAGTGCAATAAATCATATCTTAGTATAAAGACTAAATTTAATTAAGTGAACCCCCATCCACCCCCACCCCCATCCCACTCCATATGTCCCCTAGGTCCATCATCACTACATTTTTTTTCTCTAAAATTATCTCTTAGTTAAAGCCATATTTTTTTTCCAAGAAGAAGAAAGGAGAAGAAATGAAAGGGGAGATCCACAATTTCATAGTGGTATGGACTATTGTTTTAATAAGTTTATGTTATTGTCACACAATTATCAAATTCTTTCCAAATGGCAAATCAAGATTTGTGGCTATAATTCCAATTGTTTGTCTATTTTTCATTCTTCCTCTCTATCTTACCTCTATCAATCTTGGTGGCACTACTTGTTTCTTCATTGCATGGCTAGCCAATTTCAAGATTCTTCTTTTTGCATTTGGTAAAGGGCCTTTGTCATCAATCCCACCTCTACCACTTTCAACATTCATTCCCTTAGCTTGTTTGCCTATAAAGTTTCAAAAACATTCACCTAGTGATAATGTTGAAACAACAAAAAAGACCACAAATTCAACCCTCAATCTTGTTACCAAGATTACACTTCTAGCCATTTTGATAAGGGTGTATAATTATAAAGACAATTTACATCCAAAACTCCTTCTCTTTTGTTATTGCCTCCACATTTACTTTTTCCTAGAAATCTTATTAACCATGGTTAGTACTATGGTTCGAGTTGCGAGCCAAGTCGAACTAGAACCACCTTTTGATGAGCCTTACAAGACTAGCTCACTTCAGGATTTTTGGGGCAAAAGATGGAACCTCATGGTAACCAACATACTTCGTCCAACCGTTTACAACCCTGTTCGGTCGTTGATGTTGGATCGAATCCCGAGGAAGTGGGCCCCACTTCCCGCGGTGCTCGCGACGTTTTTCGTCTCGGGGATAATGCATGAGCTGATTTTTTACTACATTTCAAGAGAGAAACCTAGTTGGGAAGTCACATGTTTTTTTATCATTCATGGCGTAGCTTTGAGTGTTGAAATTATGATCAAGAAATTGTTAAATGACAAATTATTGGTCCCTAGGTTTATTTCTGGTCCATTAACATTAGGGTTTATAATTTTGACAAGTTTTTGGTTGTTTTTTCCACCATTATTGAGGGGTAAGCCTGATGTCAAAGGATGTAATGAATCTATTGCTTTTTTAGAATTTGTTAGGTATGGTAAACTAGTTAGTCCTGACAATATCACGTGTCCATTCATGTAAGACTAGTTATAAATTGTTCACATTGAAATAGAACAACCTCAAATTATAGAATTTTTAATTTCAAATTTTTCTCTTTTTGTATATAATTATTTGATATTCAGAACTCACAAATTTGATTAATTCAGATTTACAGTGTATCGACCAATTAAAAGAAAATTGTTATTTAGTATCTACAAGGGTTTACTCATTTGTCTTTTCAAAAGTACCAAAAAAAGTAGGAAATCTCACATGCCATTCAAATTAATTAATTAATTCAATCATAACTCATACAATCCTTAGCCCACCATGAAATAAATATTTTTTTTTGTTATTATAGAAGTGGACAAGTTATATTGGTAGGACTAATTAATTTGCCATACCTAATAAATTCTAAGAAAGCAATAAATTCAGTACATGCTTTAAGCTCTGTATTACCCCTCAAAAAAGGTGGAAAAAACAACCAAAAACTTGTGAAAATTATAAAACTAAGTGCTAATGGACCTGAAATAATTCTAGGAACCAAAAATTTTCCATTGAAAATTTTCTTGATGATAATTTCAACACTCAGAGCGACTCCATTAATTAGAAAGAACATCATGACTTCACCATTAGGTTTTAATCTTCCATTGTAGTAGAAAATCAGCTCATGCATTAGCCCCGAGACGAAAAACGTCGCGATCACAGCCGGAAGTGGGGCCCACTTCCTCGAAATCCGGTTAGCCACCATTGAATGTATAGGGTCATATACGGTTGGACGGAGTATATTGGTTACCATAAGGTTCCATCTCTTTCCCCAGAAATCCTGAAGCGAGCTAGCTAGGTAAGGCTTATTGAAGGGTGGCTCGAGCTCGACTCGACTCACCCTTCGGACTGTGGCGCTAACCATGATCAATATGATCTCTAACATGAAGTAAATGTGGAGGCAATAACAAAACAAAATGATTTTTGGATGCAAATTATCTTTATAATTATACACCCTAATCAAAGTGGCTAAAAGTGCAATCTTAGTAACAAGATTGAAAGTTGAATTTGTAGCCTTTTTTGTGGTTTCAACATTATCACTAGTTGAATATTTTTGAAACTTTATAGGCAAACAAGCCAATGGAATGAATGTTGATAGTGGTAGAGATGGGGTTGATGATAAAGGGCCTTTACCAAAGACAAAAAGAAGAATCTTGAAAGTGGCTAGCCATGCAATGAAGAAAGAAGTAGTACAACCAAGATTAATGGATGTGAGATAAAGAGGAAGAATGAGAAATAGACAAACAATTGGAAATATAGCCACAAATCTTGATTTGCCTTTGGGGATGAATTTTGCTATGGTGTGGGAATAACATAAACTTGCTAAGACAATAGTCCATACAACAATGAAATTGTGAATTTCCCCTTCCATTTTTTAATCTTTCTTCTTCTTCTTCTTGAAAGAAAAATGGAATTTAAAGATGACTATATTATTTCTAATGAGAAAAAAAAATCATATTGTATGAGTCATTATACAATATGATTGTTGACTTAGGGAACGTTGTGGAAGTGGGGTTAGGGAGAAATGAAATAATTAAAAAGTTGTTATCTAAGATATGTTTAGTAATTAAGGGAAGATATTTAATTAGCACATGATTTTTTGAAAAGTGTTTAATTTTTTTTTTATATTTATCACATGGTCAACAGGTCAAGGCAGTCTAGTGTTTTGTGAAGAGTTGGATAAAGTAAATTTTAATAGTATTATAACGGTCATATTTACTTTCATTGAATATTTATTACAAAAGATTAATTGTTGTATATAAACAAAAGTACACAAAAAGATTAGTTTAATAATTTTGTGTACTAAGAATTTATTACTTTAAACAAAAAAAGATAGAAAAAAAAGTATAAAGGGTAAAAATGGCAAACACCATTAGCCTGATTTAAACATAACAACATGTTGCAATACATCCAAAGGAATATTATTGAAGATCGCCGATATTTGTTGAATTAGGTGAATAAATGTGTTATTTTTTGGGCAAGCGAAAGAAATAAACATGACGAATATTTAATGATATGTATAGGAAAATGCTATCAAAGATATGAAAATTCTTCTTCCAACAGATTTAAATGAGGTTGCTTTTGAAAGACGATAAACAGAGCTATCTTTTAAATCTTTTCCAAAATACAAAAAAACGAAATTGCATCAAAATTATTTGTACCATAAATCGTAACAAACTTTAGTACACCATGAAAAGAAATATTCTTACAAAAATGAACATGTGATATCGGTAGGACTAATTAATTGACCATACCTAATAAATTTAAAGAAAGCAATATATTCAGTACATAATTTAAATTCTGTATTACTCCTCAAAAAAGGAGGAAAAAAGAACCAAAAACTCGTGAAAATAATAAATGCTAGTGTTAATGGACCTGAAATAATCCTAGGAACCAAAATTTTGCCATTGAACATTTTCTTGATAACAATTTCAACGCACAAAGCGACTCCATGAATTAAAAAGAACGTCATGGATTCACCACTAGGCTTCGATCTTTCAATAACGTAGTACAAAAGTATCTCATGCACTAGCCCCGAGACGAAAAACGTGACGAACACAGCTGGAATTGGGGCCCACATGCTCGGGATCCGATCCGTTACAATCACACGGACGGGGTCATAGACAGTCAACCGGAGAATATTAGATACCATGAGGTTCCACCTCTTGCCCCAAAAATCCTGGAGCGAGCTAGTCAGGTAAGGCTCATTGAAGGGTGGGTCGAGGTCGACTCGACTCATCCGTCGAACCGCGGCGCTAACCATATTCAATATGATCTCTAACATGATGTAAATGTTTATACAATAACAAAAGAGGATGAATTTTGGATGTAAATTGTCTTTATAATTACACACCCTTACTAAAATGGCTAGAAGTGTAATCTTGGTAACAAGATTGAAAGTTGAATTTGTAGCCCTTTTTATGGTTTCAACATCTTTAGTCTTTGATGATTTTTTCAACTTAATAGGCAAACAAGCCAAGGGAATGAAGGTTGAAAGTGGTAGAGGTGGGGTTGATGATAAAGGGCCTTTACCAAAAGCAAAAAGCATGAGCTTGGAAGTGGCTAGTCCTGTAATGAAGAAGAAAGTAGTAGCACCAAGATGAATTGAGGTGAGATAAAGAGGAAGAATGAAAAATAGACAAACAATTGGAAATATAGCCACAAATCTTGATTTGCCTTTGGGAATGAATTTGGCTATGGTGTGAGAATAACATAAACTTGCAAACACAATAACCCATATAACAATAAAATTGTGAATTTCCCCTTCCATTTCTATCTTTCTTCTTCTTCTTCTTGAAATATAGATGGCTAGAATTTATTGACTTAGGGAACATGTCACATGTAGAAGTGGGGTAAGTAGAGTATTTCTAATGTAATAATTTCTAGCATGAATGACCGTGCAAGCACGGCCCCATATAAGCAGGCTAAATGCACACATGAAAATTTAACTTCAGGATTACTATTATAACTACTAAAAGTGTAAATTACGTGGGTTTTTTTTTAGAAATTAGCATGAAAATTCGTAGAATTTTTTTTTTTTTTGTAAATTTTTGTATTAATTTTCAAGAAATTCTTTAAGGAAATCTATAAGTTCATTTATATCACGCCAATCATTATCATCTAGTCTATATGTCATATTAGAATTATGAGCATTCCAAACCATTTGTAAGGGTATTCGATATTCATAAGCGACTACAAGCATTTCATATAAAGTATTCCATCTAGTAGACACTGTTTTTTAAATTTTTCTAGGTGGAAGATTATTTTCAAAACAGCGATTTTGAAAATCTTTACGCCGAGACTTAACTTGACATTTAAATATAAAATGACATGCATTTTCAACTTTCGTACATCCGTAATCATACATATTTACACCATCTCTAACCATCAAATTATATATATGTGCAGTACATCTAATATGATAATTATCACCATAAAAAGGACAAAGTGTAGTTTTTAAATATTGAACAGCAGAATTATTACTTGAAGCATTATCTAATGTTATACTACTTATTTTATCACATATTCCATAACTTTGTAAAATATCTAAAATAGTTTGAGCAATATAACTACCGATTTTTTGCATTTGACAACATTTGTAACCTGAAATTCTTTTTTGCATATAAAAATTTTCATCAATCCAATGTGCAGTAACAGTTAAATAATCGTTACCATTTACACTACGACTCATATCAGAAGTAATAGCTATTTTACAAGTATTATAATAAAATAAACAACGAAGATATTGAAAATGTTGTGCATGATAATCAAATACAGCCTTTTTTATTGTATTTCTAACAAAACCTTTAAAATTTGGATTATATACAATTTGAATATAATGTATAAAACCGGGATTTTCAGCAAAACTAAATGGCAAACCCATAACACATATCATTTTAGCTAGTTCTTCAAGATCTTTTTCTCTACTATATGAAGGTAGTAAACTAGTGCCAGAAACATTAGACGGATTTAATTGTGTTTGTACCATTTTAGAGCCGCCTACTCCTACATTTTCAGGAAGGGGGGTACCGTTTTTTTTAGCTTCCGCTACCGCTTTAGCATGCAAAAATTCATTTTTACAACAAGACATTAAATGACTACTCAAATGTCCCGTCCCGCCAGATTTGCCCACAGTTTTATGATTTAATATATGTTTACATTTATTACAAATAGCTTGTGTTTTATCTTCATTTTGTGTCATAAATTGCCAAACAACCGATTTTTTAACACGTTCTACCTTAGGCCTAGGATGTACTGGGGGAACTGGGGCAGGACAACGAAAGGGAGCGGGACTAGGAGTAGTAGCCGTAGGTGGCTGAGTTTCATCATCATCATCATCAAAAATAGGCGTATCAGTATAATTATCAATATCATTATCATTATCATTATCACTAGGCAAATCCTCATCAAAATTACCAAAGCGACGTTGTAAATGTTCATGATAAGGATCTAATCCTGAATTACTATCAATATTAAATACCGTATCATCAACATGTGTATAATCATCCGTATTTATTCTTAATATAGTAGATTTTTTAGTTTTTGATTTAGAAGAACTACCGGTTTTTGCATTATCGGAGGATGTAAAGTTACAAACATTTCTTACACGCTCTAATGCACTTTTTTTCCCCTTTCCTTTTTGAACAATATTTTTTCCGAAATCCATATTAAAAAATTAAACGTGAGAATAAATATAATAAGAAAAATGTTATGCAATTATGCCAACAATAAATCACAAATAAATAAATAATTATTTAAATATAAATGAAACGTAAAATAAAAGTTAGAACGAATGTACCGAACGTCTACTTAAAAAAAGTAGACGTTTATGACCGCCGATAGCCGAACGTGGAAAGTTGAAAATTGAATTTTGAAGCTCCAAATGTAATTTCCAAAGACCAAGTAAGGCAACACCGAAATTTAAGATATTATATATTATCGAATTAGAGATTAGAGATAGAGAGTAGAGAGTTGAGAGAGTAGAAGATGAATAGATGATATTGTGATTTAAAAGAATGAAATTTAGGGGTATTTATAAGTAAAAAGATGGGTTAAAGTGTAATTTTTAAAACTTTAGGGTATTTAAAAAGTTAGGGGTGGGGTAAGGGCTTTATTGGATGAATTTTTCTTCAACTAGCCGTTGGGGGGCCTCACTAGCCGTTACCCAACGGCTAGTAACGACTTTATTTAAAAAAAAAAATTTAAACCGGACCGGACTGGTACTTACCGGAACCGGTAAAAACCGGATATCTATAATTTCCGTCCCGATTCCTGTACCGGAACCGGAAAAACCAGAACCTAACAGGCACTAACCGGTACCGAACCGGTACCGAACCGGACCGGACCGGGAACCGGTAGGTACCGGTTCCGCTGCCCCCCTTACTGGACAGTCTGACTTCATATGGACATATCTCTTTCATACGATTTTGAAAATTAACAAATCTAGTGATTGGAAAGAGAATTTTAAGACCTTTCACTTGATATCTTATGGGTCACCTAGTCATCCTACACTAAAAATTGTAATTGTTGAAGTTAATCCAAAACTCATACTTAGCATAACTTACAAAATTTCAAATTTTGCTATTTTTAATTTTTTTTATTTATTTTAGTGTTTTTTTTTTCAAAAACCGTGGTGTTACACATATGAACCGTCCATAATTAACTTTTGATATTATATAGAGAAAAGACATAAAAGCACCACTGAAGTTGTTTTTGAATTTTTAAAAAGACACCTTAACTTTGCGGACATCATCCTATTACACCCTTAAACAATTTTTAAGTGTTGTAAATATTTCATTTTTCAACCATCCTCACTTGCAAAAAAAGTTCAATCACGGCACCAATTATAATATGCCACGTATTAATTTTTATTTTTATTTTTTTATTTTATCAACTTCATTGTCTTTTTCTTTTCTCTTTCTTACTTTCTTTATTCTTTCTTCTTCTTCTTCATTACCCTCCTCTGTTTTCTTTCTTCTTCTTCTTCATAACCAAATTCTCCACGTACTGCCATTTTCGTCAATTCACTTTTGATTAGTCAACGTAGATCTGAACTTGATATTACTAGTTTGAAATTTTTTTGAGATGTGTCAATTTAATGAGTTATTTTCTGTTAAAACATCTATTATAAATAGTTTTTTGTGATTCTATTTGTCAATAAATATTTTTTCTCAAACTCTAGTTCTTATTATTAAAGCATCATTGAGGAAGATGATGAGGTAAATTTGTGTTAATGATATTTGATCTGTCATTAATTAAGTTTAACACATTTGAGGTAATTGTAACCCAATTTGAGGAAGATGATGAGGTAAATAATTCATAAAGAAAATGATTGAAACGTGACACTTTTCAATTGATTTTTGACAACAAAAGTGGACCTTCACGCGCATTATGTGTGTGTTCACAAACATGGCGAGAAAATAAATCAAAATGGTCCTTTTACAAAGATATTCAATACTTTTGTGGGGTAATAGAATCTCCGCAAAATTAAGATGTCTTTTTGAAAATTTGAAACAATTTCAGTGATGCTTTTATGTCTTTTCTCTATTATATATAGATTGCTGAAAAGAAAATAATAAACCATATGTAAAATAATTACGCCAGATCATTTGTATGGAAAATTAAATCTTAATATTAGACCTATGCTTAGCATAAGTGGTATCTCATTTAGTAAATCACTTATATAAGTATATTGAATTCGTCAAAAACTCTAAAATAAAATAAAATAGAATTAAAATGAACCAAAGTAAAAGAAAATAGAAGTGAGTTTGTTTAATAAATTCATCAAAACCTTAAAATAGACAAGAGGAAAACAAAATAAACTAAGATAAAATGCACCAAAAGAGAAAAATCAAGAATATAGAAGCATATGAATCATTAATCATCTTTTTCGTCCTCATCGATCTCGTCATTCTCATCGGCATCATAACCATCTTTTACCTTGCTTTCCTCCTTGTGCTCCTACTCCTCTTCCTATTCAACTTCTTTTTTTTCTTCATTAATATCATTAGAATAATCAAGATCAAATCCACAGTTATGACCATTCTTAACATCTTTCTCTAAACTAAAGTCAGATGACGAATCATCAAAGTCATGCTCTTTTTCGTCATGATCAGAATCATCAACTAAAAAGACATCAGGATTATGATCAGAATCATTATTAAAAAAGTCTTGACTTGATAATGGTGATGATATTGCTAAGAATGAGTTCTAATTTTGTTATATTAAAAAGATGAATTTTGCTAAGAGTGAATTCTAATTTTGTTGTTTGAAAGATGAATTTTGAGATGTCATTTTATAATCGAATTGATAAGAATTAAGGGTGGTCAAATCACAAAAATGGATGAAATTTTGACATAGATATTTATTTTATTTTTTTGACATGCATATAGTATGAACATGACTTTGACTAAGAGAATAAGATAGATGCCACAAAATAAAATAAAAAATGCAAACATTTGTACTAATTCCATTTAAATAGTCCCTAATTTAATAACTAATTATAAATTAATCTCTAATTAATTTTCAAAATTCTATAAATAAAGTATATATAAACATTAATTAGGTGATCTAATGACTGATTCATAAATTAATTACTAATCAAATACACATTATTAGGTTTTATGTATTGTAAACGCTTACTTTGATAGTAAAATTAGTAGTTAGTTATCGAAACTATTATTAATTAGGTTTTGTCTCAAATCGATTACCAATTCAATTTGAGTATTTTAAATTTCAATAAAGATATATTTTAATTGGCTGACTGAATTCAATAGTTACTCC
The DNA here is from genome assembly GCA_032847665.1 of Solanum chilense. Classification (NCBI taxonomy): domain Eukaryota; kingdom Viridiplantae; phylum Streptophyta; class Magnoliopsida; order Solanales; family Solanaceae; genus Solanum; species Solanum chilense. Next base: position 6,692,868 of record CM064973.1, on the reverse strand, counting down.
AGAAAAATGAATCTAATTCCTTTCTATTAGAGTATTACTAATGCAGTACCCCGAAAATGTCGAAGAATTTTTTTTTTATTATTTGCTTAATCATATATCATTACGCAAGGAAAGTCTTGAAGCAACAATAAAGTTATCTTCGTGTAGGTTTAGGTTACATATTTCAATTGTGAAAGCAATATTTAATGCATGCAACGGTAGAGTATCACATTTGTATCTTGATAATTTTTTCACTGTGAAATATTTTTACGTTTTTCAATTTGTGTTTTCCATTTGTCAATCAATATAATTACATATAAGAGAATAAAATTATTAAAAAAAAGATATTGGCGTTAAATATAAATTTTATAATTAGACATTGTAATTTATTTGTTGTCATTACAAATCATAAAATATATTATAATTAATGAATATAATTTTCTTCAAAATTACAATCTGAAATTAATTTTTTCTTTCATATATATATGTATAAATCTGCCAACACTTTATAATGAATGCATTATGTGATAATGTAAAATTAAGCTATATAATATTGCAAAAGATATTAGAAAAAAATTAGAAATATAAAATTTATAACAATCTTTTATATATATTTTACTTGACACTTATTTAGGTGAAATTGGTTCCAACACAAAATGTGAGTAATATGATTATGTTTTTCTAATCCTTGTTTGAAAAATGATGCATGAGTCACATTATTTGTGTGTCTTAATCAGTGATGGATTCAGAATTTTCATTTAAGAAATTTAAAAAATAAAATATAAATGTATAAAAATAGTATTCAAATATATTTGCAAACCAATTTTAGAAAGAAAAAAAAAATAGAAAGAGTATGAACGTCAAAATGGCTAACACCAATAGCTTTATTTAAACCTAATAACAACGTGTTGTGATTATCGTAACAATTTCATGTTGCATTCAAAGTAATTTATTTTTATCATAACACATATGATACAAACCTTAGTCCACCATGAATAAATATTATTACAAGAGTAGACATGTGATATTGGTAGGACTAATTAATTGACCATACCTAATAAATTTAAAGAAAGCAATAGATTCACTACATGCTTTAAACTCTGTGTTACCCCTCTAAAATGAAGGAAAAAACATCCAAAAAATTGTGAAAAATATAAATCCAAGAGCTAATGGACATGAAATAATCCTAGGTAAAAAAAAATTGCCTTTGGAAATTTTCTTGATAATAATTTCAAACACTCAAAGCGACTCCGTGAATTAGAAAGAATATGATGTATTCACCATTAGGCATCAATCTTCCATTATAATTGAAAATCAGCTCATGCATTAGCCCCGAGACGAAAAACGTCGCGAGTATGGCTGGAAGTGGGGCCCACTTCCTCGAGATTCGGTCCGCCACCATCGAACGGACATGATCGTATACGGTCGAACGGAGTATATTAGTTACCGTGAGGTTCCAACTCTTGTCCTAGAAATCCTGGAGTGAGCTAGTCAGGCAAGGCTCATCGAAGGGTGAGCTCGACTCGACTCGACTCACCCCTCGGACAACGGCACTAATCATATTAAATATGATCTCTAACATGAAGTAAATGTGAAAGCAATAGAAGGAGAATAATTTTTGGATGCAAATAGTCCTTATAGCTATACACCCTAATGAAAATGGCTAGGAGTGCAATTTTGGTAACATGATTTAAAGTTCACTTTGTGGTCTTTTTTTTTGGTTTCAACATTATCATTAATTGAATTTTTTTGAAACTTTATAGGCAAACAAGCCAAGGGAATGAATGTTGAAAGTGGTAGAGGTGGGTTTGATGATAAAGGGCCTTTACCAAAAGCAAAAAGCATGAGCTTAAAATTGGCTAGCCATGCAATAAAAAAAGAAGTAGTGCCACCAAGATGAATAGATGTGAGATAAAGAGGAAGAAACAAAAATAGACAAACTATTGGAAATATAGCCACAAATCTTGATTTGCCAATGGGAATGAATTTGGCTATGGTGAGAGAGTAACATAAACTAACTAAGACAATAGCCCATACAACAATGAAATTAGGAGAAAAAATCATATAATTGAATAATGGGTGGATTTTAAAGATGTCTTTATTATCTCTAATAGGGGAAAAAATCATATAATATTGAATCATAATACAATTGTATGATTGTTGACTTAGGGAACATGTGAAAGTGGGGTGGGTAGCAATAGATTAAGCTACCTTTTTCTATCTATCTCTCTCTATATATATTACACGACAAAAATACATCACATATTTTTTTTTATCTCCTTTTTTTATATTGAAATTTGTTATACTTGAACCGAAGATTTTTTAAAAATATTCTTTTTACCGTATGAAGATAGTAATAAAGTCTGTATATCCTTCTACCCTTTCCAAACTTCACTGTTGTTTGACAATGTGTATCGCATAAAAGAAAAACAACAAAATTTCTTAACCTTAGCGTTTGTAAAACACACAAAACTCTGTTTTCTCTTTTTTTTTTATTTACACTAATTTTTCTTTTTCAAACTTTACTCTAATTGTTTTATTTTTATAGAAGGTGACACGGATTTAAATTATATTTTATGTTTTTAGGAAAGGTACATTCAAACAATCAAATATTATTTTCAAAAATTATAACCAAACACGATATCAGCTTACAAAATTCCAAGAGAAAAAAAAATATATGACGTAAATATGCTTTATCAATTTTTTTTTCCATGTGTCACTATTATTTGGATAAATTAGTTAAAACACATAATATATATAAATTATCTTTGTAATAAACAAATGTAGTATTGTCATTATTGGTTCAAGAAGTCTTTTCTTTTTTGTATAATATCTTGTAGATCTTGATGATGTAGTATCCTAGATCCTATTAATTAATTATGTAACAATTTGCAGTTAATAATTAATTAATATTTGAACTTTTATTTGAAGGAATATTTACTTCATTAAACTGTTATTTTACAAGAATATATATACCCTAATGTCATTAGGGTGAGATTAATAACATCATTTTACATTTATAATTTAGCTCTACGCATGTGAATTTTTATTAGTTAAAACACTAGGGTTATTTGAATTTTGGAGAGAGAATTAATGAGAAACATCGTTAATACTTTGCTATTAAGGATGACATATCCAATATCATCCCCCTGAAATTATTATTAGAGAACGGTGTATCGATTTGTTAATTTTCTAGAGAAAAAAAAGCCACAAACATAGTGATAATTTAATAATATCGGGAAATTCTCTAAAAGAATATGAAACTTCTTCTCTATATAGATTTAAGTGACGGTAGGTGATTTTGAAATATTTAAAAAGTAAAAATAAAATAAAAAATAGGACAAATTAACTCTATCATAAGTACTCATACAAATTTTAGTCCATCATGAATAAATATTATTACAGGAGTGGACATGTAATATTGGTAGGACTAATTAATTGACCATACCTAATAAATTTAAAGAAAGCAATATATTCCTTACATAATTTAACCTCTGTATTACCCCTCAAAAAAGGAGGAAAAAACAACCAAAAACTTGTGAAAACAATAAATGCTAGTGTTAATGGACCTGAAATAATCCTAGGAACCAAAAATTTACCATTTAAAATTTTCTTGATAACAATTTCAACACTCAAAGCGACTCCATGAATTAGAAAAAACGTCATGGCTTCACCACTAGGCTTCAATCTTCCAATGTAGTAGAAAAAAAGCTCATGCATTAGCCCCGAGACGAAAAACGTGGCAAGCACAGCTGGAATTGGGGCCCACTTCCTCGCGATCCGGTCCACAATAACCAGATGAACATGATCATAGATGGTCAGACGGAGTATATTGGTTACCATGAGGTTCCACCTCTTACCCCAGAAATCCTGAAGCGAGCTAGCCAGGTGAGGATTGTTGATGGCTGGCTCGAGCTCAACTCGACTCACCACTCGAACCATGATGCTAACTATATTCAACATGATCTCTAACATGAAGTAAATGTGGAGACAATAACAAAAGAGAATGAATTTTGGATGTAAATTTTCTTTATGATTATACACCCTAATCAAAATGGCTAAAAGTGTAATCTTGGTAACAAGATTGAAAGTTGAATTTGTAGCCTTTTTTATGGTCTCAACATCTTTAGTTTTTGATGATTTTTTCAACTTAATAGGCAAACAAGCCAATGGAATGAATGTTGAAAGTGGTAGAGGTGAAGTTGATGATAAAGGGCCTTTACCAAAAGCAAAAAGAATGAGCTTAAAAGTGGCTAGTCCTGTAATGAAGAAAGAAGTAGTAGCACCAAGATTAATAGAGGTGAAATAAAGAGGAAGAATGTAAAATAGACAAACAATTGGAAATATAGCCACAAATCTTGATTTTCCTTTTGGAATGAATTTGGCTATGGTGTGAGAATAGCATAAACTTGCTAACACAATCACCCATACAATAATAAAATTGTGGATCTCCCCTTCCATTTCTCTATTTCTTCTTAATTCTTGATTTGCCTTTTGGGATGAATTTGGCTATGGAGTGAAATTAATGTGTTTAGCTTGATTTTTTAATTCATTTCATAAAAGCATATATTATGATGGTTGTGACTTGAAAAGGTTGGGTAGAATTGGAATATTTCACATTTGTCATCTAAAGGTGTGTTTATAATAATTACAAAAGTTCTTTTGCTCGTGATCAAAGAGATCTAGTTTTTATTGGAGTTCTACTCTTTTTTTTTTTTTTTTTGGTATTTTAGCATGCCCTTGTAATAGGAAAAAACTATCTAATTATACAAATATTTCTATAGTATTTTTTAATTTTTCTTATAATTTAAAATAATTCTATATTGTCTTACTAATTATTTTCTTTGTTTAAAAAAGAATGACATATTTTCCTCTTTAATCTGTTTAAAAAAGAATGACCTATTTCTTTTTTTAAGTAACATTCTAATTTTAACTTTTCACATCGCATGTTTAAGGCCATAAGATTAAAGGAAAATTTTGTATATTTGACATAACTTTAATTTATCACAAAATTCAAAAGTTTTTTTTCTATTTTCTTGAACTTCGTGTCAAGTCAAACTAGGTCCTTCTTTGTGAAACAGAGGAAGTAATAATTGCATATCATATTTCAAGTCATACACACTTAGTTCTATGTATATTTGCTATCAGATATACAAAACTAGGGAGAGAAGCAAGCGAGAGAAGGAGAGGAACGAACAGGATACGAGAGAGGCGAGCGAGATCCCCTAATACATGTGAGTCGTCCCCAATTACATGAGAATTACACCAGATACATGTATCTGGGTAAACCAGATTCAGGGAGAGCGGAGAGTGGCAACTGGGATAAGATAGAGAAGCGAGCGAAAAAAAAGGTCAAGATACATGCATGTAAATGCAATGCATCTATAACAAATTACACTTAATTTTGACCATGTGTATCTGAAGATACATATATCTTGACGTATCTGGACAAGACCAATTACATATACCCGAAATCCAAAATCTGACAAAGAAAGTAATATTACAAAAACTGCCGTGAATCTAAATAATTAGCTTCTAAAGTAGTGAAATTTGTGTCGTTTACCTATTACATATCAATTCTACTATATAGCCCCTTCAGCTTTAACCCATATTTCACATCCGGCCCAAAACAAAATACCTCACAGCCCACATAAGGAGCCCAATTGTCTTTTAATTTCTGAAAATAAGCCCAAAAACCAATTCTCATTGCTCTCCCGCCGCCGCCGCCGCCGCCGCCGCCGCACGCCATCGTTCGATTTTCGTAGCTCAAGGTATTTGAAACTTAACTGATGTATATATATATGTATAATTCATGTATAATCTATGAATACCGGCTAGAAAAAAATAGATAGTAAGTTATTTTGGCTGTTCTAGTTAAGAGGTTCTTCTGTTCTTTAGTATGAATTAGCTGAGATTCTTGTAATTGTTTCCTGTCGGTGAAAATACAATTATAGTTGAAAAAATAGAAATAAAAATAACAATTTCTTTAGGCTGAAGCACATATATCTCGTCTTTTCTATATTCGAGCCACTAAAATAGAATGTTCACCGATCCAAAGGTAATACTCTTGACTATAAAACATCTCGAAAATGTTGTATGTGTAGTTTTAATTTCACTATATTTATATAAGGTGCTTCAGTAGTCTTTTAAGATAAAAAAGAATGGTCCTTTTTTGTTTTTTTGGAGTGTTATATAGGTGAATGCTCTATGAATTTCAAGATTTTGGAAATCTTTCTACGAAAGCATTGCCTCTGACATGTGCTGCTCGAACTCTTCAAAAATGTTGTCCTCCAACAGTAGTACATTTTGAAGGATTTGGCACGGGTGCCTCAACATTTTTGGGGAAGTTCGACTAATATAGCCTTCGATTAGTTGAACATTCATAATTGTTCATCCTTTGGTCGTTTTGTATTGTTAAGGTCCTTCTTGATTTGACTGCTTTCTTATAGTAGTACAGTAATGATTTGTTCTTAAGATCCATAAATTTCAAAAAATATCCCGAATTATGAAGATGTGGTAATTATTTTTCAAATGACATTCCTTTCTGTGAACAGTCAATGGAACACGGTTCATTTGAAGATCAATCTAAAGCAACGTTCTCGTTGACAGATGAGGACCATACACTAGCAAATGCTGTCAGATTCACTCTAAATCAAGAGTTAGTTGTTCACCTCTTCATCACTGCTAATACTTTCAATCTTCGCTTTGTTTCCTCATTACAATTACAGAATTTTGTTTGAAGTTTAGTGATATTTCGTTTTGTAACATTCCTCTGATCTCATGTTAATCTTGTTTTTTCATGTACAGTCTTCAAGCCCCCCATCTCACACACACACACACCCCTTTTTTTTAAGCAGCGTTTTTGTTCAACAAGCTTAAGACGATATGATTAACTGATATCCACTTTCTTGCAGCCCACGAGTAACATTTTGTGGATACAGCATTCCACATCCCTCTGATGCACGAGTGAACATAAGAGTTCAGACTACTGGTAAAGCTAAAAACTTTCATCAACTTATCTTTATCAATGATTTCTCTAACTTATAAAAGAAAAGCTTTAATGCTTCTCTAGCAATAGCGATGCAAGGGTCATTCGTGTACTGGATTTTCTGTTCTTTTATGAACTTTTTATAAATTTGATGTTCAAATTGGTATCCTGCTTCCGCATGCTTTACACTTGCTACCTAATTGCAAAATTTCTCCTCTATCTATATTTTTTTCCAACTTGTATGATACATACGTTGTAGTCCTCTTTATTTATTATTCCGACCAAGTGGACTATTCTCTCCGAGTCTAAGAACACAGAGATATCCTTGCGCGGTATTTCCAGTTAAGAAGATATCTCATTATTCTGATGTACACAAACGACCAATCATAATTCCTAGAAGCCCATTCCACTAGAGAGTTAATGTGTAGCTCCATATGAAGTTTTCCTTTTTGATGTTTTCGGTTAGAAGGAACAATAAAGATATTTTATTTTTCAATTAGAGATTGATACAGCATGCATAACCTGTTGTACTGATACGACCGCCTGGAAATAGCGAATCGCGAATTGTCTTTTTTTTTTTATAATGCTTCCTTCCATATGTTTATAAAGTTCTTCTATGAAATGTTGTGGACCTCTGTTTGAGTTTTGGTATATCTGGCTTCTATTGCAGGAGATCCAGCAAGGGAGGTATTGAACGATTCATGTCAGGATCTAATGCTTATCTGCGAGACCGTTAGAGAAACATTTGAAAAGGCTATTTCAAAGTTTAAAACTGAAGGAGGTCTGAGCTCTATGGATATCAAGAAATAATCGACAAGATGTTCATATAAGCTTCTAGCCAAGTGAAATTTTGTAACCTAACTCGCATAAAAGTTGCTTTTGTTAGAGCCATTTCCCCCCATAGGCCATATATATGTTACATCAGATTGTTAGCTATACTGCTTATTCTTTAGTTGTACACTGTCATCTACCCATTGGGTAATCTCCATGACGATGGCAGTGAAAATTTTTGCTAGGATGGATTACAAATACAATCCCATGCAGATTGTTGTAAGTTATAACTCTATGTTCTACTCTATATGGTAGTGAATCATTGATTTTATATCAGCTTGTTTCGCGTAAAAGTTGTCTATTCATACTTTCTTTTTACTGCCTCTCTCACTCGTATTCTCTTTGAACTCGCGTTACAACTCCAGCCGTAGAAACCATACAAATGCAATGAGACCAACTAATTGATCTCTGTCTTTGTATGCATCCCTTTTGTTTTGGATTTGCTTTAGCTTTAGAATTGTGTAAGCCTTTCACCTTTCTCATAACTTTGCATCTTTTCCACTTGGTACTGATGCATAATAACAATATTGCTAAACCAAGAAAAACAAACCATAAGATTCTGGTCAAAATCTTATTATTTCATTGAAAATGAACAAGCCACTCACATTGCTATTACTCTTGTAATTGTAATGTATATGTACAACTGAGATTATAAATATACACCAACAGAATTTCGAATTCACGCCTGTACTCATTGAGCTGACGCTTCTTACATGTACTCGAGCAATATCACAACTTCAAATCACTCCAAACTCTCTGTTTGGCTCATTTCTAAGATCTGGAAGATGTTCAGCCAAAGTACATTACATTGTTTCTCCTATAATGTCCGTCTTCTCGAGGAAGATGAATGAATAGAGAACATTTCATATTTAAGATGCATTAGCCAAACAATGATTCTTTTGATTGAGTTTTTTGTCTGTGAGGCCTTGAGAAGATATGTTGAGTAGCCTGCAAGATTGTTCTACCATCAGTTTATAGGTAGAGGGATGCTTCCAGGCAATAAACGAGAACTGGTCACCATATCGTTCCATTCCTTCCACTAATAGCTGCCAAACCAAGGCTCCTGCACCAGCTTTTTTCTTCTTTGCTGACTCGTAAATCTTTTCATAAACTATTTTTAGAAAAATATTTCTGTCGTATAATCCATTCTTTTGTATACTCGAAGGAAAACCAACTTCTGTGAAGAGAACAGGCTTCTTAAGGATCTTTTCAGCTTCACTAATGTGAGAATCAACCCAATGAGATAGAAAATCTACTCTCGCATCTGAATTTATACCACCTTTGATCCTGCAAGTTAACATTTTCTTTTAACATAGTCGAGAAAGGCAGTGATAAACACATACGAGCTTAAATTCTACATGCTATAAACATGTATCTGATCTGGAATAAATTTACTCTGCTTGACTAACCAACTGTGGGGGTATGCATGAACGGAAGTAAAATCAATGTTTTCAATAGCCGAGTTCTCAATGAAGTCCACTCCAAGTGATGCAGCCCATTTCCCTGGGTTCAATCCAACGTTTTCAGTTTTCTCCACACCATAAAAGCCCTCTAGTCCAATGGTCACGAGATGCTTCTGATCCAAACTTTTGACAAATCCAGCCATCTCTGCTATCCACGCCTGTTCACGAAATTACCATTGAAGCTAAAGAAAGAAGGTACTACAACCAGACCTCTCTATAACAATCATCCTTCAAAACAACACTTCACTATAACGGCCAAATTTTTCTTCAGAACCCATTTTCTCATGTTATGTTATGTGTTCTGTTCTCTTTAATAACAGTTCATTACAACAGCCAAGAAAATGCCTGGACAAACAATGAAGTTATAGAGAGGTTTGCCCATAGGTGCTACAGGATGAGTAAAAACTGCTTTATGTACTAGAACTATTGATATGCAAACTAACTTGCACAAACAAAATCACAAGTGATCTATGCCAGATGCTTTATTTTCCTTCCTTCAAAATCGTCATTTTTCTAGTGTCATTGAGAAATTAAAATCTCACTAGCAACCAGTATAATTTAGAAAACTAACCTGCAGAGCAGCAGCTGATGAACTGGATTCACAACGAGGCTCATTTATGAGTTCCCACGCAAATATGGCCGGTTCTTCTGAATATTTAACTCCACTTAAAGAGTTTTTTCTTGTCACAATAGCCTTTCATGCGCAACAAGGAAAAAAAATTAGGATGTGTTTATAGTTCGTCACGTGAAAGTAAATAGAAAGAAATTGCTTAATGGGAAAAGCTACTTCAAAGTGTATTCAATTAGCATTGACATTTGTTAAGCTTGCTTAATTTGAACATACCTTGACAAAAGACTTGTAGTATGCTTTGACCGTTGGATAGGTAAAGAATGCATCTCTTGATGATGACACATTGGTACCAGCTTCTCGCGCCCACCTCATATATTGAGCAGTGCCACCATATGCTTTTAAATTGTTTACAAGACTGAGGATTAATCGAATGTTATGCTTCCTTGCCTCAACAATGACAAAATCTAATCCCTGAAATTGATAGGATGATAAGATTATATCAAAATGAGGGGAAAAGGTAGAAATTTATTAATACCATGTGGCATAAAATTGCATCACTTAGCAAGGCCCTGAACAATAGTTCGTAATAGTCTAGTAAGATGAACAGACTTGTGTGAATGTATGCTTGCAGATACATCGACAAGATAATCGTTAGGAATTTGCATATACGCACTATTATATCTATTTCTATCTACTGGTGGTCTACTACTCTGTGGTTTCTATTGCTACTTTCTGCAGAGTTCTCATGGTGTTAGATCGATTATATAATGAATTTTTGAACAAATACTACATAAAATTTGTATCTTCAGCCATCTAGGTGCAATCCACTATCCACACAAAACTAAATTGCTTGGATCTTCAGTATAGCAGTAGGTACTATGTCTAGCAGTAGGTACTCAGAACTCATGAATACGTATCTCGACTATTCTATGGGTACCTTGAAACTGGTAGTGAGTTATTCCATCTTACCAGGTTTTTGGTAGACACAAAAAAAATCACCTAGCATTCTCTGCTATCCTGTGATTTTCATCCCACTTCATTGGCCGCCACCTTGATTACTAGTTGATTTAAGCACTTATCATACAAATTAAGTTATACTACCAATTGTAAAGCACAATATTTAAGTTTAATACGCCTAAGAATTATACAAAGACTCAAACTTTACCTTCTATTTTCACTAAACTTCTATTAACAAAGAAAATCATCTCTGTTTCAAGAGAAATAAGTCAACATCACACCATAAACACAACGAATTAGAACTGGCAAATGATTCTCATTTTTTGTGAATTAAGAAACAACTTCTCGAAGTGTTCAATAAGTTACTACTCCCTTCCTTTCAAATTATTTGTCTTACTATCCTTTTTAGTCGATTTCAAAAAAAAATAGTCTCTTTCCCATTTTCAGCAACTCTTTTGTTCCAACTTTCCATCTTGACATGTTTAAGACCACAAGATTAAATTACATTTTAGCACATTTTATATATATTTAGTTTAAGACCAGAAGATTCAAAACTCTTTCTTTTACTTTCTTAAAACTCCACGTTAAATCAAAAACCAAACAATCAAACTGAAAAGGAGGGAGCATAAGTTATGTTGCTCAAACTCTTCAAAATTGTTGATGGACACATGTTGGATCCTCTTAAAGTGCATTTTGGAGTATCCAACACGAGTGCAAACACCATTTTTGAAAACTCCGAGCAACAGTCTATAAGTACTTCAGTAATCCCAATAATTGCTACAAAAAAAAAAACATACCCAATGAAACTCTTCTATTACTTTCGTAAACTCCACGTCAATTCAAAACCAAAAAATCAAACTGAAACGAATGGAGTACAAGTTATGTTGCTCAAACTTTTCAAAAATGTTGACGGATGCGTGTCGGATCCTCTAAAAGTAAGTTCATTTTTGAAGTATCCAACACAAATGCAAACAACATTTTTGAAAAATCCGAGCAATGTAGAGTCTATAAGTACTTCAACAATCCAAACAAGTGCTACAAAAAACAACATACTCAGTAAAATTTCACAAAGTAATGTCAGGGAGAATAAAGTATACGCAAAACATCAAAGGCAGAGAGGTTGTTTCCGATATACCCTCAGCTCAATTATGCTACAAAAATCAAACAAAACCCCCAAAACAATAGAAAAATTAGCAATTACCTTAAAGACTCTTTCATTGAAGACTCCAGGAAGTAGCTGAAGATCATTAGGTCCACCACCATCACTAAAAGCCCAAGTCCTACAAACACTTAACCCCATTTCAGCTCCTCTTTTCAACATCTTAGAAACCCTAAATCTTGAAGATACCCAAACACTTTCCTCCATTAACCAATAAGAATTCCAACCATTAATATACAATTCTTTAAATGTTAAAGATTGAGTCTTTGGATTTTCATTCTTGATGAAAAATCTAGTTTCATTAACCCCAACAAAACCCATATAAGGTTGTGTTACAAAGATTTGTGGGAAATTGAAATTAAAATTAAAATTGTCATTGAAACTCAAATACAAAAGAAAAAAAATTGTGAAAATGCCTAAGGCTGGATATAGTTTTTTGTCTCTCCAATGTGTGTCCATTTGGGAACTTTTGTTGGTTTGTTTTGTGTCAAATGTTAGTTATATATATATATAAAGGGCTTTATTTTAGTCTCCCACCGACGTAATTTTTGGAGTAATTTTATTTTCGAAACCAAACTTATACACTATATATTTATCAAACGTATCGACAGTTTTTTGAAATTCGATTTCTATATCAAAACTATAAAGATTAATATTATGGTATAGAGTGAATTGATATATCATTTGATAATAACTTTGTCTCACTAGTATCAAACGAATTGTTTGTATCATTAAAAATTGATGTTCGTTTGATAATTATCTAAACGGTTATAGTTGATAATTATGCCCCAAACTATGAAAAAATCCTTTTGTTTATTTCATGAGGAGATAGTAGTCTTTTTTTAAGAAAAATCTAATTTATTATATCGATATTTTCTTTGAGGTCTAGTCTGATTAATTTAAATTTATATTAAAAATGTTCAATTTTAGTGATATTTTTTCCTACTATAGACGATTTTTATATTAAAATCTCAAATTAAAACTATAATACGTAAAAATAATATTTTCACTTATAAATTCGACAAATCTCAATAATTTGATTTAATTTATAGTCAAGTTTTATATATAATGTATAAAAAAATTATCCTTTTAGTATATGAAATAGATTTATATCCTTTTTTTTTTTCCTCACCTTATTTATTTTTGTCACATTATAAAATCTTATGTAATAAGGTTTGGAACTTTTTCCAAAAATAGAGAAGATTACAAATTATATGAAACGTGTGATTTAGTGTCTTATTCAGACTTTGGTTTACAAATGTGTCTGTCTCAAGTCTTAACCTCATTTTCCTCCCACCTACACAACACACTTTATATCTAAATTTGCTAGCAGGTTTGATTAGATCATTTTACAAGATTAAATCATCGTTCGGTGACAGTTCAGATCTTATAAACTTTAAATTTTGACTTCGCCTTTAATAATCAGCGTTGGATGTCATACATTACTATAATTATATATTTATTTTATTTCTCTTGATTCAAGAAATATCAATTCAGATCTTATAAACTTCAAATCTTGATTTCGCCTTTAATAACCAGCGTTGGATGTCATACATTACTATAGTTATATATTTATTTTCTTTCTCTTGATTCAAGAAATATAAATTCATATCTTATAAACTTCAAATCTTGACTTCGCCTTTAATAACTAGCATTGGATGTCATACATTACTATAATTATATATTTATTTTCTTTCTCTTGATTTAAGAAATATCAATTTATATATGATAGATAAATTTATTTTTGCTCTATATATTAATAAAATTTTCAATTAAACATATTCAATACAACTCATCCGGTAGCATTATATACTTCGCATTAATGTGTTTCGAGGTCATATGTATAAATCATAGTCCGAAGAAGAAACAAAAAGCAAGTGGTCGAATAGACATCATCATCACAAATAAAATTCAAAATATAAAATAGTAAACACGTAACAAAGTTGAAGAATTTAATATTTCTATATTAAAAAAAAAACTCATGTCATTTTTTTAATTAGTATTATTAATTAGTAATCACATAGTTTCTTGTTTCTCCAATGTTTTTTGCTATGTATTGTTCTAATTTGCTTGATATTTTATTTTATTATTATTATTCATTCTCCCTGCCATCCTAATAACATGAATTTTTTAGTAGAATGTTTATTTAAAAATAACTTATTTATTCCATAAAAATAGATTTAATATATGTGTATACATTTCAATTACTTGATACATGAGACTCCATCCAATTATGTTATTGTTATTATATATAAATAATATAATCTTATCGATCAATATCACTTTTTGCCTATCACTCTATCAGAAAAGGGTTATTTGTTACGATTTACAACTATAGTTGATGGGAATTTAATTTATACATACAAATAATATAACATATACTATATTTTCATATTATTCGCTATTATTTTGATACTTGAGGCCCATATTTTCTATTATCCAGGCCCAGAACTATCACTGCAAATTTATCTCTTTGAGGCAATTCATCAAACAGATAGTAATCTTAAGCAAACAGTCCATAAAGAATCAGAGAATCTAAGAAAACAAAGTAAAATTGGTAAGTTTTTCTGCTATTTCTCTCAGCTATTTTGTTTCTTGTTCCTTTTCATATATCTGTATATAATTTGTCATTCTGTCTAACAAGTTAAAAAAAAAAGGTGAATTATTACTTCAAGTTGTAATCTTTAATGTGTGTTGTAGAAATAAACATATGGAGTTTGGTGCTTTGGGATATAATGGGTGTTATAAAGTTAAGATTTTTGAGTTTTTTTGTTATTGGGTGGTATAAAGTTGACATTTTTGAGTATTTTTTGTTAATGGGTGTAATAAAGTTAACATTTTTGAGTATTTTTGTCAATGGGTGTGAAAGGGAGTCTTGGAGTAACAATAAAGTTGTCTACGTGTGATCTGTAGTCACGGGTTCGAGATGTGAAAGGAGTTACTAATGGTTCCGTTAGTAGAAAAAGAAGGTGAATCATTACTTCAAGTTGTAATCTTTAATGTGTGTTGTAGAAAAAAAACATATGGGGTTTGGTGCTTTGGGATATAATGGGTGTTATAAAGTAAAGATTTTTGAGTTTTTTTGTTATTGGGTGGTATAAAGTTGACATTTTTGAGTATTTTTTGTTAATGGGTGTAATAAAGTTAACATTTTTGAGTATTTTTGTCAATGGGTGTGAAGGGGAGTCTTGGAGTAACAATAAAGTTGTCTGACCTGTAGTCACGGGTTCGAGCTGTGAAAAGAGTTACTAATGGTGCCGTTAGTAGACTTTGTACCTCACACCCCTTGGGGTGTGGGGCCCTTCCCCAGACCCTGCTAACGAGGAATGCTTTGTGCCAATGTGTGTTTTGGTTCTTTGATTTTTGATGCTCCCTTGTTCCCATTTTATGTGACGGGGTTTGACTGTGCACGGAATTTAAGAAAGGAACACTCGTCAAACTTATATAGATATATTGTGTGAATCAGTACTTCAAGTTGTGATCTTTAATGGGTGTTATTCAAATAAACATTTAGAGTTTGGTACTTTGGTATGTAATGGGTGTTATAAAGTTAACATTTTGAGTTTTTTTTTTTTTTCAATGGGTGTTATGAACTTATGAAAGTTATCATTTTTATTGCTCCCTCCATTCCCATTTTATGTGTCGGTGTTTGACTGTGTATGGAGCTTAAGAAAGAAACACTTCTTAAACTTATGCTTATAACAATTCATAGACATTTGTATGGCTATCATTTTAAGTTAAATTGTTTCGAAATAAAGAAAGTTGTCATCTTGACGTTGATTCTTTCATATGGATTTTGAAAGCATCACAAGACGATTTTGATACCCTATTAAAATTGGAGCTTGGCTGTTGATGTATAATTTGATAAATAATCTTTATATATTTTGTATATATAAATAGACCATGAATGGCTTTGTAAAGCTCCTTGCAAAATATCGTTAGGAGGATGGGATGATGTGATAAATTGGAAAGCACTTTTACAAAGCCACTTCTACCGGTATCAGATGACCGCTGGCTAGGCTTATACGATCTCGTTTATAGTTCTGAATTTTTCTTCTGATTCATAGGCAAATTTGAGATTAGTTTAATGGGTTGAGGATGTGAAAGTTGGAATATTAAGGGGTTAGGACATTCATTGTCAGCAAAAGCAGATCTATGATTCAAATTTTATGGGTTTCCTCAACGTGAAGTAAATATACAATAATAATAACTAGGTTCACAGTCAATTATTTTGTAGATAATTGGTGGATTTCTTTATACATACAGTATATAAGGTCTGTGGGAGAAGCTACTGGTTCCGTGAGCCCGTATAGTAAATGTTGCTTTTACCACTGAAGGCAAGAACAACATCATTTCCTGGAGCAAGGGAATTAAATTTTCAGCAGGAAAAATCTCATTAGGCATTCAAGTTTGAAACAAGTAGTAAGACTTTTGCTTATATGATAGATCATATATTTGTGGAGAAAAAGCATGTTAAGTGTGACAATACAGTAGACATGTGAGCATTGGCTGTGGAAAATAAGCATGCTCGCTTTAATATAATTAGAGTACGACATGTGATTATAGGCCGAATGTCAAGGGTGCTAATTTAGGTTGCTTCTCCTGTTCAGAAATTTGATTCGATGAAGTACATACCTGTTAAACAAACTTGCTGACAGTTTTGCATGTCATAGAATTATAGCCTCTATTTTTCACTTATAATTATGTAATTGCTATTAAGAGTTAGCAGATTCTCTATTCACTTGACCAACTTATCTAGGTGAATCTTCCAATATATAGATATGAAACAGGAAATGTGGGGGAAAATGGCTTATCTTGCTGTTAATACATGTATGCCTTATCTTTAGGACTTTCTACTTCTCTTTGCTTTGTTTTTTTTTGCATCTTCTACCTCTTTAAACTGCTTTTGCACGTGCTAATACATAGACGTGTTGTTGTAGGTTCAAAATGCAAAGCTTGAGATCATCTATTCTGAAGTATGTACAGGTTAAGGTCCCAAAACAAGTATTATCATCTCAAGCTGAAGGCCAGAGTGCGTTAAATATTCTCAATTTGCAAATACGCACCTGTAGCAATTCTGGTTCCACCGATCAGGATCAGATAAAGGAACAAGTGCTTAACCTGGTGAAGAAATTTGACAAGATTGATGCAACCAAGGTATGATTCATCCATTTTTTGTACTTCTGATGCGGAACATAAGTTTATGTGTAAAGATTACTAAAACTGCAACAAGATAAGTACTCCCTCTGTTTCAATTTGTTCGTCTTACAAATATCTTTTTCCCTATTTTGGCAACTCGTTTAAGACCATGAGATTCAAAAGTCTTCTTTACTTTCTGTAACTCCATGCCAAGTTAAAACTAGACAAACAAATTGAAACGGAGGGAGTAATGATTCAATGCTAAGAACCTTGAAAGTTGAAACCGGTTAAAAGTTAAATTCTGGATATGTCTCTGCTGATGGTCTATATCAATTTAACACATGTTGTGGCTGAAGTTGAGTCAAATAGTGGATATTACAGCTGAATCCTAAATCTTTTTATAGGTCACTGAGAGTGCTGATTTCCAGAAGGACTTGAGCCTAGACAGCTTAGATAGAGTGGAACTTGTCATGGCTTTTGAACAAGAATTCTCGATTGAGATACCTGACGAAGAGGCAGACAAGCTTAAATGTTGTGCCGATGTTGCTCAGTATATCATTTCTGGAGCTGAGAAGAAAGCTCAGGAGAGCTCCTAGAGTAACTTATTAGTTATCTCAAGGAGAGGATATCACGTCATCGGAATAGACAAAGGTTTTTTTGGAACATTCTCCTGGATAGTGTTTCTTTTGTCTGATAAGCTGTTGAATCCCAGGATCACATCGTCCTTTAACTTCTTTTAGCGCATCTTTTAGTTTTTTGTGGATCTGTGTGAATGATTGCTACATTTTTGCACCCCAGATTTTAGTTATTGATTCTGCAGTGAATACAATTTATACTGTTACTTTAATATTCAAAGTTTGTGCATCTGGTGTGGCTATGAAAGGCTCAGTGGAAATACATGTGCCTATTACACATCATTCATGCAACAATGAAGAAACCTTATATTTACATCTCTCTCTCTCTCTCTCTCTCACACACACACACACTCACATAAACTCGTCGTGGGAGGAAGCAAACGACAGATCGTGGGCTAATACAGGGTTATGTTTCAAGCTTCATCCAACGACTCAATGTTTGTGACTGATCAAAGCGCCAACATATTTGAGTTATTGGACGTGCTGAACTTTTGGCCTCCTGATCACATGACAACAACTTTTGTTCTGCACCTTTGTGTAACTTTAGGGGTCAGATGAATTGTTTGTGTTGTGTAAGTTCGGATGCCTCCTCCAATCGAAATTAGCTCGAGACCTTTGTGCTTTCCTGTAAAAGCATGTTCACAAATGGTGTTTCTTGGCAGACGAAGGACTTTAACAAGACATGTTTTTTCCAAATTTGGAATAGCATGAAGATGAGAAGGAAGGTCAATAAGGAAATCTCCATCTTCATCTGTAGTGTTTCTTGCCCATGACCTTCTTGTTTTTCCACTTGATCCACAGAACACACCTACTGATGCACCTGAAATTTGTTGTCACATTAGTAGTGAAGAAGAGCTTTAGCGTAAATGGTAAAGTTTTGTTTGCGTTTTGACCAGGAGGTCATGGGCTTGAACTGCGAAAATAGTCTTTTGGCATAACTAGTAAAGTTATTGACATGTGATCAGGAGATCAAGAGTTCGAATTGTAAAAAATAACCTTTTGCAAAAATGCAGGATAAGACTGCGTACAGTAGACTATTACGGTCCAACTGTTTTTTGAGCTTTGTGCATCGGTCAATTAACTAGACCTCAATTTCAAATTATTTAAATTTTACTATACGAGTCAATTAACTATACCTCAATTTTAACTTACTTGAATGTTATGATATGAATCAAATCAACTATAGCTCAATTCCAAATTACTCAGACTTTATTATATTAAATTTAGACCCATATTTTCAAATAAATACAACGAATTTAGTGATTTTATAATTTTATGTTAATTTACCAGCTTTTGGCTCCAATAACACCATCATTTTGGTAGAACAGAAATTTGGTGGTGTTCAATGAAAGAAACATATCTTTATTAATATACAAACAGGTCCATCAAGTTTTCATAATTTAATATTCAATCTCACTTTTTCTTAAAAATACTTTTTTTCTCTTTTCTGTTTTCTTTTAAAACTTTTTTTCTTTTTTTAATAAATAAACTATCTCATATAGTAACTATTAAAAGAATTAGAAACGCTTCTATACATTAAATGGATCCTAATTCCATTTAAGGATCAAGTTTAACATTAAAGTTGAGTTAATATTAATTAACTTTAGTCTTAACAACACAAATTAACTTCCGTATATCTTAGGACGTTTAATTTCATCTTATTATTCATTTGCAATTTAACTAGTCAAAACTACATAAACTAGCTAATACTATAAAATTCACGTAAAATCGGATTTTCATTTTTATAAAAAATAATGGTTTAGTTTCAAACAAATTAGAGAACCTATAATTATGTTTATGTGATACAAATTTAAATTAAGTAATTGTGAGTTTCAAATCGTTATAAATAAAGGATCTGCACTATTAAGACTGTTTTTTAATTATAAAGACTCTCAATACTTTTTTAGTTTAAAAAAACAACAATAACACATATTCTCTAAATTTTCACAAGTGAGTATCTGAAGAGGATAATGTGTACGCAATCTTATCTTCATCTTGTGAGGACATAAAAAATGTTTTTGAGAGACAGAATAATTTTTTATAGCTAAATAATATATAACAAATTATCAAAAACATTCAAATATATCTAAAATAAACATAATAGTTGTTGTGAGTTATTTAGCAACAGATTAGCGACAAATAATTATCATACGTACCTTGGATAGGTGTCGAACCAAGTTGAAAATTATCATCCTTGATAATAATATTGTTACAACCATGATCATCATACTCATGACAAACAATTTTTCCATGAATAAAAACAGTGGAAAGCTTTTCTTCTCCATAACCAGCCATTTTTATCACATCATCTCTCATAGAAATTGATTCAACTATAGAAACTCCACTCTCTATACCCAAAGTTTTAAGAAGAAAAAATGAAAAGAAAAAAAACACAAACATCATTTTTTTCTTCACAATTTTATTCATGAAGAAAAAATTCATGATCGTTGTGTTGCTATTGTTGTTGTTAAAATGAAAAAAAAAATAATAAAGAAAACTTTGTATCAAAGAAAGATTTTATAATATTTTATTTTGTATAAGATGGAATGAAGAGAAAATGAAACGTTACCTATCTTTGGTTTTATATATAAGCAACAAATATATGCATGGTTCATATAAACTATTTATTAATGCTATTACATTTATAACCTTAAGGCTTCCTTAATTAAGCAAAATAAGAAACCGATATTTTAATATAGGCTTTACAATTAATTAAGATGGTTTAAATGCATTGCTCTATTAAAATTAACTCATGACAATTAATTTCTTTTTGCTCATTAATCTTATTTTTATTTTTTGTGTTAATGTTTCTCATGTTAAAGTATAGTTTGAAACTTCATTCTCATTAACATTTAAGTTATATATAGCGATAGAACACATACATTTTTATATAGTCAGTAGACAGATTATTGTTATTGAATCTTCGAGGAGCTGAAAACAAATTTAGTAGTGTAGAACCTCTTTATAATGTTAATTTTTATTAAATTTATAAATAAAAATGTATTACAATCTTTCCTTATTTCCACAATTCAAATTAACTATGTTTTTTTGAATTTTTCTTAATGGAAAAATTAATTAGAGTAATATAAACTGAGTTCCGAAGGTTGCAAATTATATTATTGAACTAATATTAGAGAGAAAAGAGGCAAGGGCATTTTAGACCTTTAAAGGAAAAAATAATGGTAGTTGACATCTCATAAGATAGGGGTAAAATAGTCAAATCTTATTTTGACAAGATGAAAAAATTGTAAGTTTGCAGAAATTATTGGAAGGTTAACTATCAAGTAGGTAGCCTAATTCTATCACTTACATACATTCATATATTACTTTATTATTCACAAAATATTTTTTAAAAAATAAGGTGTAGAAAGCTTTAAAGCCCCACCAAGTGTTAATGTCTTCAACTGTATCGATATTGAGCTCTTTGCATGCAAGCAAAGCAAAATCTTATATTACTCAAGAATTCATGAGTCAAGCCTACCTCAACCATATTCTTTATCTACGTATTTTGAACACTTACATGTAACAAAAAAATCCATTAAGAACTTTAGGTTACCTTACATCATAAATCATCTTTAAACAATGAGTCCACTTATTGTTGAACAAATTCTATAAATTTGAGAGACATAATAGAGTATTCAACTTCTTTAAGCTATTAAGTTTTACCAACATGGATTGTAATAATAGGATGGGTGGGTGAGATTCCTTCACCCTTTAATAAGATATCTCGAGTTCGAGCTCCTAAAAATTAAAAAGTACAAATGGATTTTGTTTGTAGTTCATCAATGTATAATACAGAATGCACTTACTCTTGGCCCAACCTAGATTGTAACTCCAATTCTGCTGACTCTACTACTTTACTCATTTTGATCAGAAACCAAAGCAGCCTTGAATTGTTGTATACATTTCAAAATTGCTCATGGGCTGAACAATGCAACCATTCACACTCATAGCGGAGAGGGGACAATTTTACCTGAGCATCTTCCGAAACCAACTTTGTATCCATCGCCCTGATAAATACATCGAAAATCAACTAGTATCAGACCAACAATATCCGGAAATCAAACATACGGATAACAGCAAATGCACCACTTCGATGAGGGAGGAATGCAAAAAACAAGGTCCAATGACTTCAACATCACGGTGTCAATTAACGTTTCTTCATGTGAAAAGTCACCAGACATATCAAGTATCAGTTACTCGACAATAGCATACTTTGACCAAGAAATTTGTTTGAGCTACATCGGCTATTTTCACTGTTCAACAACTTTTGCAGGGTTTGTTTTTCAGATAGCATTTGTACAATAAAGACGATAACAGATTATAGGTAACACGGCAATAGATCTTAGACAACCAAATCTCCCAAAAGCAACAAATGACGATAAAATGAAAGTAATCATCCTATTACAGTAAACCAAATTCCACCAAGCAGATTTTCAAAGATCATTTTTAAATCAGAAAATCTAAATATGTGGTAGTTTTCCACTTGAATCTTTACTAGGTGAAATACTAATTATGTTTCTTTTAGACCCTGGAGAGAAAATTCCTGTGTTATCTTCCCCGAGCGCTCGTAAATGAACGTGTATAACATCAATAAGGCCAACAAGGTACAAGTGCAGAACTGGTAAGAAAAGAAAAGGCATCCAGATGCAAACCTGACAATAACCAAAGAAAGTTACTTCATCTCCATCTTCTAAGAATGTACGGGTAGTTCCACCTAAAGACAAAGGCTTTTGTCCATTCCATGTTAGTTCAAGCAAGCATCCATAAGATTCTGGTTCCTAGAAGTAGAGATGGATGGACGAATTATGTCATCAGTAAAAACAGCACGATGACAAGTCAATAAAACAAGTCGACAAGGAAAATTGGACTGAGCAACTCTAGAGGCATCATCAACCAACTAGTAAATCTTACTGGTCCGCTGATAGTTCCAGTTCCAAACATATCCCCAGGCCTTAGGTTGCAGCCATTGATAGTATGGTGAGCTAGCTGTTGAGTAATTGTCCAGTATCTGTATCACAGGAAAGCCATTCATCATTACTATGGTAAAAAACAAAACTTCTGAAAGCAAAATCTCCTTTGGGTTTTTTCTCTGATGATTTTTTTCTTTGATAAAATCTCCTTTACACTTGATTACCGCTGATCTGTTTAGCATTTGAAGAACCAGAATCCCCAAAAGATAATTGCTTAAGGTTCTTGAAAGAATTCAGTATTTTCTATCTTGTTTCCTTTAAAAAAAAAAAAAAAAAGGAGGGGCCAGCAAGGTCAAGGACAGGGAGGAATATTAGGGGCAGGCAATCCAATCCACAGTTATATGAACTATATCATATTCATTCTTCACCATCAAACTAATTGAACCAGCAAGATGAAGAAGGCTTCAACAGCAATAGATATCCGGTTACAAAATCAAAAAAAGAACTAGACATAATGAATCTGCTGAAAGAAATGACAACTTAAGAACTGTGAAATTGTAAGTGGCAAATGCAAAATATACTTACAAGTGGTTAAAGTTGCTTCGTGTCACAACACATGAATCAGCTTGTCCAGAAGGTTTAATGAGGACCTTGATTTTAAAAAAAAAAATCCAACCATTACCCAGATGATCTATGAAACTTGATTAAGCACAACAATAATGACGATATTAGCACGGGTAGAGAGATATGATTATTTCTTGTTCTTTTATCCTCTTCTTGGTAAATCAACATAAGGTGGGAGAAATTCCTTCTTTACAGGGTGGAGGTATTTTTCACACCCATTACCTCCTCCTCCCTCTAACCTCCCCCTACCTCTCCGCCATTGACACCTACCACCCCCACCCTCTCTTCTTCCATCACCACTTTCTGGAAGGAATTCTTTTTGGTGGTGTCCAAGTATACCCATGAAGAGTTGAAAAGATCCAATTATGTCTGTTAGTGAGGGGCATAGTCGAGACGATGTGGAGAAGTCTATGAGACGATAGGTTAACGGAGGGTATATCTAAAAAAAATCACAAACATTAACAGCATTTCTTGACCTTACCCTTGAAAAGAAAACATTGTCAACTAAGTGCTAGATAGATCAAACCTATCATGGAAAGCATAGAGCAGAAGATACCTCCAAAGAAATATCATAGTTTCTTGATGTTTTCTCTACAAGATATGTCAATGGACAAGGGTTCTGCAATTGAAAGAAAAGAAAAGTTCTGCTCAATATCAATTTCACTGGCGATGAACATAGGGATTTAAGAGCTAGAATTCAAGCTACCTGCTTTGGGACCTCACAAGCAAAGGGTTCTAAGGCATCTAAAGTCACAATCCAAGGAGATATGGTTGTGCCTGCAAGATCAAAATTGAAAAAAGAGATTATCCCAAGGCAATATGACTAGAATACTTGAAAAAATTGATTATGCTAGGCAACAGCAGTAGCTAATCACAAATGCATGCAATAAATCAACTGGATTTCTTACCAAAACTCTTTCCAAGAAAAGGACCAAGAGGCACATACTCCCATGCCTGGATATCTCTTGCTGTTTAAAATAGTCGCGAATCAGCAGGAAATCATTCCATAAGAACTTTAAAAATTCAAGTATAGTTTGAAGCATACCACTCCAATCATTCATCAAGACAAGTCCAAATATATGATTTGCTGCGTCATTGACGTCGATTGTTGTTCCTAGTTCATTACCAGGGCCAACTATAGCAGCCTTAAAGCAAAACAAGTAAAGTGTGTAAAAATGGAACTAATAAGCAATGCAGCAAGGAAGATGAGAGTTGGGGACCAACAATAAACAGAGCACTTCCATGCCATACATTCTCACCATTTCCAACTCAAAATCCAATTTTCTCGAAGGTCCAAAATATGGCGCAGAATTACCAGTTGGATGACCTTGTCCTCTGGAAGACACATTTAATGAAGAATTATAAAGAAAGGAAATGCCAAAAGTTACTTGAAATGAATGAAATAGTAGGACGAATCAGATCACACATAATCGTTTTACGCTATCGACATGAATATAAATGCACCATTAGTGTGAGACTTGAAATTTAACATGTGTCAAATTTCTTAGTTTGATGTAGCAAAAAAGAAGCACTTCATGTCATGAGTTGGCACAACAATGAAAATGCTTCACTGCCAGGTACAGAACTAGAAGTTTGATATAACATGAAATGCCACAGAGCAGGCCATGTTAAAACTAACCAACTAGATTCACTTAGGTGATAGCGCAATGGGACCCTTCTACCAAAGGAGTGATTACCGCATAAAAATTTGACAACTCCTGTATGATTAATTCACACACAATTCCCATCAAATTTGTCTTAAGACACAACATAGCTATATTCCTAACTCCTCCCCGCACAAATAAACTGATAAGGATCTCTAAAAGGAACAGGAAAATCTACTTTTGAGATCACCTGGGTCTAATGATATCTGTTCCAGAAACGACAATTGATGATGCTCTCCCATGGTAAGCAATAGGAAGATGGAACCTGAAAAGAGTGCAGGAGTCCATGAACAAGCATATATGTATATGAACGTGAAAATATGGAAGTTCTGACCCACCCACCCCTCCCCCACCCCCACAGACACGGGAAAATATATCCTGTCTTTTCACAGGTGATTGTGTTGACAGCATACCAATTAAGGTTGATAGGATTTTCAGGGCCACGAAAAAGAGTCCCACAATTCTTGGCATGGTGCATTGATGCAAAGAAGTCTGTATAGTCTCCAATCGCAACAGGTAGAAGCATTTGCACCTTTTCCTGAAGAATTGACCAACACAACACGAGAATTAAGACAACGCGAGTTCATTAACAGACATGACATTTCATAGGGAACACGAGTTCACCAACAGAAATGACATTTCCAAGGGATCACGTCTTACCATAGGCAGAAGAGCTATCTTTCTTAAATCAGCATTGTCACGCAATGTTGGTTCTGTGGCTGCACAAGAACAAAATAGAACAATCCAGCTTCAACTTTCATCAAATCCCCCCCACATTCAAACTCAATGGGATTACGGTAAGTTTTAACTTTTAAGTATTCCGTCTTTAGAGGAAAATTATAGTATCAAGTCCCCCTCCTTGTGTACCTCATTTTAATTAATTTATGAAATTCCCGCCCAAATATCTGATTCCAAAACCTGAAAGGTTGCCCCAAAAATGATGGACCTCAGGTAATTAAATACCAGAAATTGCAGGATAGATTGATGGAGGTTTGTAATTGAATAAACTTATCATCTTTTAGATTTTAATAACATGTTTTCAAGTGACATAGGAAATGAATCCAAAATGACTAAGAAGAATGTGGTTTGAGTTACTGGTCCAAATCTAGAGTTTCTTATGTGTATCAAACAAGTGTAAGGGTTTACGATTATAATTTGATGATATAACCTCCATCCAAACATGCAAAGGATACCTGATAACAGCTTTTGCAAAGTCACCCGAGCTTCCTTCCATGCAGGTTGTCCCAATCCAACAAACTTGTTCAAGTTAGGCTGCAAATTGATTGCATAAATTAATTATGATTATCACAGTCTCTCCACCTTGCCATTAGCAGAGAATATCCACAGCAGCCAGTGTGTCAACTACACGAGGCTTGGTGGCTTACCATAATTAATTGTTAGGCAATTTCATATTACAACTTGAAATAATGGCTGACATTTAATTTGAGATGAAATCCAATTAGTGGACTTCCATCAACATAGTACATAGATTTTTTTTTTCTTTGTTTTTTTGGGCCATAAGAAGGACATAACTCGAGAAAAAAGTAAGAGATACTTCACACATTGCAGAGTACAACACTCACAAGTCAAGATGTATCACTAACACAAAAATAAGACGGAACAAACAGTTGAAAATAACCAAAAAAGAGCTCATAAATCAGTGAAAATTAGTTTAAATTGAGCTTGATTGCCAGAAAAGCATACACTTCCATCCAAACAATAGGCAACACTGTGCAAAAAAGTAAACGCTCATTACCATAAAACTGAACTTAACAGTAGGAAAATTGCTAAATGTACAACCAACCAGGGAACAATAGACACTGACTACATCTTCAGAATTGAATGAAAATGAGTACCGAACGGAATTGTTAACTGTAAGAAATGCTCTAAACGTACAACTAAACAAAAGCATAATGCATAATATCACTCAGAACTGAATGAATACGAAACCCGAACAGACCTATGTCATAATTCCGAATACAGTAAATACATGCAAAATAAAACCTTCTACGAAACTAATTGTCAATGCATGACCGAAAATCAACGAAAACTAGCTAAAACTGAACTTACCAGTCGGGAAATTATACACTTCCGTCGAAACGATAGGACAAAATATAGCACAAAACTCAACAAAATTACCTTAAAACTAAACTTAGCATTAGGAAAATTTCTAAACGTACAACCAAACAGAGCACAATAGAACGCGAACAGACCTGATTGAAACAATCGGAGTTACTGAGCAAAGGACCGTCAAATAAACCGGCGCAAGCAATCACCGATAAGTCCAAAACGTATTCTCCGATAGCGACGCCCGGTCGAGGTAGTGAATCCGGTTCAGGCTTGAATACACCGTACGGCAAGTTCTCGAGAGGGAAGTGAGATTCCGGTTCAACTTCAACAAATGACTTCAACACCATGACGACGCCGACGAGGAGTAGGATGAGAGAAAAACGACGACGTTTGGGTGGTCGAGTTTAGAGTAGAAGCTCAAGTGACGATGGTGATGAACGCTAGAAAGAGAATTTATAGATGACTAGAGAAAATGGAGTACGATTTTTTTATATATATAGAAAATGAATTGACGGTCAGGATTGCGAGTTGAGAAGGTATAGGTAGGATCAATGGTGGTTGTCACCTGTCATTCAAAGGAGCAGTCCTCCTTTTTCGTCGCTTGAGCAAAAGTGAAATAGAAATGGTTTATACCCAAGTTATGGATAATTTTATTGAGAAAATGGTAAAATAGCACCCTAATCTATGATTATATTTTTAACTATATACTTTAATTTTATGGGATTTTATTATTTCCTAAACTTTATTAAAATGGAATATATACCTCTCTTGAAACATTATAATCGTTAAATGTCAAGTGCGTGAAACACACACTTACATGTATTTCATCAATTATTTTTAAAAAAATAATAAAATCTCCTTCATCTTCTTTCTTTCTTCAACCATTTTTTTACCTTAAATTTTTGTCTAATCTTGATTTGGAGAATTTGTTAATGGATATGGGGGAAGTCCGCATTTCTCTTTATTATCTTCTTCACCTTTGTCATTATCTTCTTCACCCATTAAAAGAACTCTTCACCATTCTCTCGTGAGAATAAAGCTCCAGATTGAAAAAATATCAAAAGCATCGTAAATTCAGTTACAATTGCACTATGAAAGAGTTGGTTTTGGTTCTTGTGGAATCAAACTAAATGGAAGATGAATTAATATGAATATTTGGTAGGAAGATAATTAGTACAAAATACAAGTCAAAGATTGTATCTTGGTAGGTGAAAGTTAGGCAAACCATAAAATGGTTTGCTATCTTAACCTTGACAATTTTGACACATAGTGATGTCATGGATGACATCAATAGGATGAATTTATTCCTATAAATAGGTAGCTCTTAATTCATTTTCAAATCATCCTTTCACTTGCCTTCTCACCTTCTAAGGCATTGTGTTCTCTCTCTTGTAGTATTTCACTTATATTCTTTGTATAGTGAAATAAATATTAGTGCAGTTGTTCTTTGGTGGACGTAGGATCATTTTGATCCGAACCACGTTAAATATTGTTGTTCTTCCTTGTTCTTTAGTTTCACGTTTCCGCTAACAATTGGTATCAGAGCCAAGGTTCTGTCTGAGTATGCTCTGTGGTTGCAGCACAGTCTGAACTTCCACATCAGAAAAGGATTACTTTGGTTTTCTGTAGTTCCAAATACATTGTAGTAGAAAAGGAAGAACAAGTAAAAAAAAATGAGTTCCATGAAGTTTGAAATTGATAGATTTAGTGGGCGCAACAACTTCAATATCTGGAAAATCCAGATGATAGCGTTACTGCGGAGGGAAGGTTCAATCCATGCTATTGACGGAAAGTACCCCGATAAGATATCGGATTCCGACAAGGAAAAGATTGAAGGAGATGCATTGAGTGCAATCCAACTGTCCCTTGCACCTAACGTACTTTGTGAAGTGAGTACAAGTACCGAAGAGACGGCCAAAGAGTTATGGGAAAAGCTGGAAGGGCTTTACCAGGACCAGTCAGTGACAACAAGGATGTTGTTACAACGGCGTCTTCATACATTTAAGATGGATTCAGGTACTTTGTTGCAAGACCATCTAGATGCGTTCAATAAACTTGTGATGGACTTACAAACTGCTGGAATTAAAAAGGACGAGGAGACACTTGCATGTTCTTTACTATTTTCATTGACTTCAAAATATCGTGATATTGAGAATTCAATGATGTATAGCAAACAACCTATTAAACTTGAGCAAGTGCGGCAAGCACTAAACTCTTGTGATGTGCGGATGCATTTTGAAGGAGACAAAAGTGACGAAGCTAGTGGACTCTTTGTAAGAGGTCGTACTAGCCAAAAGGGAAGGAGCAAATCGAAGTACAGATCAAAGTCTCGTGTGAACAAAAAGAATGCGGAGTGTTGGGGCTGTCACAAGAAGGGGCACTTTGAACGAGATTGCCCTATGTCGAAGTCCAAAGAAAAGGCGAGTGCATCCATTGTTGAGAAAGTACATGATAATGATGATGATTATGTACTAACAACATCATGCAATAATGGAGTCTATGACAACAAATGGATCTTAGACTCTGGTTGTACTCTGCATATGACATTCCGAAAAGATTGGTTCAGCAGCTATGAAACAAGCAGAGGAACTGTATTAATGGGCAATAATGCAACTTGTAAAATAGTTGGCATTGGTTCAGTTCATGTTCGCTGCCATGATGGAATCGTGAGGACTATTACAGAAGTCCGTCATGTTCCTGATCTAAAGAAGAATTTGATCTCCCTGGGTACTTTAGATAAACAAGGCTATAAGTACATGAGTGAAGGAGGAACTATGAAAGTGACTAAAGGGTCTTTAGTCATGTTGAAGGCCAAGCTGGAGGATGGCCTCTACACACTTGCGGGAAGCACCATTATTGGCTCTGTAAATGCATCTACAGTGCAGTTATCTAATGATGACAAGGCAAAATTATGGCACATGAGACTAGGCCATATGAGCGCACGAGGATTGGAGATGTTGAGCAACCGCAACCTTTTGAATGGTGAGAAGATCAGCACACTTGAATTTTGTGAGCACTGCGTCTTAGGGAAGCAGAAAAAGGTCAGCTTCAGCACTGGCAAGCACAAGACGGGAGGGGTGCTAGACTACATCCATTCAGATTTATGGGGTCCCTCTAAGCTTCCATCAAAGGGAGGAAAGAGGTATCTTCTCACATTCATTGATGATTTTTCACGAAAGGTTTGGGTGCGTTTCCTGAAGACAAAAGGTGATGCTTTTGAAGCATTTAAAGAGTGGAAGATTTTGGTTGAAAATCAAATAGAGAGGAAAATCAAGTATCTTCGCACGGACAATGGCTTGGAGTTTTGCAGTGAAGAGTTCAATGATTTCTGCAAGGTTCATGGGATCGCAAGGCATAAGACGGTCAGGCACACACCACAGCAGAATGGAGTTGCCGAGAGAATGAACAGAACTCTTCTTGAGAAGGCTCGTTGTATGCTCTTACAAGCTAAGATGTCCAAAGTATTTTGGGCTGAAGCAGTTCATACTGCTTCTCATATTGTCAATCGGTCTCCAGCATCAGCGATTGACTTTAAGACTCCGAATGAGGTATGGTCAGGTGAACATTCTAACTATTCATACTTGCGAATATTTGGGTGTCCAGCTTATTATCATGTTAATGAAGGTAAGCTTGAACCAAGGGCTAAAAAGGCCATATTCGTAGGGTATGTTGATGGAGTAAAAGGGTACAAACTATGGTGTTTGTCTTTACTTAAATTTGTAGTTAGTAGAGATGTTACCTTTGATGAATCCTCTATACTTGATCCTCGTAAAGTTTCTGTGGAGTTATCTAGAAACGAGAACAACGAGCAGG
Source organism: Solanum chilense (assembly GCA_032847665.1). NCBI lineage: Eukaryota > Viridiplantae > Streptophyta > Magnoliopsida > Solanales > Solanaceae > Solanum > Solanum chilense. Next base: position 6,662,062 of record CM064973.1, on the reverse strand, counting down.
TGGAGCTACCGGTGGAGCTTACCAAGAAACGGGATCAAGAGACTCAAAGTAATGAGTCAAAAGATGCAGAAGAACTTGCTTCCAATGAACCATACACAACTGCGAAGGGAAGGGACAAAAGGCGGATACGGAAACCGGAACGTCTTATAGAGCAAGAAAATCTGATTGCACAAGCGTTCGTAGCTGCAGAAGAAGAGATTAAGGATCTCGAGCCCTCTTCGTATATTGAAGCAACTTCTTGCAAAGATGCTGCACATTGGCAGTTGGCCATGATGGAAGAGATGGAGTCTCTTCACAGAAATGAGACATGGGTCTTAGTTAAAAGGCCAAAGGGGATAAGGACAGTTGGATGCAAATGGGTCTACAGAAAGAAAGAAGGTATTCCAGAAGTGGAAGCTGCTAGGTTCAAGGCGAGATTGGTTGCAAAGGGTTTCAGTCAGAAGGAGGGAATTGACTACAATGAGATCTTTTCTCCAGTCGTGAAACATAGCTCAATTCGCGTGCTGCTAGCATTGGTTGCACAATTTGATTTAGAGCTTCAACAGCTTGATGTCAAAACTGCTTTTTTACATGGTGATCTAGAAGAGACAATCTATATGGATCAGCCTGAAGGTTTCCTAGCTGAAGGAAAAGAAGACCATGTATGCCAACTGAAGAAGTCTTTGTATGGTTTGAAGCAATCCCCTAGACAGTGGTACAAGAGGTTTGATGCATTCATGACTACACATGGATTTTCGAGGAGTGCATTTGATAGTTGTGTGTATCACAAGAAGATGTCTGGTAACTCTATGATTTATCTTTTGTTGTATGTTGATGATATGCTTATTGCTGCTAACAACATCACAGAGATAAATATTTTGAAGAAACTGTTGAGCAAGGAATTTGACATGAAGGATCTAGGAGTTGCAAAGAAAATCCTTGGAATGGAAATTTCAAGAGAAAATGGTGTTGTACATCTTTCTCAGAAGAGGTACATCCGAAAAGTTCTTGAAAGATTCAATATGGATATGAGCAAGCCTGTAAGTACACCTTTAGCTTCTCATTTCAAGCTTTCAGAGTTACAAATGCCTCAATCTATGGATGAGGTGGAGCATATGTCAAAGGTTCCTTATGCGAGTGCAGTTGGTAGCATTATGTATGCTATGGTATGCACACGTCCAGATATTGCCCAATCTGTAAGTGTAGTAAGCAAGTACATGGCAAATCCAGGAAAAAGGCATTGGGAAGCTGTCAAGTGGATATTGAGATATCTCAAAGGAGCTCCTGATGTTGGCTTAACCTTTCGGAAAAGTGAAGGTATTTCAATTCTCGGTTATGTTGATTCTGACTATGCAGGGGATCTTGATCGAAGGAGGTCCACAACTGGATACATCTTTACTCTCGTTGGCAGTGCCGTTAGTTGGAAATCGACTTTACAGTCGATTGTCGCTTTGTCTACAACAGAGGCAGAATATATGGCAGCAACGGAGGCAGTGAAAGAAGCTATCTGGTTGAAAGGTTTGGTGGCAGAATTGAGTTCAGCTCAGCTTAAATCAATTCTAAAATGTGATAGTCAAAGTGCTATTCATTTGATTAAAAATCAAAGATTTCATGAGCGCACCAAACACATTGATGTCAGATTTCATTTTATTCGAGATGTCGTAGAAAAGGGAGCTATCAAGGTTGAGAAGGTTATCACAGACGATAACGCTGCAGACATGTTGACCAAAATAGTCCCGCTTGCCAAGTTTGCACACTGCAAGGACTTGGCGGGAGTATGCATCAATTGATGCAACTCTAAGAGAACAACTGCTAGGTGGAGCTGGTATGTTCAACAAAGGTTTGATTCTTCTTGTTTCTTACAATGGGATTGCCCAGTAAGCTTAGAAGTTTTGGCCGGAGTTATTTATACGCATGCTTGGAACACAAACCAAGGTGGAGATTGAAAGAGTTGGTTTTGGTTCTTGTGAAATCAAACTAAATGGAAGATGAATTAATATGAATATTTGATAGGAATATAATTAGTAGGAAATACAAGTCAAAGATTGTATCTTGGTAGGTGAAAGTTAGGCAAACCATAAAATGGTTTGCTATCTTAACCTTGACAATTTTGACACATAGTGATGTCATGGATGACATCAATAGGATGAATTTATTCCTATAAATAGGTAGCTCTTAATTCATTTTCAAATCATCCTTTCACTTGCCTTCTCACCTTCTAAGGCATTGTGTTCTCTCTCTTGTAGTATTTCACTTATATTCTTTGTATAGTGAAATAAATATTAGTGCAGTTGTTCTTTGGTGGACGTAGGATCATTTTGATCCGAACCACGTTAAATATTGTTGTTCTTCCTTGTTCTTTAGTTTCACGTTTCCGCTAACACACTACTTAAGAGAAAGTTTAATTGAGATTTCACTGGTTGTTCGTCGTCAGAAGCAAAAGGAGGTATGGTATTTCTTGGTTCGCCAGATCGACGTCTTACTACTTGTCAATAATGACGAAGAAGAGAGATAATAATGGGGTTTTGATTTGGTGAAGTAGTTGCTCCGATGGTAAAGGTGGTCCAGTTATTTCATTGTTGTTTGTTGGCCGAAGCTCCGGCGAAGATAGGTTTGACGCAGTGACAGTGATGAAAAAGGGCGAAAAAAAAGAAGATGGCAATAAACAAAGAAAATAAATAAATAAAAATAGGTATATTCATAAAAAATAATTACACATAAAATTTTAATAATTTAATTTTGTTGCTCACTCTCTCAAGGAGAGTGAAATACACTCTCTTTGCCTGATCAACAATTTGGGAGGTAATAATTCAAGTTCTAAATAGTTTAGGGGAGTTATAAGACCCCATAAAGTTAAAGTGTATAGTTGAAATAGGTTAGGGGCTTTTGAATATTTTCTCTAATTTTTAGGTGTGAGATTGAGATAGTTAATTATGAAATTTTTTTGGAAGAGGTTAAATTAAATTGAATAAATATAGAGAAGGGTTTATGTTTTAATACTTTTGATGTCTTACGAATAATATTGTACATGAGATCAATTCATCTCAAGCGGTGCAACGAATACTCTGAGATGAGCAGATATAACAGATGAAGAGGACGAATAACTCATGCTTTTGTGTCTAGTAATGTCAAGTTAGTAACTCTCCGACAAGGTTTGTCATCATCAACAAATGTTGTTGCAATCTTAAGTGGCCATTAACAAATGATTTTTCTTACACCTATAACACTAACAAATAACTACAAGTTGGTGATAGTAGTGATTTGTCCCAAGATAAATTTGTTAACCTAGGTGATGTGGACATCTCTGAGAAAGAGGAGATGTTAGGATTATTGTTTTACAAATGCAGTTAGGAATGCAGATGTTTTTCCTGAGCAATAACAAAACATAGCATGGAAGAAAATACAGTTGAGATGGTAAAGTGATTGGAGAGTTTGTTTCAAAGCATTTATTCACGAGAAAAACTACGGAACCATACGTAATGTTTCCCCAACTCATTAAGGAGGTTCTCGTATAATTTTTGCAAAGGGTAAACATATATGCAATAAGAGGAGTTCTTATGTGATAGTAATTGTTTGTTACTTAATAGTTTAGTTAATGCTACTAAGAGAGAAAACAAAGAGTTGCATTTAGGATTACTAACAATGAATAAAACTAATAAGAGTTTTTCAAGTTTCCAAAGGTATAATTTATTTATTTTTAATATAAAAAAAATTAAATTGTATCGTTGAGTGAATTAAATATAAAAAATTCTCAACTCTTTTATGTTTAGGCATCTAAGAAGGATTTCCAAGTTTCCAACGATATGACCTTTTTTTAAAACACAAAAAGTAAAAATGTGGGCAGAGAAATAAAATATAGGAAAGGGCATTAAAAAATTTTGGAGAATCAAATATTCATTGATAAAATTGAATATAAACTTAAATGGAATGGGTAATAATGTAATTTCACCTATAAATAAGAGGAGATTAGAATTTATACATAAATTACATTTGTCGAATGCGTTTTATGTCTTATTTTCTCAACTCTTCATATTTAAGCATCTAAGAAGAGTTTTTTAAGTTTTCAATGGCATAACCTTTTATTAAAACACAAAAAATTAAAATGTAAGTCGAACAATAAAAAATAAGGGGGGCATTAAAATTGTGGAGAATCAAATATTCACCAGTAAAATTGAATTTAAACTTAATCAGAAGGAGAAAGAATGTGATTTCACCAATAAATAAGAAGAGATTGAAACTTACACATAAATCATATTCGACGAATGCATCTTATGCCTTTGAATGCATCATATGCCTTTTTTTTCTCAGTTCTTTCTATTAGGCATCCAAGATTTATTAAAATCCAAGTTTTTAACGTTATGACCTTTTGTTAAAAGACATAAATTAAATTGTGGGTTGAGAAAAGTAAAACGGGGGAGGGGATTAAGAATCTGAAGAATTTAACATGCATCGATAAAGTTAAATTTTAGTTAACTAATTAATTGAGATACGAAGATTTTCAAAAAAAAATAAGAAACTAATGTTTAATATGATATAGAAAAAAGTTTTCATTTGTTGATATGATAAAGGTAATAAATAAAAAAAAGTTAAATATATTTTTAAAATTGTGGACACATTAAATTAAACGGGAGGGATAATAAAGTAATTTTAACAAGAAATAAGAAGAGAGAGAAACTTATTCATAAACAATTTTCGTCGAATATATTTTATGTATTTCTTTCTCAACTCATTTTATTTAGGTATCTAAGAAGATCTTTTTCAAGTTTTCAACGTCATGACCTTTTTTAGGGTTAATATTTTTTTCACTGTATAAACCTAATCATTATCACATAAATACACATACAGTAAAACATCTATAAATTAATATAGATGGGGTCATGAAATTTTATTATTTTATAGAGATGTTACTTAATTGATAAATTAATATTTATTAATTTAAATAATGATTTGAGATTTAATGAAGGTTAATTTTAATTATATCAAACTCATTGTATTTTACTAATTTCAACCTTATGGTGTGTGGATAATAAGAGTTTTTAAGATGTATTATTATAAAAAAAATTATCATAGAAAATTTAAAGACTATGAAGTGGGACAAACTGATCCAACAAAGATTAATGTTTTGGATGCTATCAGCTACGCAATCCTTACTTGGACAATAATTGTTCAGCAAGAGACAAAATTAACTTATTTTCGACACTGTAAAATTTGTTCGGGAATGAAATCTTAGAGAATGGGAATGTACCCACTTTTGAAAACGTCATCATGAACTTGAGGTCATGATTAATGATCTTAGTTACCACAATAAAATGGATGTCAATAACCTATTGAATTATCCGGGTGAAAGCGATACATGTTCAGAGGTTCAAAACTTAGAATAAATTGGGGATACTATTAGAAAAAACAATGTTGATGATGAAATTGAAGATTATACTAACTAGTTGTGCGTAAGGAAATACTTATCACATCTAAAACTCTTCACAATTTTATGTTGCAATTCGAAAAAATAACATCAAAACTCTCGGATGCAATAAGAAAAGTTAGAGATGGGCTTTAACGAGATTTAATTTCTTAAAAGAAAACCCTGAATACAATAGAATCATATTCCACTAATTGTCTTAAATATATTTGTTTTTTTTAAAGAATTATTAATTATGATATTAATGAGACCATATATTTATATAGGGGTCTTCTGAAAATATATTATATTATCGAAATTGATGATTTATTCCATTGGCTCAAGTCGGAATCGAAGAAAAATATTAATTTAGAGAGATTATCAATTTATCGAGTATTAATTTATAGAGGTTTTGTTGTATCTCAAACATGGGCTAATACACACGAAAACGATAATAATTGAGTATTACTAAAAGTTGACTCGTAAATATAAAAATATTCGTTAGAAAAAGGACGGAGCTATACGTAATACTTCGCTGACTCAATACGGAGGTTATCATATAGTTTTTTCAGAAAAAAATTCGAGGGAGGGGGGGGGAGGCTATAAGGCGCCTAATCCATGGGCTAATACACACGAAATTAGACGAATGCAATAAATCCTAAAATTTTGCTTGTGAATATAAAAATATGCGTGATAAAAATGACAGACTTTATATAATGCTCACCCAACTCATTATGGAAACACTCATATATTTTTTTTAAAAAAACATTTCAAATTTGTTCATAAATCGCATTCATAAAATGCATTTTATTCATTGTTTGTAATCTTCAATGTAGCTCTTTGTTTTCTCCCTTAATAACATTAAATAAACTAGAAAATAACAAATGTTTTCTATCATTAGAAAAGAACTCCACTATATTGCATATATTTCCACTTTTTCTCACATAAATACTATGTATCAAGAATGGGATAATACACACGGAAAATTATAAAAATTGGATAATATTTAAAAGTTGGCTTGTAAATGTAAAAACATTTGTGAAAAAAATGGTTGGACTATACATAAAGTTTCACCAACTCATTACGAAAGTCCTCAATTAATTTTTTCAGGAAATGGGTGTCCTAAAGGGGCCAGATCCATGGGATAATATACACGAAATCTGTGAAAGTCAGGCGATGGGTACTGTCTATCCTCTAGAGTGCTTTTTTCTTTTGTTACACTCCCATGTGATGGTGATCATCCAATATGATTCGGAGAGCACTTTTGATCTGTGCTGATGAATGGAAGTGAACCTTTCTTTTATAGTTGGCAGAATTCTAGACCATATAATCTTGCCATAGCTTGGAATAATGATTGCAATGGTGAAGATTAATTACCTACCATAATTAGAGACACAAAGAAAAATGTAAACGATTTTTCAAAAAAAGACAAAAAAATAAATATATGAACTACTTTTTTCAAATTGCAATTTGTAAAATTATGCAGGTTATGTTGTGTTGTTATTATTTTTCCCTTGTTATACTTTTGGCATACCAAGAGTAAACCATATTCTACTTATTTTTATGTTAAATATTTAACATTAATCGCATATTATTTTTTTCTCCAAAATTTAAAATTAGCCATCAATTAATATAAATACTAATATAAAATAGTTAAATATATTAACTTAAACCCACAATTACGATCCCTAGATATAAAAGAAATCATCATATTGAGTGACCTTGACCTTCGAATGATCTCTATCCGACGGTAATTCAAATTAATCGACCTCCAACATAAATATTTTATGGTACCTATATTGCAATTTCACAAACTTGAGGTGCTCATCATAACATAACCAGAAAATATCTCCGGATTTGGGTAATTGCATCTATAAATACCCGTTTTCCCCTTCCATCAATTCAACTGATTTCTCATTCGCTCTTCAATCTCCTCCCGATCTAACGAACACTCCTTAACAAGAAATCAAATTGAAAAAATTTCAACTACTGAAACGAAATCCACAATAATCAACGGTGATTTTTCGATGATTTTATCAGTTTCCCCAATTCAAATCGCTTATACGGAACCCTAATTCTGATGAACTGAATGATTTTTAACTTTTTTTTTTTTGGATTTGCAGGGACAGTAATGTCGATAGATTTGATTCTGAAACCTTCATGTAGCAGGTGTGGTTCATCCTCGGATCTGTATGGAAGCTCATGCAAGCATTTGACTCTCTGTTTGTCTTGTGGTAAAAACATGGCTGAGACTCGTGATAAGTGCTATGAGTGTGGAACTCCAGTTACACGACTGATTCGAGTATGTTTCCTGTATTGAATTTTGCTATGAGTACTGTGATTTCGGTGAAAAGTTGTGTATAATTGGTTAAACAGTATCAGAAACTGGAATGAAATGAGCCTGCATATAGAGAGAGGGGGAGTGTGTCAAGGATTTAGGAAGAAGATACCCCATGTTTGCTACAAATAAGTAAGGGTATGCCAGTTACACGATTGTTTTTAGTACAACTACATACCCAGTGTAATCCCACTAGTGGGGAAGACTGGATGCAAACATTATCCCTACCTAGTAGAGAGACTTTACACCTACACGTTTGTTTCGAGTATGTTTTCTATATTGAACTCCATGAGTACTATAATTTGGGTGAATTTGCACCCAATGATGTGGCCTAATGGTCAATGAAATGAGTTGAGAACATGACGTCTTAGGTATGATTCCCACCAGAGACAAAAATTAAGTACTATAGATGATTTTCCTATATGTTCTAGCTGGTGGATGGTTACCTGGTGTCTGTTACAGGTGGGAGGTGGGATTTATCCGTGGAATTACACGAGGTGCTTTAAAAATGGCTCAGACATATAAAAAAGAATATATTAAAAATTAGGTGAATTTATCTGTGTGTAATAACTTAAAGTATTGGAATGAAATGAGTCTACATAGAGAGAGGAGTATGTCACGGATTTAGGAAAAAATATACCACATATTTGTTACGAATAAATAAGGGTATGCACAACCATGAGAGGAGCTAGGTACCACAATGAATGGGGTTCATCAAAAAACAGTTCTGTATATACAAGGTCAATTTTTTTATGTATGTATAGTAGACATTGAATAACTTGGACTTTGTATGTTTGATTTTTGTATATTTGAATTTCCTTTGCAAACAATCTGCTTTTGCTGCAGCAGCATAACATATGTGTATTTCATAAAATTTTGTCAACCATGGTTAGTTAATGTCTCAATTGTGACTAGGCTTCCTCTTAGAGTTATATATATTCTCTCTTTGGAGCAGAGACATGGTGCACATGGGTTTTTGCAGAGTCTTCATATTGTCTATCCCAACTAGTTTGGGATTGGAGCGTACTACATAGTTAATAGATGCTAGTAGTTTCTCTGAGTATTTGCCAGGGTTTGTGGGTTCCTTTGGGTTCTTTGGAATTGAAGCATTATGTTCTTCGTTCTGTTTAAGGCAATCGGCTATGTGGACATAATCTAGGGTTTGCTTTTTAGAGATATCGATGTGGTTGAGTTCGATGGTGTTTATTCGAGAGTGCAGTGACCGTAAGGAGATAATAGTGGTTTCTTGCTGCAGTTGAAAAACTCAAAACATTGTGAATATAGGAAGCCAGTCACTTTTGCCTTTTGCTCGTGCTAACTATTAGGTGATAAATAAAATTGTATGGCAAAAGCGACCAACTTTTAGGCCGTCTCCCACAGTGTTACAAAAGGCGAGCGCCTCCTCGCCTTTGGCGAGAGGCGAGGCGAGGCGATGGGTCCTCGCCATTCTCTGCCGAGGCGAGGCGATGGGTCCTCGCCATTCTCTGCCGAGGCGAGGCGATAGTAAAAAGGCGAGGTGTGGCGAGGTGTGGCGCTGCAATGGCGACAGAAAAGGCGCCGCCTTTTTAATTAAAAATATTTGACTTAATAATATTAGTCAAAATTAGGTTGTTTTTTTTTTTTTCTTTTGAAATTTCTGAAACTCCATCGCGACTCTCTTTCTGTTGTAACGGGTCCTATTCAAGGCATTCAACAGAATTAATTGAATTTAATAATCAATGGCGGATGCTAGCAAAAAGAGGGACATTGGATGGAATTATGGCACTCAAGGGTTGGATAATTTTGAAGAAGAATAGACTTTTAAAGTTTTGGTTTATTGTATTTTGAATTGTTTGGTCTTTAAAGTTTTAGACATTTTAGTATTTACTATTGGTTTTTGAATTGAATATTTGCTAATATGTGTTATTGCTATTAAGATTTTGGATAAAATATGCAATTAAATATTTTTAATTTTTGGTATTAATTGGCGCCTTTATTCAAAAAGGCAAGCGCCTCGCCGCTCGCCTCGCCGCGTGGCGAGGCAGGCCCTTGTCGCCTTTTGTCGCCTCTCGCCGTCCACAACACTGGTCTCCCAGAACAGGGGATTACTTTGTCTCTCAACAATGAGTTGCTTATGTGTAAATATTTGGAAAAATGATTATTAAAGTTGATGTTTTGATCCAACTAGGCTGATTCACTTTTTTATTCTGTAGGACTCCTTTGATAAAAGTAGATTCACATTTTGTTTTCCAATAGATTTTATAGTAAGCTATGCTTGGTAGAAGATGTTTGACACATATAGGTAGGTTACATCAGTATACTATCCTCCCGTTACCTTATTTTAACCCAAGCACATTATCCTTTCCACTGTACCTCATTCAAAATCAAGAAATTTTGCCTCCCTATACTTCCTTCGCTACTTTTCTGATATTCATCCCTTGCTTCTCTTACCTTTTGGCTACCTTGTTTCCTGATTATGTTCTCATTTGCTAAACACAACTTTTTGCCAAACCGGTGTAACAAATCTGTCTTGATGTTATGTTGGTTTTATGCGTGAACTGGTTCCTTCTTACCTTTGTTAAGATTATCCAAGACCTGAACAACGATAGAATAATAGAAGGATGAGAAATATAGGCAGTATGGTATTGCCTAGAGAGACTAAGGCTTGCTGAATTAAGGTTACATTTGTTGATGTGTCACTGATGTCTGAGAAGCAAATATAACCCCTTTCTACTTCTCCAAAATATTCAACTTTTACCCCTGCAGAATGTTGTGTAATTAGTTCATAAATTACTTAGAATTGTTCTGGATTTATTGATGGATGCAATTAATTCATGAGCATGACTGATCAACTTTGCAAAGGTTGATGCATTTAGCAGATGAAAGAGGTAAAGTGTGTTAGACCAACCTCAAGTTTAGGATGTGCTCACCACTGCCTTCTGAATTGAAGTTATTATCTTTTTGCTCCTGAATTCTCTATTTGTTTCCAAAATATTTAAGTGAGCATCTTAATCGTGTAAATGATATCTATTAGATGCTTGGTGAGACCACAGTTTTGGTAGCTAGTGCTGACTGTAATTTTCTTGTCGAAAGCATTCAATGTGTCGATTCATGAAAGATATTGTCTCTGATACATTCTTTTCTTTATCCATTGTGCAAAATTTGGCATAAGACTCAGGCTATCAAAATTATGTTTATGTGCAGGAGTATAATGTTCGGGCTTGCTCCAGCAATGACAAGAACCATTTCATTGCTAGATTTGCTTCAGGCTTACCAAAATTTTCAAAAAAGAAGAATGACAGTAAATGGACTTTACAAAAAGAAGGTTTGCAAGGACGTCAAGTTACAGATACTTTGCGGGTATGAAATATATAGTAGTATCATCCCCGTTTGCATCAATTGCAAATGTGTGTGTGTGTCTGTGTATGTATTTCACTAGTTCAAAGGGAAAATTGCAATGTTTCCTTATGCTTATTTTAATTTTATTATTATGCATGTGTGAGAATCTGCTTGATGCTGAAGGGATATCGTACAACCTATTCCATGAAACCTCTTATGCAGAAGCCTGAGAAATATAATTAGATTAGATAGGAGGATGCAACATCTAGTTATGAGAAGAGCATCTTTACTGTGTAAATGTAATAACTAATAAAGAGACCACATGCTCAACATCTTGGATCATAGTTATGCTTCTATGGATGGCTGTTGTCCTGTTCTTGTCAGATTGTGATCTTAAGTGGCAGGTCTTATATGTTCATTTATGACCTTTATTTTCTATGAAATTGCAGGAGAAGTACAAGAATAAACCATGGCTATTAGAGGATGAAACTGGTCAATTTCAGTTTCATGGTCATCTCGAGGGAGCACAGTCAGCACAATATTATCTGCTGATGATGCAGGGTGAAGAGTTATTTGCTATTCCTGCTGGTTCTTGGTATACACCTTAGTTTCTGTTGTTTCTGTAGCTTTGACATCAAATATATTCTTTTACATCTTGGATTTGCATTTATTTCTTCTTCTTTTTCATTAGGTATAACTTCAACAAAGTAGCCCAATATAAGCAACTTACTCTGGAGGAAGCAGAAGAGAAAATGAAAAATAGAAGAAAAACTGCTGATGGGTACCAGAGATGGATGATGAAAGCAGCAAATAATGGGCCTGCTGCCTTCGGTGAAGTAGAAAGATTTGATGACAAAGAAGGTGGATCTGGTGGGACAAGGGGGCGTAAGAAAACTTCTGGTGATGAGGATGAAGGCAATGCATCAGACCATGGGGATGAAGATGAGGAAGAGGAGGCTGCTAGGAAAAACAGGTTAGGACTCAACAAAAGAGGCATTGATGATGATGAAGAGGGTCCTAGAGGGGGCGATCTTGACCTCGATGATGATGACATTGAAAAAGGTATAACTTTCTTCTTCCTAAAAGCTTCCTAAAAGTTTTGCCGGTTCGACCCACTGATTTAATTATCTAGTACTCTAACCTGCATTTTCATTTTCATTCTTAATGGTTGGAAACCTCGATATCCTTCTCTGTCTAGCTCTCAGCTAGCATTATAGAGCTCTCCTCTTTATCAAAAAAGCATTATAGAGCTCTCCTGGGATTTTTCTCGCTGAAATCATTGTTTGGAACTGTTTACATCGTCTTGTAAATTAATGTCCACGAATTACCGCAGTTAACAATTATTTATTCTTCTTTCTTGGTTTTAAGAACTTGAAATGATTTCTAACAGGAAAATGTCTATAATTGCTGTTTTGATTCTAGAGTGGGACTTAATTCATCTTTGGTTCTGTTTTTTTGGTTCCGAGTGCATTACGTCGTTTCTTCACTATTTGATCAGCTTCTGCTATCAGATATCTTTTGATTCCGCTGAAGGGCTCTCCTTTCTTTCCAGGGGATGACTGGGAGCATGAGGAGATTTTTACGGATGATGATGAAGCTGTTGGGAATGATCCTGAGGAGAGGGAGGATCTGGCTCCTGAAATTCCTGCTCCTCCAGAGATTAAGCAGGTCAGTAATTTATGGAATTTTGGAATTCTGATAGTAAATGACTCTACATCATGTGGCACCCAGCAGTATTATGTAACAAGTTTTTGGGTTACAAAATTTATTGGATAACTAGCTTATCCAAAAAGCTAGTGGCATCTATTTATTGTACTGGTGTTCTTTACGCACTTTGCACGTATACCTTTATCAATGAGTATATTTTTTAAAATATTACATAAATAACCCGTGCCTGATCAATATTTCGTGGATGAGCTTTATGCTTTTAGTGGTAGGCTCGTTCTGTGTCCGTGTATACCTCATATGTATGAGAACAAACTTTTTTTAAAGTGACATAAGCATTTAAATGTAGTACCTGGATATGTGTGCTGCATGTATATCTCATACATGTTAATTAATATATAATTTGTGTTTGATACCTTTTCTATGAATACTTAGAATGCTCTTGATTATGGACCATTGCACTTGTTTGTGGTCTGTAAGACTTTGGGGTTACAACTTTTTGCTTTTAGGAAGAGCTGAACCTTTTTATGTGAATAAGATCTTATTTGAGTACTTGTATCTTGGACAGAGATCAGTAGGACATGCATTGAGGAAGTGTTTTCGGGTTTATTTTCTACTTTGTGAATTAACACTCTTTCTCCACCTCGTATAATAACTTTTGTCCTTTCTTCCTGTGGCTCAGGATGAAGATGACGAGGAGGAAGGTGAAGAAGAGGGAGGTGGTCTGAGCAAATCTGGGAAGGAGCTGAAAAAGTTGCTTGGAAAAGCCAATGGATTGAATGAATCAGATGAAGATGACGACGACGATGATGATGTAAGTTTTGTTTCATTATTATGGGCCACTAAGTCAAGGTGTCTTTTACTTTTCGTGTTCAAAGGTGACAGAATTATTTCTTCTTTTTGTATTTGCTGTCTCAGCCAATAGAATTACATTTAGGGGCAATAAGCAGGCTCTTAAACTTCTCATAATTCTGTTTTCTCACTCTATGGTTTTTTCTTCCGCCTTTATCAGACAGAAGAAGATATTTCACCTGTATTGGCTCCTAAGCCGAAGGAAGCACCTAAAGAAGAACCGGTTGAGACCAACAGTCCTTTGAAACCAGCTGCTTCTGGATCCAACCGTGGAACTCCAACTTCAAAGTCAGCTAAGACTAAAAGAAAAGCTAATGGAGATGAGTCGAAACCAACTAGTGGTGCTCCCTTGAAAAAAGTGAAAACAGAGACGGTAAGTGTCTATTGTGATATCTATTTGTTTTTTTTTTCATGATATGGTACTTTACATTAATATAAGATTCTATCTAGGCATATCAAGTTTCACACTTGCCAAGAAAACCCCTTATTACCCCCTACTGTTTAATAAAACTATGATATTGTGACTACTATTAACCAATTCCTTGATATTCTAAGGAGAGATTATTTCCTCTCTTATTATGTTATGATGTCTTCCTCTTCACATCGTGCAGGATGCCAAACCTGGGAAGGACGAAACCCCATCTTCTGCAAAGAACAGTGCTCTTCCAAAGGGTGCATCATCCTCTTCCAAAACTGCTCCAAGTTCGGCCACAGGTCCTGTTACTGAAGATGAAATTAGAGCTGTTCTACTGCAGAGAAAACCAGTGACCACACAGGATCTTGTCAGCCAGTTTAAATCTCGTTTGAAATGTAAAGAGGTATGAGAAGGCTAGTTTGTTGAGATAGATTTGTGACCATTGTGACTCACTGACATAAAGTTTAGGCTTTTGTAAATGCAAGTGAAACCTGAAATAAAAGATATGCGGTTTGGCCACAAATATATTTAGGTGAAAACTTCAAAAAAAAATGGGAACTATTGTTTGACGATATAATTTGTCGTTACTTGACAGATATATTTGGCAAACATCCCAAGTTTTAGAAAAAACTAGAATTTGGGTTAAATTCTAGTATTTGCGAATTCTTAAAAATTTAAAAATTACTCCAAACTTTTATATTTCATTAAAACATCCATCATCTATTAATATCTATTTACAACCAACCTCATTGAAAAGAACAACTTGTTTTTGGTTATAATTTATCCTGAACCAGTAACACGTTTGAGTATGCGATTGTTGTACTGCTCTTGCCCATATTGTTGTTGATTGCCATCAATTGTGTTCTAAGGTTATTTTTAATGGAACATGTTCATTATAAATGATAAAGACAAATTTATGGGTATACTTACATTTTCTTGAAAAAGCCAAAATTCTTCTCCCAAAATCTATGGACAAATGCATGGTAAGACTTCACCCAAAAATGACTTGTCAAAAATACTTGGATATTTGTGATAAATGCTAGTTTACTGACTTGAGATTTTTGTTGCTGACCCTATATATGCAACATAGCATCTGTGGAGAAATGTATAGCACAATTAGATGTCCCCATATGTAACAGCATGTCAGCCAAGTTTAAGAACCCTTTTTAGTTATTGTGAGTTCTTCTTCCCTTACGTGACTGCATTAATTACATTGTTGCAGGATAAGGCTGCTTTTGCTGAAGTATTGAGGAAGATCTCCAAGATACAGAAAACTACTACAGGAAGTAGCTATGTCGTGTTACGAGAGAGGTAAAATGAATGCTCATTTCAATGTCTATGTTTCTTGCACGTTGGCAACTCCATGATTCCGTAGTTTCTAAGTTGTAATATGTCTTCGTTCTGTATTTGACAGGACAAATCAATAAGACAAACCAAAGATAGATCATTAGCTACAAAGTGGTCAAGATCTGGAGAATCTGGAAAAGAAACTGTATTTTATGTTTTGTTTGACGTTTAAAACGTTATACAATGAGCAAGCTTTTTAGCCTTGAATGATTGTCGTTGTAGACAGATGAGCTAGAATGGGCAGTAAATCTGTGCCGAGGGTTGGATAAACTCGTAGATAGTTGAAAAATCAACTTGAATCAAGTTTAGCTGGGATAGAAGTCATATTAACTTTTATATGTAATATGTAAGTAAAGGAACTTTTATGCAAGCTATCCTTACTTATTTACTGGTATAACTAATATCTACACAACTTTTACCAGTCAAAATGTGTAAGTTCAACTCATTACATTAAGAATCTGTTTTATTATGAGGATTCTTCATTTTTCTTTTTGGAAATTCTGTTATATTTGAAATTGAAGAACTAAAGAAACACATATCAAAACTAGTAGAAAAGAAAAATACAAAATCAGAGAGAAATTTGTTAGTCGCTATAGCTTAATTATTTCGACATCATGGAGATTCGTAGTAAGTCAATCATGTAGTCTGTTCTTTGATTCAAATGTGTTTCAAAATTATATTTCAATCATGCCGAAAATGGCCATAGTTCCCAAAAAATGTCTTGATAACAATGATATGCTTAACTTATAGCGTATGAATTCCGTACTCTACTTTTGTTGGGTGATGGGTTGGTTCATCTCGCGGTTTTTAATGGACTTGATAGACACCTCTTTGTCACGGACCTAGAGTTCTGACAATACTCCGTGCGGCACCTGACGGATTTGCTCACGATTCTTTCACGATCTTGCAAACTCAGGTCAGCCTTAAACGATTTTTGGATCGCTAAGAGAAATAGAAGGAAAGACACAAAGAGAGAATTTGGAAGAATGGACTAGTATCTTTATTAGTCAAGTTTGTGGATGATTTACAAATGAGCTTGACCCTCCTATTTATACTACTCTAAGCACTAAGAGTAAATAAATATTATATACAAGTCCCTACACATCTTCATTGCACATGAAGATGTCTTCTCTTTCTTCTAAAAGGACTTCTAGATTCCTCTAGTCTGCCCCACATTCTGGCCGACAAAGGCTACTTAACGGCAGCCTCTTACCAGGCTGGAAAGTTGCCAGGCGCGCCCCTCTGCTTTACAGCCTGTCCGCATGTGGGTTGTCCCTCTTCTGTCCGTTGCACATGGACTGGACAGCCTTTCCCGTTGGCATGTGAGGCGGCCAGCCTTGACCCCTCTGCATTTGCCCGTTGGAATGTGCCTGCCGACACCAGGCTGGACAACTTTCGGCTGAAAAGGGCGCGGGGCGTCACAATCTCCCCCACCCGATGATGCGACGACCGCGTCGCATTCCGACCGTATCGGCGTTGAGCTTTGCCGGGCGACCATCAACTTGCGTACTCGATCAATCCCTTCGAGTAGCCTCTTCATCGATGTCCCGTACTTCCTCGACCCGATCAAACGATCTTCCTCCTTCAACGGAGGCAAGTGCACCGGCGGTTTCTTTATCACGTTAGAGTCCCTGCTCGGAACCCTCTTCCTTTGCGGTGGCAAGGATTTTTCAGCACCATTGTCTTCTCTCGAACTTGTAATGGCTGCTGCTGGAAATAACCTTCTTCTCACGTCGACCCTCTCGAGCTTCATGGCTGTCAGTCTAGCCTGTCCCTCCGCTGCCTGCGCCTTCAGCATGGGAATTGCGCATTCCCTTCCTTCCTCCATAATTGTCAATTTTTGGAGATGAGGATCGATTACTGCATGGCACTGCTGGAAGAATTTCTGCCCAAGAATAACATCAAACAGATTGATGGGGGCGACGATGAACTTGGTTTTCCCTTGCCAATCGCCTACCGTGATGTTCACCCCGTGCGCAACTCCAATAATAGGAGTCGGTGATGCGCTCACAGACCTGATTTGGGCGTTGCATGAACTATATCGCAACCCCAACTTTGCTGCTGCTGACTTGGTCACAACATTGACCTCAGCACCGGTGTCGACCAACGCACGAACAATCTTACCATTGATCGTAATGTCGACTGTTTGAGCCCACGCCACAGACTTCGCAAGTCCCTTGTCAGCATGCTCCGGCTCTGATTGCCTTGGCTTATCTTGCCTTGGCCCCGATGATGGTTGCTCGACCACAGCTCCGCATAGGCTTATTATACCCAACTGCTTAGTCTCTCCGACTTCATCGTCCTCTTGTGCTCTCTTTTCCTTCTTCTCACGAAGGATAGCACCAAGACTTTTCAGTTCAGGGCATCTCTTGTAACTATGCGGCCCTTTGCATATATAGCAACCGTCCTTGGAATCCCCTACCGTGTTGCCACGATCTCCGGAATTCTTGCCATTGGACTTGTAGGTGTCACGCCTCTGAGGTCGCTGCTCCTCGCCTCGCCTCCTGGGTTGTGGCCTTTGCTCTTTGCCTTCGCCACGGTCTTCCCCACTATCATCGTGACTGCCTACCTCGTCGTCCTTGTTGGCACTACGAGACTTCTCTCGCCCGAAGTCTTTCAAGGCTTCAGCCTGTGTAATGGCGTCGTCTATAGTCCCGACCTGCCGCCGTTCCAACTCCGTTCTGGCCCAGTTCTGCAGCCCATCTAAGAAGTAGAACAATGCGTCGTCGTCCTTGAGGTTGGGAATCTGAAATGTAAGGGTGGTAAACTCCCGCACATACGCACGTATGCTGCCCTTCTGTCTCAACTCCCGCAACTTGCGCTTTGCCTCATAGACAACATTGCTAGGGAAGAACGCCTTTTTGAACTCGACACGAAATTGCTCCCATGTGTTCAGCACGTATGTTCCCTTGGCGATGTCAGACTCTTTACGCTTCCACCATAACATGGCCAACTCCGAAAGATACAACACAGCCGTGTTGATCTTATTCTCATCACTTCGGACCCGCATGCACTTGAAGTAATTTTCCAAGTGCCAAAGGAAATTATCCACCGCTTGCGCGTCACGGACGCCTTTGAAGGCAGGTGGCTTGGGCGCCTCAACTCTGGCTTCCCTTTCCTGGTCATGTGAAGAGGATCCACTAACCCCTCTATCTTCCTCGAGTGCTGCCAATTTGGCCTTAAGCGACTCGACTGCGCCAAGTGCTTCCCCAAGTCTGAACTCCAAGGAAGTAATGGCCTCTCTTGCCTCGTACTCAGCTCGCTGGCGAACCTCCAACTCCTTACGGATGCTACTAACTTCCTCAAGGGAGTAGTCTTCAAGGGCTTTGAGATTTCTGTCTGTCCCGTTCAAGCGCTGGCCTAAGATCTCAACGGCTTGTCTCGCCATTTCTACCCTTGCAACCCAATCATGTCCGATAGTGATGTCCACGGGCTCCTCGCCGGTGTCTTCGTCACTTCCATCGACAATAGAGGGCGGGTGAGATATTTGTCCTTCGCTTGCTGTGGCCTGGGGCAGAATCTCCTCATTTCCCTTCTGCTGCTTCTTCCCTTTTCTGGACTTTTTGCCTCCGACTGTGGGAACGTTGGTGGTGGTGCTAGTGCCGGCCAAGTCTCCTTCGTTCATCATTCTCTTAGGATGAACCTGCTCTGATACCAATTGTCACGGACCTAGAGTTCTGACAATACTCTGTGCGGCACCTGACGGATTTGCTCACGATTCTTTCACGATCTTGCAAACTCAGGTCAGCCTTAAACGATTTTTGGATCGCTAAGAGAAATAGAAGGAAAGACACAAAGAGAGAATTTGGAAGAATGGACTAGTATCTTTATTAGTCAAGTTTGTGGATGATTTACAAATGAGCTTGACCCTCCTATTTATACTACTCTAAGCACTAAGAGTAAATAAATATTATATACAAGTCCCTACACATCTTCATTGCACATGAAGATGTCTTCTCTTTCTTCTAAAAGGACTTCTAGATTCCTCTAGTCTGCCCCACGTTCTGGCCGACAAAGGCTCCTTAACGGCAGCCTCTTACCAGGCTGGAAAGTTGCCAGGCGCGCCCCTCTGCTTTACAGCCTGTCCGCATGTGGGCTGTCCCTCTTCTGTCCGTTGCACATGGACTGGACAGCCTTTCCCGTTGGCATGTGAGGCGGCCAGCCTTGACCCCTCTGCATTTGCCCGTTGGAATGTGCCTGCCGACACCAGGCTGGACAACTTTCGGCTGAAAAGGGCGCGGGGCGTCACATCTTGCTGTGTAACCCTTCTACAAAAGTACTTTCCCGCCTAAATTGAAATACTTACAAGCTTTTGTGTTGCTTGCGATTGAAAGTACGTATTAGCCCTTTTTTGTATTTTCAAACGATTTTTTTGGTATGTGTCATTTTTCTTTTGGAGCCTGTATTTGAATGCTAGGTTTTATATGCAACGAATGGGGTTGATTAGATCTTGGTTTTAAATTAGTTGGACTTAAATACTAAATATCGAATTAAAATAAAAAGAGAGACTTGATTCGAACTTTTATGTTTGTGATATTCTTGTTAATAGTAGTTAATACAATTGTAAGCAAGGTGTAAATTTAACTGAATTTCCTTTAATTTAATTTACGTGGCTTTTGTTTTAATAATTAACTTAAAAGGTCATTTTAAAAATCAAATTATTTACTTTGATAAATTGAAAAGGGTGTATAAGAGTCATTTTCTTTATATAAATAATATTAGATATATGTATAAATTACTTTTTAAATTAAGAGTATTTTCTTTTTATATTTATTTAAACTAATTACTTATGCATAATTAACTAAATAGTTGACAATCATCTTGCATTCTTTTTTATAAGAAAAAATTGGCCCTCAAGTTAATATTACAAAATATAAATCTTGTTTAAGTAAACGTAATTCCAAAAATGTTTGTCCATACAGTATTATGTGCTGCAAAAAACTAAATGAAGATCTTGAGTTGTCAAAATCGTCATGCACTTTGCTATTTTTAATTACAATAAAATACTAAATAAATGCAACAATAATTTTTGAAGGAAAGAAAAAAAAGTTTTAAATAAGTGACTTTTTTTTTTCTTGATTCTGAGTAAGTTAAACTAAATTATTCTTTGTGAAACAAAAATAGTATTAAACTTTGAAGAATAATTTTAAAATATGTCTATACTATTTTTAAAACGATTGATTTTACTTTTTATTCCTCATTACAAAAAAAAACTATATAAAATAATATTTTATTTATTTATTTCTTATCCTAATATTTATATTTTGAAATTAATAAAAAATATAATTATTATATATTTATTTATAATAGATGATAAATCCTATTTAAGATCAATTAAACCTTTATATATTAAATCTTTCCTTATTATTATAAGTATTTTTCTCTGTTAAAACGATATAATATAATTGTAGCTATTTCTCTTCTCTTCTGCACATTCCTTTAAGGGTGGCAACGGAATCGGGAGTACCGCTTCGGTACGTTTCATTCCAGTCTGTTATTAATTTAGTTCGATTTTCGGTTACTTTTCTTAACTTAACTGGACAGTCTAATTTTAAAATATCATATCTCACTAATCTGAACTCGAAATTTAGCAAACTTGGTGGTGTTGAAAATATAATTCAAAGATGGTTCCTTAAGTATCTTGTAAAACACCTAAATCATCCAGTGCTATAAATTATGGTTTTTTTAAGTTGATTAAAAACTCATATTTAACTTAACTTGCAAAATTTTAGATTTTACTATTTCTTATTTAGTTTTTTTTTTTAAAAAAAAATCAAGGTGCTACATCTAGTGACCTTAAAACTTAAGAATTTTTAATTCCTTGATAAAATTTCACTCACTTCGATGAACGATTCGAGTCTTAGTTCATAAATTTTCTGGGGTGTTACAGCTTCAACAACAACTAAGCCCTCCAACTTTAATTGTGCACAAATTGACACTTTAACTCGTATAAAATTGAACAAGTAGACACACATGTCGTACATGACATTATACACATTGGACGCCATATAGGACACAAAATTGTCATGTAGGGTAACATGTAGGACGAATGTGTCTATTTGTTCAGTTTTATACAAGTTTAAGTGTCTACTTGTGCACATCCAAAATTAAATGTTATAGTTATCAATTGACGCCAAGTTAAGAGTCATGTTTATGTATTATGCCATAAATAAAATTTTAATATTCATTTATGATTAACTGATATCAATTTACTTCATTAAATTATATAATTATAATATCAATTTAATTACGCCTGAATAAGTAATAATCCTACATCAAATTCAAATGAAAAAATAAAAAATTACGAAGTTAATTAAAATGGAATAGTATAAACATTTTAAAAAAATAATCTGGATATAAATAAGTATTATTTTTCACCAAATTGAAATGAATATGGAAAACATACGAAGGAAATTATAGCACAATTGACAATTATGTCACTAGAGAAATTGTCCATAATGGAAATTAATAAATTTATATAGTTTTATTTTCATAATAAAAGAAAAAACTTTCTAGTGAAGTTATTACATTCTCACAAGATTGATAGTTGTTGATCATCAAAAAAAAAAAAAAAAAGTAACATTAACTAAGACGCTTGAAGCGTGGAAGATCATTGAGTTCAAATAATAAATTCCTAAAAAAGAAGTACGAATAACGACACTATAAAAAAATCTCATGAAGAGATTCAAGATGTGATTAATCCTTATATTCTAGAAGAGATAAGTGAACCCAAAACTCAAGTGAATGAAAAACTTTCAATAAGTTCTAAGGGTGATAGAGATAAGTTTAGATCGATCAAAAATCATAGTTGATAATGCTTTCGCTTATAAAGTTGCAGTTAACATTATGCAAGACAGTGAGGATCTTGAACCCTTATCTGTCGAGAATATCGACAAAATCTGATTTGACAAAATGATAAGAGGCAATTCAATCATAACTAGACTCACTTGCTAAAAATGAGGTTTTTGGACATGTAATACAAACCCCAAATGGTGTAAAATTGATTGTCTATATGAAATTTAATTTTTTAAAAAATACTTTTTCTGATTATAATGCTGAAATTGAATGGATAATTATAAAAATGTGATAAGAAGAAAATGAAATTGATTGACAATATGAAAAATGTGCTAAAAAGAAAATGAAAGAACATTTACGAAGGAAATAAGAGAAGAACATGAGAAAGAAGAAAACCGGGGGAGGGGGTTGAAAAATTACTTTTTTGATTTTATTTCAAATCAAACGCACCTAATTTATTTCTATTTTTAATTTTATTTTGATGTCAGTTTTGCGGTGGCATTAATTACACTTTGAACAAGATCAAGTGCGTAATAGGTCGTCATTATAGTTAAAGTGTGTAACAGACTTTTCGATACAAGTTGAAGGGAGAATTTATGCATCTTCCCTATATTTTTATAAACAAATACCCGAATTAACATCAATCCTCAACTATTACTGGAAAAAATTGACAAAAAAAATTGACGTTTGTTGGCTTTTTCATTTTTTTCCATACAATCACATACTTACAATTTTGATACCTACATATAATATTATTTTTTATTTTTCTTGTTTGTGGGTTGTCCGATATATCCATCTTTTGCTTAACAACAATGTACTCATATGTATGCCACGTTGGGCTATTTTTATTCCTTTTATTTAACAATTCTCAAATTATCGTGTTCATATACGAAATTGTTATACTTATCTTATTGATTATATTAGTACACTAAGTTTTAATAAATACATGTATTCTTGATATATTAACACTTTAAGTTTTATAAAGAAATATACCAATTCAAATACAAAATATTCATATCAACCTAAGCAATTAACACATTTTCCTTATTTAGTTCAATTGTAATTAAAACTGTATCAATGTATAAATAAATAATTAAAAATCATATATAAAGGGAAATTGTATATAATGACAAACTAATAAATCAAATTTTATGTTATAACCACACTGATTTAATCATGTCCTGTAGCAAACTGTTTGTCAGTCACCTCTCTCTCTCAAACTCTAGCTTGCCACTCCCCTTTCTCGCTCCATCTCTCGCTCGCTCCTTTTCATTTTTATACAAATACAAGTGTATAAAATGTGTTTCTGTATAAAACGAGACAAAAATATATATAATATATATTTTCGTTTCGTCTTCCAGATTTCGCTCGCCACCCTCGCCTTTATCGCTTATACAAAACAGAAATGACATGTATAAATTGTGTTTCTGTTTGTATAAGAGGGAAAATTGTATATTCACTTATAATTATACAGTCCAAATATTTTCCTGCTCAATTTTATTTTGTCTTTTTCTCTTTCTCGTTTTATACATACCCAAATTATATAATTGTTTTATAAACAATTGCTTTCTTTTGTACATGTATAACGAATCATACAATTGATTTCTTCATATATTTATAACGAATTATACATATTTATATTTTGCTATGGAACACAATTATACAAATTTTACGATAACATATAAATATGAATTTTGTATTTACTATATGTGAAAGTTGTTCTATATAAAACTATAGCTAGAAAAAGACATAAATTATATTCCTTTTTTTCTTTTTAAATAAACAACATATTTATAGCTATTGAGTTTTAATAACACTAAAATTAATAAATGTCAATAAAAGTGAATCTGAACACTACGATTGAAAAAAAGTTCATGCCCAACGACGTCTTACCCTAAAACATAACACTAGTGAGTCGTGACAAAAAAAATCCTTAATAAGTAGCTTCTCTATCACATATAATGTGAATTTAAATTAGTCGAAGTTCAACCTAACTACCAATCAACCATTACGTAAAAAAAAAAAAAAAGAAAGAAAAGAAAAGAAAAGAAAAGTAACAATATTGTGGTAACCCCCTTCTTCTTCCTCACTCTACCAGTCTAGCTCTTAAACCCTAGGAATTTTTTTACATCTCTCCACGCCGATTCTATCTTTCTCTCCTCTCCACTCCACATCAATGGAAGATGTATGTGAAGGCAAAGACTTCTCTTTTCCGAATCAAGAAGAAAAAATCCTTCAATGGTGGGAAGAAGTCAAAGCATTCGAAAACCAGCTCGAAAAGACAAAAAATCAACCCGAATACATTTTCTACGATGGTCCTCCATTTGCAACAGGTTTACCTCATTACGGCCACATATTAGCAGGTACAATCAAAGATATTGTGACCAGGTATCAATCAATGACGGGTCATCATGTGACCCGAAGATTTGGGTGGGATTGTCATGGATTACCAGTTGAACATGAAATTGATGAGAAACTTCAGATTAAGACTAAACAACAAGTGATTGAAATGGGGATTGATAAGTATAATGAGGAATGTAGAGCTATTGTGACAAGGTATGTTGGAGAATGGGAAAAAACTGTGGTGAGAATGGGGAGATGGATTGATTTTCAGAATGGGTATAAGACTATGGATTTGAAGTATATGGAGAGTCTTTGGTGGGTTTTTGCTAAGCTGCATGAAAAGGGTCTTGTTTATAGAGGCTTCAAGGTTTGTCCTTTTTTTCTTGTTCTTCAACTTGTTGTATAATTCAAGCTGATGTTTAACTACGAAGTAGTATGCTTTTTACTCGACTGAAAAAACAGTTCACGAGCATTATGTATAATTCAAGTTGATGTTTTATTAGAAAGTAGTATGCTTCTTACTTAAACTTAAGAAATCAGTTCTTTGAGTATTACGGGGCTGTCAGCAGTAGTCTTTGTGCTGAGAAGAAGGCACAGCCAGGATGTTTAAGCTCATACAAGTGCCGGAGTAGTGTAGATGGGTAAAAGAAACAGTAGTTTAGTTGCTTCATGAGGGTCTTATTTATAAAGTTTCAAGTTTTGTCGTTTTTCTGTTTAAAAAAACAGTTCATTGAGTATTATATGGCTATCAACTGTCTTTGTCCTGAGAAAAAGGTTCCCCAATTAATCCACCAGCCAGCATGCTTAAGTTCATGTGAGTGCCGGATGAATTTGTCCACCATTCCTTATGGGCGCAGATCAGTGTAGTTGGGGTTTGAAGGAAACTGTAGTGTATGTAGCTGGGTAAAAGAAACAGCAGTTTAGTTGTTTCTAAAGGGTCTTGGTTATAGAGGTTCAAGATTTGTCCTTTTTTCTTATTATTCAACTTGTTGTGTAATTCAAGCTGATGCTTAATTAAAAAGTAGTATGACAATAGTTACACAGGATACAGACTTTACCCTTAACTCAGAAGTAGAGAGAGGCTGATTCCGATAGTTTAATTAGAAAGTAGTATGCTTTTTTTTTTGAGGATAGTAACAGTAGTAATATGCTTTTTAATTAATTAATAAATAGTTCTTCAAGTGTCATATGGCTATTAGCTGTCTCTATGGGTTCCCCCAATTAATCCACCAGCCAGCATGCTTAAGCTCATGCGAGTGCCGGATAAGTTTGTCCACCATGATTGGAACAGACAGGCTCAAATCAGTCTAGTTGTTTTAGAAGGAACTTATTTATAAAGGTTTATCCTTTGTTCTTGTTTTTGAATTTATGGTGTAATTCAATATGATGCTTGATGTGTGCTTCTTAATAAAATCTAAAGAAAAATCAATTCATCAAGATTTTTTATGCCGAAAATTTATAACACTCTTAAACTTTTTTATTGAAAAAGGTTACCTCAATTTACCCATTAGGTGGCAAGCTCAAACTCATATGGGTTCCACTTGCCAGACACAATAGTGTAGTTGGTTTGAAAAACAACAGTGTAATTAAGGATGATGCTTGTTCTAGTATCTTTTTTTCCCCAAAAATAAAATCTAAAAAGAACAATCTATTCAGTATTATATGGCTATCAGCACAACCTTTGTGCTAAATAATTGTAATATTGTAATCTTTCTCAAAAATAAAATAAAATAAAATTAAAAAATGAGTATTCAGATTGAGGAAAATCTCCTTTTTCCCCCTATGATCTGCCTGTCTGGGCTTGTTGCTACCTTTATTTATCTACCAGCCAGCATGCTTGAACTCATTTGAGTGTCAGACAAACTTCTCCACCTATATTGGACCAGATGGGCTCACGCCAGTGTAGTTGGGTTTGAAAGAAACAGTAGTGTAGTTGGGTTTAAAGAAATTTTAACTCTTTTCCTGATTTTTTTGCAGGTTATGCCTTATAGTACTGGTTTGAAGACTCCATTATCCAATTTTGAAGCTAATTCAAATTACAAGGTCTGTAATGGAAATCATTTAGCAGCGCTCAAAGTGCAATTGTTTTCTCCTTCATCACGAAGTTCAAAAAGTTATTTTCCTTTTTGGGTCTGGTGCAGGAAGTAAGCGACCCCGAAATCATGGTTTCATTCCCTATAGTTGATGATCCTGAGGGTGCATCCTTTGTTGCATGGACTACTACTCCTTGGACCCTTCCAAGTAATCTTGCTCTTTGTGTCAACGCCAATTTTGTATACGTCAAGGTTAGTCCTTTAGTAAAACTTATGGATTGAAATTTGAGTTATTGTTGCTTTAATTGGATTGACATTACTTTCGGAGTCTGAAGGGCTTGATGTTACTTGAACTTATTATAGTGCTTCTAATGTAGTTAGTATTGTTATAAGCCAAAGGTCTTCAGTTTTCCTGTTCTGAGATGTATTAACTGTTCATTACATTTAATCAAGTTGTACATTACATGACAACCATTTAATTGGAGTTGCATCTCTCTTGATTAGATTTATAACATGTATCATATTTCTTTATTGGTATGGAACAGGCGTGTAAATCTGGTATATTTACTGTAAACTGAGTTTGTTAATGTTGATTTGGTTATGTAATCAGGTTCGCAATAAATTCAACGGGAAGATCTATGTAGTGGCGGAATCTCGATTGGCTGAGCTACCAGTTGAGAAAGCCAAAAAGGTCGCTCCAAATGGACCTGCTGCTGACACTCAAATCCCAAATTCTAAGACAAAGCCTTCTGGTGGTAAATCACAGAATGTCGAAACTTATGAAGTGTTGGATAAATTTCCTGGGTCGTCCCTAGTGGGGAAGAAGTGAGCAATTTTCATCTTCAACTTTGTCACTTCATATGCTGCAAAATGTTTTTTTCTTGTCATTTACAATATGGTAGCTAGTATCTTAAGTGGAAGTTGATGGAAGTGAACCCCTCATCTTTACATTCTAATTTGAGGTTCACTTGATTTACATGTTTTCTACCTTGTATACTACTTCATACCTGACCAACTCATGCTTCACATTGTAAATAAAAGCTTCATTGGTAATTTGTCTCAGTTTTTTGTTTTGTTTTGTTTATGTTGAACTTGTTTAATGATTTTATCAGCTACAACTTGAATTATTCGAACGATCTCCTTGAAAGATCAATCTTTGACACTTGCCAGCACATTGAAATTTGATAGATTGTTGACTCTACGGATGTATTTGGTTCTTATCATTTGTGTAACAAGCAGGTGTGACTTCACACCTCTCTACCTCCTCTTACAGGGATGTCTTCTTTGGGTATGATCCCAAGTTTTTTTTTTGCTTGTAATGTTGGACTTGCCTAATTAGGAAATTAACCTTACCCTAAAATATGAAAAGAAAAGAAAGATCCTAAGAGAGCAAAGTGTCAAAAACAAGGGACGTCAAATGGATCATTTCTTTTACATGAAGAAATGATATGCAAGTGTTTTGTTTAAGAATTGAACTCTACTGTCAAATGATGTGATTATCAAAGAAATTTTCAATGAACTGGCTTTAGGCATGTTAGGATGTGTGGTTCTCAGTCTGTGTCTAATCTAATATTAGGATCCTGTCCACTAGTTACAGTTCCTTATTCCCTTTTGCTGTCCTTTTTCTTGGAATAAATGGGAGAGTTTGGAAGGTGATGAACATTATTAGCGGTTATCTGTATCTTACAAGAGGCAAAATGGCATACTTACCCTCCTCCACATTGGACCCCAACTACCATCTCTCTATTTTGGTGGTTGGATGGTGATTGATTGATTGGGCGTTAGGTGGTCTGCTAAGTATACATTTTTGTGGGGCATGTCATAGTTCATTTTATTTTAGCTAGAAACGTAGAGGCAGGAAAACAGAGAAGATATGGGTAGTGGAAGGGCTTATAGGCGTTGCGTGTATTATGTATCCTAGTACATTCAAAGATTCTCTTTAACCTCTTGGACCTAGGATGCCGGCTTTCATATGATTTTAACCATGTAGCTGTGGAACTTTTGGACATTCTCTTTTATCTGGACTTTTTTTTTGGGGTTGATAAGTAAGATAAATTTTATAGAAGTATCAGCATGACTCAGTTTGTTCTTCTGAATTTTAAATACCAATACGTGTGGTCATTTTTTGGATGATGCCTTCCCACAATTAAAATTTTTTCTTTTGCATGAGACTAACAATTTGATCAGTGGTGAACTTAACTTTCTGTGCCAGTATTGACTTTCAAGGTTAACTTGTAGATATTTTATCCAGAAAGCTTATATAGATATTCAATGCAGGTACATTCCACTATTCGATTACTTCAAGGATTTTTCTGATTCAGCATTCAGAGTCGTTGCGGATGATTATGTGACTTCTGACAGTGGGACTGGAATTGTTCATTGTGCTCCTGCCTTTGGTGAGGATGATTATCGTGTTTGTATCGCAAACAACATAATTAATAAGGTTGGAGTACTTATGGAACTTCAAAGTATTCTTGCAATTAATCCTATATTCTGTAATAGAAAACATGTGACATTGTCTGTATATGTATATATGCTGTGGAACTTATATGCTTTCTTTTGGCTGTATAATACATTCATACTAGTGTTAGGACCTGCATGAGTTTATCACTTTTACTTTCTGATGCAATATCTGACTTGGGATCACCCTTTCTTCCTTGGAAAATATACTGGAATGATGTCTTGGGAGCTTGTGAAAATATTAGGAGCTGATTGTGCTTGTTTACTTTGGCGTTTTGATGGTCTTTTTTACCCCTTATTTTTTTATGAAACGGGTAAATTTGTATTCTTCAGCATTGAGGATATGCGACCACCACAAAAAAATTAAAATTAAAGACTCCCTATCAGATCTATTATCTGTTCAATATCTTCTATACATAGCTCTTTACACCAAACATGTTAAAGATACAATATAATTCCATTTGACGTTGTGAATGGAGTTGGACCTCATGAGATTTGGCATTTCTCTCCCTTAATACTGACCACTATATACATGAGGAGATCAATCTTCACTGTCTCTTCTGGCTCTACAAATTATCTAATAATATCTGGATTTTCATGGAATCATGGTTTTCTTGCCAATGGAAGTACATTGTGTATTATGACATTTTTCTTGGTCATTCTTTGCAAATTAAGTGGCATATATTGTGACTGCAAGCCTTTTCTCCAAGTGTTTGACTAAATCAATCTTTGTATTTATTGTGTTTAATGATATTGTGACCTTGAGCTCCAATGAAATTGACTTGTTTTGATTTTTCTTTCTGTAGGGGGAGACCCTGGTTGTGGCGGTCGATGATAATGGCCGCTTTACGGATAGGATTACTGATTTCAGAGAAAAGTATGTAAAGGATGCAGATAATGATATCACTCAAGCTGTGAAGGTAAGAGTCTTCTACTTTTTGTGGCACAATATTTCTGAATAGAAGTGGCTGAAAATGCCCATCAAAGAGCTTGTAGGTAGCTTTTCCTCAATCTGAGCGAGGGATTGTGTTTGTGTATGGTTTTATAAACTCATGGTCGTTTATTTAGTTATGGTCAATATCCATGCTTTAAGATACTTTTGTTTGGTTCAGGATAAAGGAAGGCTTGTTAAATCTGGAAAGTTCATGCATTCTTACCCTTTTTGCTGGAGATCTGATACACCTCTGATTTACAGAGCAGTTCCTAGTTGGTAACATACTTCGATCATTCCATGCATCACTCGATGTTTCTATCCTTTATTTTTCTGTTGTGTTATTCTTCTGTATTTATCTAGTCCTCTGAGATTATGGCCTTTTGGAATGAGAATCAGCTTCTTTTGCATTTTCTCCTTGTACACTTACTTTTTCTCCATTTTCTCTTTTGATAATCTCACTTCGGATTACATATATTGAGTGTATCATAGCGAATGTTTTTATATTTATTTTTAGTTTCCTACCTAGTGTCTGGTACCCGTATTGGTGCCCGGCGGAAGTCCCATACAAGGATTAAACTGATCCCTAACAAAGGCGATTCCATACCCAACAGGGCTCGGACCCGAGACCTCTAGAAAGATGTAGGAATACTTACCAATCTACCACAGCTCTTGTTGGTTCGGATGTTAAGTAGCTGAGATTGGTTTTCTTAAGGATCTTTCCCAAAAAAAATCCAGCTGGTGTTGATTCCTGATTTTATGTATTGCGCTCTCTGGTTCATCAGCAATCGTTCCGTAACCTTGATGTTAGCCAAATAATATAGGAACACATCCTTTTTTAGTTAGTAGATAACTATCCACATAAAAACCCATGTCCTTGTTGAGTTTTTTCCTCTTATAGCAGTATTTAAATAAAATCTTCTTCTGTAGAATCATCAATCAATATTTTATCAGGTATATAGTTTCTTTTCAAATGTAATATTGATATCCTAGAAGGTCTGTCTATTCTTCTATAGTTAAAGTTCTCTAATATAAGTTTTGACTGTCATTGAATGTTGGTGGTAGCGGCTCAACCTCTCCTTTTAGTTGATTGTGGTAGCTCATCTGAGGAGTACTGAACTGTCCTACATCCACTCAGGAGATTTTTATCAAGGGAAAAGCTAACATCTAGAAGGAAAACTAAATCTGTTAGACTATTACACTAAAAGGTGCCAATCATAATTCACACGTTGAGAAAACAGAATTAATATAGCAGTTGCTTGCATTTAGAGCTGTTTAAGTTACGCCATAATGAACTAATATTGTATAAACCATATATTTTATCGGTGTTTAATTTAGTTTGAGGCGAATTGATCTGGATAACAAGGGTCAATATGTTGCTTCAAAGGGAAGTAAATGAGGGAAATTTGACTTTCAAGCTTTACTTTTTGAAGGAAAAATAGGACGTTGTAATGCAAAACACATTTGTCTTATACAATCATTATTCTTGCAATGGAAGTGAGAGAAGGGGAGGGGGGGGAGTTACTTTTTCTGACTAATGGAAAGGTCAATAGACGAGAAAGAGCACGACAAAAATGGATTTTATTAGCACCTGACATGCATATTTTACTTTGAAAAGTCGTTTCTTTTAATATTCTTTTCATTTGTTTAATAATGTTTATTTTATCTTTGAATAACCAATAATGCTTATCTTCTCCTATGCCATCATACATCCATTGATTTCTGTATTAAAAAATAATTTGGGATGATTTGTTGTTGGTGTGGACAGGTTTATTATGGTTGAAAAGATTAAGGATCAATTGCTAGAGAACAATAAGCAAACCTACTGGGTTCCTGATTTTGTGAAGGTTAATTACTATCTCCTTTCTGTAGTCATCTTTTTTGTTGTCATAATTGAAAACATATTTTGTTCACAGTAATTTATACTTGCGCGATTTGCTGATTTGTTTTGTTACGCTGGTTTGTGTTGGTTACACTCCATGTATTGTCAGACATTATCCATTGTTACTCCATGCACATGCTAGCTGCTGGCTTACCCCCGAAGAAGCCTTTTAGTTTACTGCATATTGATCTCCCTGTTTTCACTTTGTTTGAGGTGTTAGTGGAGTTCACTACAAATGCTTACTGATCAAAGCTCCCCCTGGAACAATCCTCAAATGAAGTTAGACCTTTAGGAATTTAGAGAAATACACATTTCGTAATGTAGTGATATATCATATCAGAAAAATCAATGTTACAAAAGAGGAATTGGGGCTCACCTTGGGCGTTGCCGCAATAGTGTGGGGCAGATCATGCTAGTGTATTTGAGATTGTAAAATGTTCCTGTCTTAAAATATTACTCTAATATAAGTAGTCCAAAATGGTTGTCAGTTTAGAAATTAAGATATAATTAAGTTTCCACCTTTATCCGTGCTCAATTAATGTGGTGAAAAAAAAGTAGTATTAAATTAAGATCTAATAATAAATAAGGTTAATCTAGTCAAATTACCCTTTTAGTTAATGTTTTCTTAAGGGGTGTGCAAAAGGAAAACACGACAAGTGAAATGGACCGGAGGGAGTAAAGTTTTGTTGGGCTTATGCTCTGTGGCACCATTGGTAAAGCATTTCCCACACCTCCGCATTTTAAATTCAGTAAAATTAAGTTTCTAAACACCACATTCCATAGTCCTACATGATGTACTACTACACTGCTGAGCCTGGTATTTGTCAGTAATATCCTACTTTAGTGGAGATATTAGCTGTCATTCACTTTTGTTGAAGCACAGTTGCTTTTCCAGGTATGAGTTCTGTGAGGCTGTGAATTAGGTTTCATGTACTTTTATTGAAGCTTTGATGAATATGAATAGTAACTAACTGCCTTCTGTTTCATCAAACATATCATGATTGTTGGAATTTATAAGTTGTCTTTACATAACCCAGTAATTCATCCGGTCTTCATTTTATTTTGTGTTACTTTATTACAGGAAAAACGCTTCCACAATTGGTTAGAAAATGCTAGAGACTGGGCTGTTAGCCGAAGTAGGTTCTGGGGTACTCCTCTTCCTGTGTGGGCTAGTGAGGATGGCGTGGAAACAATTGTTATGGACTCCATTGACAAACTGGAAAAGCTCTCTGGTGCTAAGGTTTTACCTTCATTTCAAATTCTATGTTGGTGATAAATTTAAAATTCTCTTTTTGTGTATTAACTAGCCTCTTAATGATACTCACTTCCTTCAATTTCAAGAGAAATTAAAGAGAAATTACTGTTTTTTAAAAATATTTTATCATCTTTCTCCGAGGATTCATTCTTTGATTTTGATATGTCATAAGCTCTTGCATGTGACTCAGTTTTATCGTAAGTTGAATTTTTCTTTGAAGTTTCCATTTTCCTTTATTTAAATTACGTCTGCATTATTGATGTAGAATTGTCCCAGCTATCATATGGTGGGCAATATGGAAGAAAAGGAACTCTAGAGCTTTCGATAGTGTTGAGAATAGTATGCAAAAAGTCAAAGTAAATTGTCTTGTGCTACTATGTTTTTGGTGCAATCAATTATACTCAAATGATACTACTATCTCCTTAATTGATGTACTAGACTCAATTTAGTTAAAGAGAGTAGAATTTGAAGTACATGTTGTAAATGCAGATCAGTGTACTGACTTTTGAGGAATAGACAAAGTTACCATTTTCAAAAAAAAAAGTACGTCTGCATAAAGTTCACATTGGTGTTTCCAGCCCTGTTATTTATAAATAATTTCATGTTTGCTGTGTTCTGTATGTTTCATAAAGACATTATGCCATTATTGTGCATCAGATAGCTAAGCAGGTCTATGTATATCATTTGGAAACAAAGGATATATAACCGGAAAGAACACAAATGAAGTAGTGAAGTAAACAAAAAGAAGACATGCAAAGAGATGAAACCATCTTTCTTGAAGAATAGAGTATCTAATACAAAAACAAACTAGAAACCTCATGTTTAGTTTATATATACCTAGACCTCATAAAGTACCCATGTTGTAGAGGACTGCTATTTACGTTCAAACTTAAAATACGATAGAACAGCCTTGAAAAGCTTTAAGAGCTGTTAGAAAAATCTTAGCCTCCAATGTAGCATTTTATTCTCCAATAATCCTCTTGCTGGGTTCCTTGCAGTCTTAAGTTTTTTTTTTTTTTTTTTTTTAGGAGAAGTATTAAGTTCTATTTATTCAGGACAATTAACTTCAACGGTTTTCCGGTTGCTCAATTTGCAGGTGACAGACTTGCATCGTCACTACATTGATCACATTACTATCCCATCCAGGCGGGGGGCTGAATTTGGCGTTCTTCGACGTGTGGAGGATGTAAGACCAGTTAATCTGTCATTGAATAGTAGGCTGCCACAGCATTGATATTGCATTTATCATCCAAAAGTATATCTCACAGATATATTTTCATGTTATTTGCTTCAGTTTAAAGAGGTTGAATCAGTTTGCAAATTGATGGTTCTTTTTTCTTTTGGATTAATGAAGGATTTCACATATTTGCCAATCGTTGGGAAAGGACAAATTTAGTTAGGAAAACATTTTAATAGTCCGTTTGAATTTACCTTATCAAGAAAAGAGTCCATTTAAATTTATTGTAGGATTTTTAATGCTGATTTTGTCTGCTGAAATGCTGCTTCTCATGTTAAACCTGATGAATAATTGATATTGACTTGGATAAGATCATAAATGTTGCTTCAGGGCTGTATGTTAGAAAAAATGAGAAACTGGTCTCTATTTCAATGAAGTGTCATTATTTCCTTTTGCTGCCGGAATCGTCTACATTCTCAGTGTTATTTGTTTATTCTTAGAGAAGTTTTTAGTTGTCAAGAGAGCAATAATTAATACGTACTTGAAACATATAGGTTTCTGCTGCCTCGGACTGCCGCTTCCAAGATTTTCTCCATTTTTTAATTTTTTGTCTGTCTGCCTGTTGAGGGTTGATACGTGCACTGTTCCACTTGTGTGAACTCAAATTCTTTTTTTAGGACCTAATACATTAAAAATGTTTTGCAAGATGAATTCAATAGTATTAGCTCTGAAGTATTCTACCTATAAAACTGAAGTGATTGTTAAGCACTCCAGGCCTAATGGTTCAACGAAGTCTCCACATTTAACCCCCTCTTTTTGAACTTTTATAATGAACTTGTACCTTTCAATTTTATGTTCTGCTTTTTGACAGAAGTATTTGCCGTACTTCTCCAGGTATTTGATTGCTGGTTTGAGAGTGGGTCAATGCCTTATGCTTATATCCACTATCCTTTTGAGAATGTTGAGCTCTTTGAGAACAATTTCCCTGGTCATTTTGTGGCAGAAGGTCTTGATCAAACTCGTGGATGGTATGTTCTGAATATGTTCTCTATATTCTGATTATGGTCTGCGAGCTTAGTTCTTTTCATGTATTCCAAGTCACAGAAGATCCAAAATTCAAATAGTGGATTCTATAAGGTTCTTATGTATTGCAGGTTCTACACCCTTATGGTCCTTTCTACCGCCCTTTTTGGGAAACCTGCTTTTAGAAACCTCATTTGCAATGGTCTTGTCCTGGCTGAGGATGGGAAGAAGATGAGTAAACGATTAAAGAACTATCCTCAACCATCAGAAGTTATCAATGATTATGGAGCTGTAAGTTGTGCCAATCACGAGCTTCTTCATTTACTCAATTGTTACATGAAGTGCTCCAGTCTTCTGATTTACGAGTTATGGTGAAAGGCTATAACTACTTATGTTTGTTGTGCAGGATGCATTGCGTTTATATCTGATAAACTCCCCCGTTGTCCGTGCTGAACCTCTGCGCTTTAAGAAAGAGGGAGTTTTTGCTGTGGTAAGTGTATCCTTTACCAATGCTGGCATATCATCTCTATGATTTTAATCAGTTATTTTAGTTACTACTTTTTGAAAACTTTTAGTTTTCTCCTAATTTGGAAATGATTATATCAATGCAGGTGAAAGATGTTTTCTTGCCATGGTACAATGCATATAGGTTCCTTGTTCAGAATGCAAAAAGACTTGAAATTGATGGGTTTGGACCATTCATTCCTTCTGATCAGAAAACCTTGCAGAGTTCTTCGAATGTCTTGGACCAATGGATCAATTCTGCAACTCAGAGCTTAGTGCATTTCGTCCGGAAGGAAATGGATGCTTATAGATTGTACACGGTTAGTTTTCCAATCTTGTCGGATAATAAATGTAGTTTATGTGCTTAACTGTTTACAGGGAGTTTAGGAGCTTCTATAATTGTCTTCAAAACCTGATTCCTACAAATGTTTGTGCTGAGTCCTAATTCTGATGTCTGAACAAGAATACCCACATGTTTGTATTTCATTGCTGAGACACTTCTCAGATTTTTCTATGGTTAAAGCTGGAGACTCGGCAAATAGGCACACAGGTCTCTATGTCGAAGTTTGTGGTTACAAGAGATGTGTGATCCACAAATTCACGTCTATGGTTATAGATGGAAAAACAGATTGAAGCACATGATCTCTTTGCCAAAGTGTGTGGTTATAGGAAATCTATAATTTGCAACTAGTATCCATGTTAATGTTTTGTCTATCTATCCTCTTTGCAGGTGGTTCCATATCTCCTAAAATTTCTTGATAATTTAACAAATATTTATGTGCGGTTCAATCGGAAGAGACTAAAAGGCCGTACTGGTGAAGGAGATTGCAGAACTGCTCTTTCAACTCTTTACTATGTAAGTGCCATCTCCAAGTTGTACGAACTACGAAGTAGCTTATTTCTTTTGTTGTTAGTATTTTCAATGAGTTGGAGTTCTGCCAGTGGTTCTCTAACACAGTAGGTCCTTTATTTGATATAGGTGCTGCTGACTGCTTGTAAAGCTATGGCACCATTAACTCCTTTTTTCACTGAGGTTCTTTACCAAAATTTGCGGAAAGTTTCTAAAGGATCAGAGGAGAGCATTCACTATTGCAGCTATCCTACAGTGGAAGGGCAGGTACATATGATTTCCTATATTACCTTTTCTTCCGTTCTTCAAATATGAGGTGCCGGATTTTGCCTTCTTCTCTGCCTCAAGTTTGTTTTATGCATGTTTAAAATCATTTCAGAGATGGGAGCGTATTGAGCAGAGTGTTAATAGGATGATGACCCTTATTGATCTTGCACGAAACATTCGTGAGCGTCACAACAAACCTCTTAAAACTCCACTCAGGTCTAGCCTCTGCACTTTTCTCTTACCCAACCCCTGCAGAACAAAAGGCAAAATTTCATGTCGGTTTGTTGGTCTTCTTTCAGGGAAATGGTGGTTGTACATCCAGATTCAGAATTCCTTGATGATATTGCGGGCAAATTAAGAGAGGTCTGTTATAGTGTTGTCTTTTTGCAGACATTCCATTCTGATTCCTTTGAAGTGTTAATTAACCTATTATTCTATTATTTATTCTTTTCTGTCTCTATAGTCCTTATAAAAAAAATATTGTCTTATAATCCTTTATTTACATTATTTCATTACTCTAATTTAGTTAAGTAATATATCAATGTGATAAAGTCGGAGCACAATGCTTGTGATTCTTTTGGTTGCAGTATGTGCTCGAGGAGCTAAACATTAAATCTTTGGTCCCATGCAATGACACGTTGAAGTATGCTTCTTTGCGCGCAGAACCAGATTTCAGGTGATCTAGATGTCATTTGCCAAGTTTGTCTTCATTTGTTGTTCTCTTAATTAACATCGTTAGCTGGTCCCCTTGTCACAGTGTGTTGGGAAAAAGGTTGGGGAAGTCGATGGGTGTTGTTGCCAAAGAAGTTAAGGCCATGTCAACCGCAGATATAATTGCTTTTGAGAAAGCAGGAGAACTTACTATTGCTTCACACACTTTGAAGCTTACTGATATCAAGGTGAATATGATGTTTACTTGCATCTTTAAATTCCTCATATTTGTCGGTCGGAACAGAAATAGTTGAACAGTTCTGTTATGGGTTCTCTTTTGTTGGCTTTATTGAACCCTGGGTACAAAGGGTATAATAGGTCAGTTGCCTGTCAGGTATGGAAATGAGAAAAAGGTGGCAGCTGAATAGCAAGGTTCCTGCAAATTTATGCTGGCCCTATTTAGTAATTGCAAGTTGTGGCCCAGAAGTGCTGCCAGTTTGTGAATATCTATCTTTTGTTTTGGCTTGAAGAGGACTACATAAGTTGCTGGAAAAGAGAATTGATAGGGAAGGGTGGGAGGAGAAAAGGAATTGCATGTGTAGAGAATCCTTTTGTTATTGGTTTCAGTCAGACCTCTTTAAGTAGGAATCTGTTTCTTGTCTTCAGAATTAATTTGGATTGTACTTTGCCAGAAAAATAGAATTTGGCTGCTACAACAGACAAATTCAATATTTATTTTGAAGCGGAGTTTAAGTTCTGAATAAAGTAGATTTTTTTTAGCTTAGCTTAATATTCAAAATTCTCGGGAATCATTTTGTTGCTTATTTTGCACCTCTTGCACTGCATTATAATGCTTGAGCTATTATTATTGTTGTTATTATCATTATTATAGCTAACTCAAACTCTTAATGTACTTGCAGATTGTTAGGGGTTTCAAACGTCCTGATAACAGGAAAGAGGATGAAATGGATGCAGCAGGGGATGGTAAGCATCTCCTCCTTCACAAATTTAAATATTTACGTTTCATCTGATTTCTTATACTTTTGTT
Organism: Solanum chilense; assembly: GCA_032847665.1. Taxonomy (NCBI): domain Eukaryota; kingdom Viridiplantae; phylum Streptophyta; class Magnoliopsida; order Solanales; family Solanaceae; genus Solanum; species Solanum chilense. Next base: position 6,623,531 of record CM064973.1, on the reverse strand, counting down.
TCATTCTTTGCTCATACAGGTGATGTTTTAGTGATACTGGATTTGCGTACTGATGATTCACTCTTTGAGGCTGGAGTTGCTCGAGAGGTATTCTCTAAAGTTATTCTCAATGCGATTAATTGCAGATATAGTCGAGCTTTTACTTGTATTTTGATTGGTTACTGTTGTGTTGGGAGATTCCTGATGAATGTCTTTGGTGCTGAACTCTGCTTGCAGGTTGTGAATAGGATCCAGAAGCTGAGAAAGAAAGCAGCGCTTGAACCCACTGACATGGTAGAGGTCTTCTTCAAGTCTTTGGATAATGATGAAAAAGTCTCTAAGCAGATTTTGGAGTCTCAGGTACATTTTGTCCACAGTATTAGTTGATGGTTTCTATTTTACTAGGCACCTGGCTTTGTGAAATTTGCCCTTTTACATAGAGAAGAAGATCTAGAGAATTGCCAGATCCTCCCAAGTCTTTTGGCTGTGATACTTCCCCATGCATTTGGGGGTGGCAACTGGAAAGTACACTGTACACCCTCCATGTCCTAAGATGAGCATTCCTTTTGTAATGCCCATGAAAGAAGTGGGTTGTTTGGGGACGGGGATCAACTAAAGCAATGGAAAGAAGCAAAACTTGGTTGAGCGGGGAGTAATGGGAAAGAGTAGTGGATAGGGAACTAAAGGAATATAAGAGAGAATAAATGGCTAGAGAAAAAGGAAGAAAAACAAGCTGCTGATAATTTCTTTTCTTTTTTTTCAAGTATGCTCTCCAGACATAGACTACGTCCAGGGTTGTACTCTTAGGGTTGGGGGGTGGGGGTGGGGGGGTTGCCGGAAGAGTTTGACATGGATTGAGCATAGAGGAGGGTGGTGGGAAAAGAACTTCTGAATGTAAAAGGTAGGAGAATTGGAAGTTCATTGAAAGAGGGTCTGGTGTTTGATGCAGGATGAGAACAAAGATGATTTTTTTTGGGGGGGATTCTGAGACATTAATGAAGAGACTAAAAACTTAATATCATATGCTCGAACTATACTAATGTTTTTGTGAGATTGAAATGGTTTTTCTCCAGAGAGCGAAGTTCAAGGGGGATGACAATAATTAATCCTGGAGCCCAAAGGGGCTTTAATCACTTACTGCCAAAAAAGATAAATCATGTAACTCGATGTTCTTCAGGAAACAGCTTCTGTTGATTTTGAATCTAATTATCGAATCTTGGATTTATCTTATATATTGAGCTTAGTCAGGCCATATTCCCACTTTGTCTTTTTCTTTTCACTTGAATTTCTTATCTACTTTTTAGTAGCTTAGTGCACCTTCACTCTTTAAAAGCTAGTGCATGCTTGCTTCTATTGCCAAAACCGAACTTGTTTGTGTGTCTTTGTTTGTCCACCCGTTCCATTTTAATAAATAATTTGGCGTTACAGGAATCATATATTAAAGACGCCATTGGATCTCCTTTGCTTCCTGCTGAACTGATCCCATCACATGCGGTAAGTTCTGAAGCTTTATCCTTGTTATGTTAGTAGGTCTTAGCGAGTTGTCTGAGTGTTAATATTCAGAGCTAGTTGCTCACTTGAATCATCTCTCATGGTCAGAATGGAGTTTATTAAAAAATATTTCTATAGTTTCTTGTACACCGATTAACAAGTTCTGTAAGTTGCAGATAACTATTGATGAAGAGAGTTTCCATGGAATCTCAAACTTGTCCTTTGTGATCACCTTAGCAAGACCAAGTCTAGTGTTCAATGCAGATGCCATCACTGCTTTATACGGAGGTCGAATTTGAGATTCCTGTTTCTGAAATTTCAGTTATTCCGAGTTGGTTTTCTGTTTCTAAACCATCTTCATCCTGCAGGAAACACACAGTATTCTCAAGGCTTACGAACTTACCTCCTGATGAGGGATCATCATAACCTCAAAACAGAGTTTCAACAGGGAAAGGGAAAGGTTTGTACTACAAAACCTTTATAATGCTGAGTTCTATGACCATCTCGTCTAAAAGTGTAGATGGTCAACAAAATTCGACTTGGTTATCACATCACTCTCAATTACTTCATTATACTCCTCGCGTATGAGCCTGAATCCTCTCTGTTATTTGGATGGCCGTGAAAATTTAACTTGTAACATCTTGCCTGCACCAATACTCTGTTAAATTTTGAAACTTTTAAGATGAGATCGTCGTACAATTCAACACATAAGTCTTCTAAACTGTACTCGCATTGTCCATAGCTAACGATATGATTCTTGACACCTTTATCGTTTGAACCTTGCAGATAACTGTCAAGTGCATTGAAAATCAGCCTCCAGTCGAGGTGATTCTGGGAAAACATGTCTTCTTGAGTGTTGGAGATCATTTCTTGAATAGTAAATCGCAGTGACATTCCGCCAATATAATTTTTCGTCGTAGAGAGATAGCTACATACAATTTGCGCTAATTATTGTGTATTTGCCCCCATCCAGCACATTTATATTGTAATTGTTATTTGGACATTTTTTTCACCAGGATTAATGTATACATGGAATAATTTTGATAAATCAAATGTTTTTTGGTTGACATTATCAAAGTTTTTCATTTACTGTCGATTGTTTAATCAGAAAATATTATATGTAGTTATTTCATTTAATTATGGTTGTCACATGTATTATATTATCTTGTATCAAATTGCGTAAATAAAATACGGGCAGTGCAAAATGGTTCTTGAAAAAACAAGTAATATGGTAAAAGGTCTGAATTTGCACACGCGTTATTTGAAATTGTTTAATTTGTACCTATACGTTAAAGTCCATGAATTTTTTAGAATATGATCGATTGAAATTTGTTAGCTGAATGATCTACGATGACCTAGTGAACGATATTCATAGTTTTCAAGATTTCTCTTTTTTGAAAATGTTTGAATTGACCTAATGAATGGGTACCCATAATTTTTACATAACCCACACTACCTTTTTAGCATTTATTTACTCACAAATTTAGGATTTTAATAGTTTTTGGTATGTATTAGTCCATGAATTGTTGGAAAATAACTAGTCAATTTTTTTTTGACTAAACGCGATCAACTAGTGAACGATACTCATAATCTCTACGTGATTCACAATACTTCTTAAACATTTAGGAGTTACAAAATAGAAATTCAAGATTTTCTCAATTTTTTGTGTATTAATATGATTATTGAAAATATGACTAATCAAAATTATTTTTTATCAATATTTGGAAACTCCCTTTTGAATAAGACAACAATATATTATGCCAAAAACAAGACAATATATCAATATCATAATTCAAAATTAAGATATTTAATAGTAGTTCAAATAAAGTGGTAAATTATCCTACTTAATAAAGTTTAGACAACCCATAATTGCTATTTTTATCTAAAGGCCCAATAAGCAGATTGATAATCCAACAGCCAAAATGTATGAAAGCCCATTTAAGTTTGTTGAAGCAGAAGGTACTGTAGGCCCATCAGCTACAGCCATTGATCCAACATTATTTTGGGCCATAATTTGCTCTTTGGGCTGAATTTTCACAGGTATTTTCAGCCCATTTTTGCAACTCTCCGTGTTTCCGCTAACGAAGTAGCGGATTCCTTCTCCTTCGAGAGAGATCGTATCTAAACCATCCGTGTACATCTTGATCGGGTTCGATAGATCACACGATGTAAAATCTTCCTCGTTTCTCAGCTCCACTAAACTCTCCTGAGTTGTAGAGTAGGTGAACCCTACTCGTATAATATATGTGAAATTGTTAGTAACATTTTCTTGGCTTGGGATAACGATGATGTTTAAGTCAATTTACTATCACTTCAGTTGTTCTATCAAGTATTACTATATCTCGTGTAAGCGTAATTTATTTCTATCAAACAAGACTTAAACAAATGTACAAAAAAAACATCTCGAATTTAAATCCTACCAACATGAAATTTACATGTTTCTAAAACGATCTCAAGGAAATAAACGATAATAATTAAAATTAGAGTCAAATATCTACGTAGTTATGTAACATTAAAGACTATGCTACTTGTTTACCTAACCTATTAAGCTTTTGAAATAAAATCAAATCTCTCGATAATTACGTTTCTCGTTCAAACTTTTATAACTATGGCAAAATAAATATCAATTTCATAATAAAAAGTTTATCTGTTATAGTAAAATGTTATTAGAGAAATTATTTGTTATAAAAAAAAAACCTCTAAATCTATAAGTAATACAAAAGTCGTTAAGAGTAATTAATTACCTCTTCTAAAACAAAACAATGGAGTCATAATTTTCATTAGAAAAAAATCAATAAAGAAGTTAAAATTAAAAAAAAAAAAATTCAATATCTATATACATAAATAAATTATAATTTTTCGACGAATAATATTCGAATTAATCATAGAAATGTGTGATTTTTTATTTTTTTTTAATAATAGATATGTTTACAAATAACCAAAGCATGGGCCAATTTTCCTAATTTGTCTCTTTACTTTTTTGGGACTCACGACTCACGAGTATTGTCCTTGTAATAATAACTATTATTATTCCAAGTACAAGAACGAAATTTATTTTATTTTTATACTTGATTTTGAATTTTTTATTTGTATTCTTTATTTGATAAAAAAATCAAAATATCAGAAATTTATATATATAAAACTTAGAACAAAGAATATTTAAATGCTCAAGTATTTTTATGTGAGATAAACTAACATTATCCGATATTCAAAATTAATTTATTACTTAGATGATGATTTAGAACTATATAAATATCTAATAATTTATTTAAATTACTTATATTATCTTATTTTTCAAGTTATTAATTTCGTTTTCTAGATACATAAAAATATCGTTATTGCTTAAGTTATATAAATATAAATTTTATAAATAGTAATTTTTTTATATAATCGTGATATCAGAATTAATATTCATGAATCTTCACTAGTTTCACGAGATATTTATTATTTTCCATTAGCAACGCAATAAATATCAAATAACTCTATTTATTAAACTATTTCATAGATCACACACATAGATGCAAACCTATGAACTAATAATATTAGAGGCGGCTTTTTCGAATCTTGTTAATACGAAATGTTTATTTATCAAATCGATTTTTTTTTAAATTAAAACTCATGAACTAACACATACGAAAAAATATTGAATTAAAAAAAAAAAGACAAAGAAAGGAGAATGAAAGAAGCTCACAAATTTTATCACCAACTCTAAAAACTCTTTGAGAGTACCAAGAAGTAATATCAGTAGATGGGTCCCACCCTCTATCTTCTCCGACCACATGATGCACCGGATCTCCGGCCACCACCGCCGTCGCCACCGCCGTGAAAACAATGGCCACCAGTAGAAAAATCCTAGCACCCATTTTGGCTAAAAAAAAGAAGAAACAGAGATAATAGTATAATTTTAAGCTTCAAAGCAAAGCAAAGCAAAGCAAAGGCAAAAGCTTTAAGGAGCTTTTTTTTCCCACTAACACAAGAAAGAGAGATATATGTAGTACTATTTTTAGTTGGGGTGGGGTGTGGGGGTGGGGGGGGGGTGGGGGGTGGGGGAGTGGGGGGCTTTGGAATATAACATTTAACATGAGGATTTTTACCTCCAAAAGGGGGTGGGGGTGGCGTGGGTGGTTAATCGAGGCGAGAGACGGATATATAATTTAATATTTTTTAATAATATCGATTTTTATTTGATTTTCTCTCTTTGATTATGATTTAAAATTTTACGAATTAGTTGTGTAATAAGTTCAAGTGAATTAATAATTATAATTGATTTTATTTTATTAAAGTGATTTAGTATTTCTAAAAATACTTTAGAGTTTAAATGAACTCACATGTTATATTGTACATCCATACTCTTTGGAGTTTGAACTCATTTTTAAATAAGGTGGGGGAGTAAACGAAAAGTTGACAAGATTAAGCTAGCGTTTGGCCATAGATTTCCAAATATTATTGGCAAATATTATTTGGGTGAAAATTTGGGTGAAATTTCACCATGTGTTTGGCCATAGGATTTGGGAAATATATTTCATCTTTTTAGAAAAATATGATTTATACACAAAAGTTTTAAAAACTATCAAAACTAACTAAAAGTTTGTATTACAAGTCAATTGGATGTTCGTTACAACAATAACAAATAGTGTCCATGACACTAAAGTAATGTGGTAATTTGGAGTGATTGCAACAAGAATTATTCCATACATCGTGAAGTAGACAAAGCACATGACTTTGTTACCTAGAGCCAATTTTTAATAATTTTCATCAACAATCATATCATTATTTAATATTCACTAAATATTTCATCACTATTTTGGTATTCACGTAAAAAATTATGTAATACAACGCAAGCAACTACTAGAGAGGGTGTTTTTGTAAAAGATAAAAGATTGGGGTAAAATTTTAATTTTTAAAATATCTCAAATAATGAGATTTGGCCCAAATACTAGAAAAAACTAGTATTTGGAAATTTGGGATATTTGCCAAAAATATTTGCCAAATAATGGCAAATTGTATGGACAAACATTATTTGTCAAATTTTTCCCAAATATTATTTGGAAAATTTATGGCCAAACAGGCCCTTGTTGTCTGTTTGGATTTGTTTAAAAAAGTATTAACTTTTAAGTTAAATTGAAATGATTCTTAAGTTAAAAAAATAAAAAGTAGGGGAAATTTAATTTTTTGTTTTTGATTTATTTTAAGTCATTTTAAATTTATTATAAGTCATTCTTGATCTTGTCAAACACTTCTCAACTTATTTCAAAGTTATTTTTTATATTATCAAATACTTTTAGAAATAAAAAATAAACTTAAAAGTAAATTTAACTAATTTTTATATCAATCCAAACACCCTTTAACTTTAACTTAATATTTTAAAACTCAACTAATTATACTAAGAGAAAAAAGTATTAATTCTAAAATTTTAGTGTTTATCGAGTAATTTAAGAAGTAGATAAGATTTCTTCATTCGTAAAAATGTTTTTAAGTTAAGACTAGAAATGAATAGTTAATTCATGAATATCGCTTTCACCTCGAAGAGGTTAAAAATATGTTTCTCTAACAACTTAAACTTTTAGATAAAATGGTCATATGTTCAAAGATAATACCAAAGCATTTGAATTTCTCCGTTATCCAAATTAAAAAACTTCATCCGTTTAAAAAAAATGATCATATTTCCTTTTTACTATGTTTAAAAAAGAATGATCCCTTTCCTTTTTTGATAACACTTTAACTTTGATTTTCCACGTGACATGTTTAAGAGCACAAGATTAAAGGATGTTTTTTGATACATTTGACATAATTTTGTTTTTTGTTACATTTGACATAATTTTAATTTAGAATCACAAGATTAAAAAACTTTCTTTTTTATTTTTAAACTCCATTTCAAATTAAACTAGGTCATCCTTTTTAAAACAGATAGAGTAAACAAAAGTCAAGATGCTTAGGGTAGGTGGGGTTTCGTGGAAGTTTCTTAAGAAATAGGACATGCTACTTCTTTTCAGGGGTGGACATTTGATATTTTGGTTCAATTTCGGTTTTTCGGTTTTTGTTTTTTGTAAATTGTGTACCGAATATCGAATCGAAATATTTTGGTTCGGTTCGATTTTTATTATTTCGGTTTTGATAATGGGCCTGCTTAGTTGGGCTTTTAAAAATTTACAAATTTTTTGTTTGATTTTCAGCTTAATGGGCTAAAAATAGTTATATCAAAAAGTCTTTTACTTTTTACTTTTTTATTTTAAATTATAATATTTTTATTTAATATTAATAATTAATATAATATAAATATATATTATAATATAATATATTTCGATAAACCGAAATATCGAATTACACAAATTTACATATCGAAAACCAAACCGAAATACAAAAAAATACAAAAATATATACCGAATATCGAAAAACCGAAACCGAAATACCAAAAAAATTTGGTTCGATACGGTGTTTCGATTTTCCGGTGTTTATGCCCAGACCTACTTTTTCTTTTTTTTTTTTAGAAAAAAACAAAGTAATTATTGAAGTTGTCTTGGATTTTTAAAAAGATACTTTAATTTTGTAACTGTCCATTAGTCCACTAAATAATTATGAATCGGTATTATTATACCATTTTTCAATCAGCCCCAAATTTTAAGAAACAAGTGTATTTACATATAATCAATACATGACACGTGTTAATTTAATTAAAAATATTTTTTTTTTCATTTTAAGTTTTTCCTTTATTTTTTTCTCTCTCTCTTCTTTTTGGATTTTAATTTTGATTTATTTTAAATTTCATTTTATCTTCCAACTTTCTCCATTTTCTTTTTTTTTTGTTCACCTCTACCCCTCATTCATAATATTATTTATACTTTACTAAATTATTGATAACAAAATTAATTATTTTTCTAAATAATTTAAAATTTTAAAGTATCATCAATTACTCATTTTCATATAAATCCAAAATTAGAATCATAATTTTAAAAGAATAAATTAATTTTGTGAAAATTGAAAGAACTTAATTGAAATCGGATAAAACAAAAACTATATGATACTCCCTAATCATCTCATTAATTTAGCTTACTTTCATATAATTTGAAAACTAGAAATGATAATTTTGAAATAATCGTAATTCTCCGAAATATGAAAAAGTTTAATTGAAATTTGGATTAAAAAAACTAAATAATACCTATTAATCATCTTGAAATCTAATGTGTTTATCAAATTGTTCGAATGTAATATAATATTTAGATATAGTTTTAAATTAAAGAGATAGTTAAGCTAATAGTAAAAAAGGGACATAAATTTGTGATAAAAAGTGACATTTAAAGTGAGGATCTTCAATTAAGATGAAAATGATTTTTTGAAGAAGAAGGAAGAAAGAAAAAGAAAAAAATAATAACGAGAAAAAGTTCAAATAATAAGAAAAACAAGAAAATGTATTTTATAGCAAAATACTTGCAAAAATAAAATTATATTAGTTTTTTTTTTGTTCACGCTCCCTAAGAGGGTGCTTACACTCTCCATGCCAGGTGGACAATAAATGATGTAATAATATCAGTTCAAAACTATTTAAGGGGTAATAAGACGCTTGCATAGTTTAGATGTTTTTTTTTTTAAATTCGAGACAAGTTCATGTGTCACTTTATATATATATATATATATATATATATATATATATATATATATATATATATATATATATATATATATATATAAAAGGTACAAATTAAGTGAATGATTATAATTAAATTAAGAGTGTAATGCAATTCCTTTTCATCTTCTTGTCTTTTTTAATCAATCAGCCAAAAAATATATATATACATCTTGTCTTTTTTTAATCAATCAGCCAAATATATATATATATATATATATATATATATATATATATATATATATATATATATATATATATATATATATATATATATATATATATATATATAATTTGACACGCACCTTCTTTTATTAGTTACCTTTTGTTTCAACTACTCACCATTAGTAAAAGTTATTTTCGTTATAGCTCAATTATTTTTGGGCAACTTTCACATATAGCAAACAAAAAAATCATATTTGTATAATATAGCAAACTTTGCATAATTGCGCTCCATAGCAAACGTAAAAACTGTATAATTCGCTATACATATACAAGTGTATAATTCGCTGGCCTAAATTGTATAATTCACTGGCCTAAATTGTATAATTCGCTGGCCTATTTCGCTGTAATTGTATAATTAGTTTTGCATATAGTTGAATCGAATTAAAATGTATGTATATTGCATAATTATAAGTGTATAGCAAGAAGATATATGTTTTTCTCGCTTTATACAAAAACAGAAACACAATATATATACACTTCTGTTGTATAAAGCTAGAAAAAATTGTATTTCACTGCAATTGTATAATTCACAATTGTATAATTCTTTGGCCTTTTTCTCTGCAATATTTGAAGTAAAATGTTTGTAAATTATATAATTAAGTGTATAACACGAAGATATACATTTTTGCATGTGTATATACAATTTTCTCTCGCTTTATACAAAACAGAAACAGAAATTATACACTTCTGTGTATAAAGCGAGAGAGGCGAGAATGGGAGAGTGGCGAGCGAGACTTCTGGGAGAGAGACGCCTGGTAAATTTTTGTCAATGTTTGCTATGGAGTACAATTAAATCAAACCCTAGCTATTCCATTTAATTTAGGTTATTAGTTTGCTATTTTATACAATTTTCCCATTATTTTTTACCATGCCTAACATTAAACCCTTGATTTTTTTTTCATTTTTGTAGTTTGTACCATAAAATCTTTTATAATAACATGTATATCTTAGCATTATGAGAATATAATTTTTTATTGATGAATATATGTGAGTATAATTGTGTTTATTACTTGATTTTTTTTCTAAATTTTTTTGTGATTTAAAAATTGACAATAGAGTATTTCTCCAATAAAAGATAATTTATACTTCTTTATATTATGTCAATATTTAAATAAAGACAATATTTATTACTCTTTCTTTTTTTATTTTTACGTGACAATGAGTGATGTACATTTTAACGGTGTATATTTTTAAGTATTTTATTTTGTGGTTTAAGCAAAAAATTAAGAAAATAGATAGTACTCTCTCCGTTCCTTTTGGTACAATAAAAATAATTTTTAGCGGCATTTTATATTGACATTAATTAAAAGTGCTAAAGTCTTTATCTGCATTAGTTAAGTGTCATTAGAATCAATATCGCTAAAGGCTTAGGTACACATACAAAGAGTGACAATTGCTGCTAAAAATATATATTTAACGGTAATTAAAAATTAATTGTTGCTAATGATATTTTTTGTTGTAGTGTTTTTACTTGTCCCCTTTTTTTTTAATAGATTTTTTAATTTCTTTTCCATTTAGACAAATTAAGAAAGGACAATTTTTTTACCTACTACTTTCTCCGTCCGGTATCGTAACTATAAAAACTTTGACTAATATTCTAAGATGTATTTTTTCATCATATTAATATGCAAAAAATTCTAATTTATAGTACTTTCATATAATTTTAGAATATCTAATTTTTTTGTTTAAACTATCGAATTAATGTGATCTAATTTACCTTTAGAAATTAGTCAAACTAACTTTCGATAAGCGCAACATGACAAACATTTCTGGACGGGGGAGTATAACCCTTAATTAAATGACTAATTCCTTTGAAAAGTATACAACTTTTCTCCATTTCATAATTAATAAGGGTAAAATGGTATACTAATTACGTCATTAATATTTTTCTTAATATGCGTGTCAATTCAAAAATGGATAAGTAAAACAAGACGGAGGAAGTAAACGAAAGGTCCCAATTCAAGAAGGTTCTAATATGATGTCTGGTTCAATAATTATTTCGACAAATTTTCCATCTCAATGAGCGATGAAAAAATAGTAGTATTATTTTTATACAAAAAAATATTATTTTTTAATAAATTAGTAAATATATTTCCTACAATATATTTTTTCGTAATTCAATGAAAAATGAAATAGAAAAATCATATTATATATTTTTAAAAAATCATTAATTTTCATTTTTTCATGATCCTGATTGTGTTTTTATATGATTTTGAATAATTATTCTCTTCTTCTGAATTAACTTTTTAGCTTAAGTTATAAGATTTTATTTTCTTTTGTATGTTAACAAGAAATAGAGGAATAATCGGTTACAACTTCAAATCTTAGGTAAGAAAAGTAAGGCAAGACTAAGACTAATTAACGTATAATAGATTTTTGTGATTTAACCTTTTTTTGACTTCTGCGCAAAGCAAAAGCTTTAATACGTCGATTTATCTTTTAAAAAGATCATATTGATATATATCATTTTTCAAAAGATTTTCTTGGTGAACAAAATATGATAACATCATTCTCTTGAGGCAACTTAAAAGTAACTTTCTTCTTCAATTTCCCACTTTGTGTTCTATCCATCAACCTTTCTTCTTCATTTTCTTCACCAATAATATTAATCTCCTCAATTCTTCTAACTCTTTCTGAAAAACTAATTCTTGGAGTACCAAACAAGTCCTTATTCATCATAGCTTCTGGTGATGAAAAGCTAATTCTTGGTGTATAAAAATTGGAATTATTCACTTCATGACATGGTGAAGATACATAAATCCTTTTAGCAGTAGTTTTAGGGTTATTTATGTAATTTGGTGAATCCAAAAAACATTGGTGCAAAGATTTTTCTTTATGAAGAAGAGTGCTAGTATTATTTATACTATTTGGTTGATGAATTTCTGAATATTTTTGGTTGAGACAACAAAGATTTGAACCCATGAGATAATTTGCTTCATTCGTTCAGTTCGTGCAGGGAGTAATCGTCTTGTTGCTGATAGTTACGAATATGTAATTTCGAAGTTATAGCATCCTACTTTCACGTAATTCACAGGGCTCAACGAACCATAAAGATAAAATACAAAATAAATATATAAATTACAAATTGTCATATGGTGGATATTTAGGGTTAGAAATGAGGTGAATTAGATTTTGGAGAGGTGTTTATAAAGTATTTTAAAAGCGGAGGGACCTAAGAGAAGTTTTTGTTTTTATTTTTAATTTTTTCTACGTTGTCATAGTTTAATTTGGTGTTATCATAAGAAGATAGTGGTTGATATCGTAATCTACTGATTTGATTAATTAATTAATGTGTGGATTAAATAATATGTATCATTTTAATATTTAATTGTGATTAAATTACATAAGTTTTATATAAATATCGAATATGAGTATGTATCACTCCTTCTAATTGATCAAGATTCTGATTTGGAATCTTAATTTGTGATGATATCTATAAACAAGAAAATTCTCTAGAATATATCACCCCCTAAATTGGAATATACAAGTTGTGACTAATATATCTACATTAACCACTAGTTAAATAAATTTGTGGAAATCGAATATAGCTTAAATAATAAGGTGAAAGATGGTTATATAATGCAAATCGTATTATTGATAATCTTTATCAAGTCTGAATGATTATTTACTTGTCCATATTTTTGCTTTTAGATATTCCTATTTACTTGTTCATTTTGATAAATCAAGAAAGAATAAAAAATAATTTCTTATTATACCCTCATTTAAATTTCTTGAAAATTTCTAAGTTTTAATTCATCCTTTTTGAAATCATGTGTAATAAGGGTAGAATTGTAACTCAACTATGTTAATTATTGTTATCTTAATATGTATGTCTTTTCTAAAGTGGACAATTAAATAGGGACAGAAGGAGTACTAAAATTAGAGAGTTGATCTGGTGTTTTCGTTGGAGCTTCTCATTTTTGTTTTGTAAAAGGTGTTGTACTTAGAGTGTGTTTGGTACGAAGGAAAACATTTTTCAGATAATGTTTTTCAATTTTCTCATGTTTGATTGGGACAAAAGAAAAGTTTTGGAAAATGTTTTCAAAATCAACTCGTTTTCCTCAAAATTAAGAAAAATAACTTCCCTTCAAAAATTAAGGAAAACATTTTCCAAAACTCTCCTTCAATTTTAGAATTACATTTTTTTAAAGTAAAAAAAAAAAACAATTTTTAAAAAATAATTCAATTTTAAATTTTTTTGTTTTTTTACCCGATCCCTAACCCCTACCCACCCCCCATCGGCTAGCCCCCCCCCCCCCCAAAACCTCCCAAAAAATTATTTTGTTTTTTAAATATACTATAAAGTTCAAATTTTTATTTTTTCACTCCTATCCCTCCCCTCCCCCACTCCACCACCACCACCATCCCAAATAAAAATTGTTTTTAAAAAATATTTTTAATTTTCATAAATTATTTTCTACTCTAGTAAAAATAAAAGATGTCTCTCAAAAAATTTTTTTATTCATAAATCAAACTCTAAAAATCAATTTCGAATAATATTTTCTATTCACCAACCAAACATGAGAAAATAAATTAAAAATCTACTTGTTTTCCAGAAAAAATATTTTCTAGAAAAACATTTTGCATGAAAAACATTTTCCTTCGTACCAAACACACCCTTAGTGTATCATCAATCACAACTATCGAAACACTCCGTACTTCTACTTTTATGGAGTAGAAAAACTATTTTCTATAAAAAAAAATTTATCAAGAATATTTTTACTTACAAGAACATAGTGGTTGATATTGAGTCGGATTCTTTTATACAAATTAATTAGGACGTTAGTTCATTAACTAATCGTCCTTCTTAACCCTACCTATAATGTATAAATAACAATTATGAGCATTCAAAAGATGGTAAACTTTACATTAATATGACGGCTAGTGTTTACCAGCTTTAATTACAAACAATATTACTATTGATTTAATAATTAAATTATATTAATCTATATTACAGTTTGTAAACTTAATATTTTAAACTCGGAAAAATCTTTTTAGGCAGAAAATTTGGCCAGAATTTGGTTAGAATGAGATTTTTTTTATTTAATTTTACTTTTCAAAAACATTTTTACCCTTTTAGCTTTAATATCTTTTACTAAAAAATGAAAAAAAGATCTGTTTATTTTAAAATAAAAAATATATGATAATTTTTAAAATTTTCTACCCATTTAGCACTTCTCTTAAAACCCTACCTATAATGTATAATACTTCATCCGTTCATAATTGTTTGTCATGTTTACGTCATGCACATCCCTCAAGAAAAATTTAATACAATATGTAATTTCACTAATATAATCTCATCTAGAATATCAAAAGTCTACCTAACTTTCCAATTGAACTACATTTTCATTAAGGGCAAAAAAAGTGACTAATTATTTTCTTGATTATTTAAATTGACAATTAAATTTTTACATCTATTTTTAATATACCTGCCAAACAATTGTGAACGGAGGAAGTATTACTATTGATTAACTCACATATCGATAATTTGACTCGATTAGAACTTAATTATCTTTTCTTAATATTAGACAGTGGCATAGTAAATGTGATTGAATGAACCCAATAAATTGATACGTCTTGTCGATTAATAAAAGACAATTGATCTTTTCAAGAACATATTATATACTTAACAATCTGATTTAAAATAACATGGAAAAGCTAATGGTTGAAAATCATAATTTAACACATTTGAATTGATATAATGTGATTTCTTGTTTTTGGGAGAAGTTTTAGCACACTTTAATAAAGTGTTTTTTTCAAAACATATGCCTTATTTTTGTGAGGTAAAAGTAAGATATTAGTCAAATCCAATCTATTGGACTTGGGACAAGTAGGCCAAACAAATATTGGTAACGAAAAGGAAAGTTAATATCTCAAAAGGTCATTCAATATTGAAAATTTATCTAATAAAATCATTAAATTTTATTTTATATCAATAAAATCACTCAAATTGTACTTTTAAAGGTGGAAGATCCTCCCCTGGTTCGAATCACCCTGAATGAAGAGTGGGCGAATAAGATGCAAAACATATCATAAATGTTGAATTCTAAGTATAAAAAAATCACTCAACTATAAGACTTGAATATAAAATTATAATAGTCCCTTAGCTATAGGAAAAAAGTTTAAATTCTCAAAATTGAGTGACCTTATGAGATACTTACTCCAAATATATGACTTCAATATAAAATTATAAGAGTAGTCTCTTAGCTATAGGATTAGGTCTAAAATGGTTTCTTAACTATACACTTGATGAATACAGTCCTTAATAATTCAAAAAATTGTCAATTTTGATTCCTTAACTATACACTTACTGATTTTAGTCCTTTAACTATAAAATTACTGATTTAAGTCCTTTATGTATTCAAAAACTTATCAAATTTGGTCTTTTTCCATTTTTAAAAAAATTGTCAATTTTGATTCCTTAACTATACACTTACTGATTTTAGTCCTTTAACTATAAAATTACTGATTTAAGTCCTTTATGTATTCAAAAACTTATCAAATTTGGTCTTTTTCCATTTTTAAATATAAATAACTTAGGTTATGTCAACGGAATCCATGTCTCGAGAAGTTAAATCTTTTAGCAATTTTTTTTGTTGTTCCTCTCTCTCCGTGTCATTTTCTTCGAATTAACCTTATGCGTAGAACCTTGACCTTAACGATTCAAAATAAAATTACGAGTAAGAAAAATGTAAGTCATAATTTTATTCAACAAAAGAAAAAAATGAAGCATATTTATTGCTATTACTAACTTGAATATGCTAAACTTTATTAAAAATGAAAAAAAATATTTTTAAATAGATCAGTTTTATTATTCTATTCATTTTTCTTTACGTAAAGAATTTGAGTAGATTAAATAAAATTCACACTAATTAAAATATCAAGTGCGAGTTCAAGTCATTAAGAACAATTATATGCGTAGTTTTATCCAGCATCAAATAAAATTAGGACTTATATCTTTTTTCCTCATTAGTTTTATTTTGAATCGTAGACGTTATTTTTTTTATAACAGTAGTTTCAAGAGAAAAAAAAAGAAGGGTGGGGGATAGAGAAATAACTTTAATACTGGGTTAAAGATTTAATTCCATGAATATTTTTATTAATACAAACCTAAGTATTAAAGAAATGAACAAAGATCAAATATGATAAGTTTTTGAATACTTGAAGGACTAAAATCGATAAATTTATAATTAAGGGACTAAAACTTGTAAGTGTATAGTTAAGAGACCAAACTGACAAGTTTTTGAATTGTTAAAGGACTATATATGCTAAGTGTATAGTTAAGGGACCTTTTTAGACCTACGCCTATAGTTAATAGACTATTTATGTCATTTTCTCGATAAATCACTTTATATATTTTTCCCATATGATACAAACCAATTTATTTTATAAATATAATATATATTTATCATATCTGATACAAATCAGTTTGTATATTACTATATTTTTTTTCCAAATTAAAATCTGCAAAAATACAATGAATACACCATGTATTCATACTCTCTCCTTCCTCTACCAATCTAACTCGCTTCTCTCCTCCTAATATGTATTCCTTTTGATACAAATCAGTTTGTATATGTATTTTTTCTCCAAAACCCGTGAAAAGTACAATGAATACAACATGTATTCATGCTCTCTCCTCCCTCTCTCAATCTCGATCGAATCTCTTGTCCTAAACAATAGCGGTTAATTGTAATTGGTGAAACATAGTACAATTAAGACGTAGAAAGTAATTTACCATTATGCCCTTTTAGTATTTAAATAAACGGGAAAGGGCCTAAAGTACCCTCGAAGTATTGAAAATGGTACAAAACTACACTCCATACACTTATTGGCTCAAAAATGCACTTTTCACCCACCTATTGGCTCCAAAATATCATTGTCATCCACCTTTTGGTTCAAAATTGACCATTTATTTAACGGTTTCAAATTTAAACTATTTAAACATTTTTTTCAAATAGTTGACGCTCAACTATTGGATGTATTTTAATTTATTAATATAATTTATAAGTCAACTCACTACCACCCATAACTTATTAAACTCCACCTAATTAATAAACTAATTCTAATATCAAAATCACCCTAAACACTGCAAAAACAGGACCAAAATAAAGATCCTGAAAATGACATCCAAAATTATTCAATCCGAATTGAAGCCCCAATTAAATTTACGTTGAGCCGCTTATTTAGGAAGACACTTTCCATAGGATTTTCTTTCAAGCTTGAATTCAAATATTATGATTAAAGGTAAAGAAGTAGTACATCCCGAATTACTTCATGCACTTTTTAATATAATTTTATAAATATTTATTATTTGTTTTAAATAATAAAACATCAATATATTCTTTTGGGATAATGCACAAGTACCCCTCAACCTATGCCTGAAATCTCAGAGACACACTTATACTATACAAAGGTCCTATTACCCCACTGAACTTATTTTATTAAAAAATTTCTACCTCTTTTCGACCTACGTGGCATTATCTTGTTGGCCCAACGTTATTTGACTTTTTCTTTAAAACTAGTGTCATGTAGGCCGAAAAGAGGTAGAAATTTTTTAATAAAATAAGTTTAGGGGGGTAATAGTACCTTAGTATAGTATAAGTGTATCTTTGGAATTTCGGGCATAGGTTGAGGGGTACTTGTGCACTTACCCTATTCCTTTTTTAAAAAGTTATTTGCTAAGTAACATCACATAATTGATTGGAATGAATAATTAAGTTGAATATAGTCAGACTTTTAAGTTTATCGGTATTTTTGTTTTAGACACTTGAATTATAATATGTTTTGATTGAGAACTTGAATGTATGATAATATACTTCTATCGACATTTTCGCCTCAAATTTTTAGAAACACACATTGACAATAGATTTTTTTTTTTGTATTTGGTGATGGGTCAGGTTTATTAATTAAATGTGATTTAATTACTAATGAATAACGAGTATGACTATCTCGAAACAAAATTCCATAATACCAATGGTTACAATGTTTGAAGGATATTGACTGCGTTTTCTGTTTTCAACCATTGGAGGGTGAAAAGATCGTGTGCATGCCCTTTTCAGATATGTTTCATACACATTGCGTCAAAACACAAGATTCACTATTTTGTCCTATTTGCCGTTATAATGTGTCTGTCATCAACATAATCATTAATTTATGGGATATCGAAAATTATTTTGAAGAAAGTCTTTCTTAGGTCCTCATTGTTTATTGATTTTAAATAAAACGTTCTCTAAAACTTTTTCACTGATTTTCATGAAGTCTGTGTTCTAATTTGGTCCATTAACTATCTCTTTAACTTTTTACAAACGAAACACTTAACATGATCATAACATTATTTGACACAGATATTACTTCTGAATCTATTTGTAAAGAAATTTTAAATCTTATTTTGATTGGATCTTTTAAAAACTCTTATGCGTTTTACTTATTATTGGTGTTGTTTGGTGTATGATCCATGTTGTTCTCTTTTTTAATTTTATTTGATTGAATTGAGGCTGTGGTTCATTATTTGTAACTAAAGACTAGTAAAATATCTTGAATAGTGCATACTTCAAATTAATAAGATGTTTGCCATGAATTTACAATACATATCTTGGATATTATCACTAAAACTTTATTAAAAGCTGAATAGTTTATTCAAAATTGTAATATATTTCACGGAGATATTGCAATACAAATTCCAATTGAAGAGGTATAAGTTGAACACAACACTTCTGAACAAAAACAGCTGTGTCTATGTTAGCTAAGGTGGTAACAAGTATTTAGACATAACTTGACTTTTGCTAGTTTTTCCATCGAGTCCTTTAAAAATACATTATCATACGTTGATTTTTAAAGATTTCAAGTCACATATATATAGTCTTTTGTAGATAACGTCATCATTGTTTTCTTGATTTAATAGGGCATCATCTACCTAGACTTAGGCATGATTATTTTTACGAAGAGCAACAACTTGTGAATAATCAAATTCCTATTGTTACTGCTTATTTCTTCATAAATATTGTATTTTCGCTTTTCTTAAGCCAAGTGTCAACATAACTTCTCTATCTATTAAAACAACACGACATTCACAATTACAAACTCTGTCTAATTTACCGTCTTCGGTCCGTCAACATAAGTCATAAAACATAATCATAAATACACATAATAGATCATCTCAATCGTGTAAATTTAAACCTAGCTAAAGTCTCATAATTCACGACTTATTTAATATTACCCGCCTTATGTGTTGTATCCCTTGACATTCACATATCCTTATATTAGGTCACATGCAATCATAAATATTTGTTTATTTATTAGACGTATATTATTATTTTTTCATTATATAGGTATATATATATAGAAAAGAGTTTGAATTTATCATTATATTACTTGATATTCAATGTATGTAGACATAATTTCAAGTTCATTGAACTAGTCCAATATTAGTATAACAAAAATTATTTGAAAGAAAAAGATATCCATTTTAATACAATCCAAGCATTACGTCTTCAACTTTCCGCATCTATGCTCACTCGTGAGGTGGCAATTGAACGGATTGAGTTAAATTAGTGCGGATAGAAAATAAGTCAACATAAATAGATAATAATTCAAACCCTCATATTTCATATGGATAAAAATGAATTGGGTGAATTAAAATTTATCCATATTTTCATAAGTAAATAGTACGCTGCATAATAATTTAATATGGAGAAAAAATTTAGTCATTCTTTTAATGAAAAAGTGTTGAAAATACTATATTTAGTTCTAATAACATCAATAATTTTAATTAAAAATTAATAATTCAATTTTATATTTAAAATTTATATGTAGATTTAGTAAACTTTTACACCTATATTCAAAATTCGAAATAATCCTAGTGAATTTGATCGAATCCGTAAATTATCGTCTAGCTCCATCCCTTCTCAATAGTTGAGTTCGGAGCCTAAAGGTATAAAATATTAACAAAAATTTTAAAACGGTATATAAAATTTTATATTAATCAAAATGGCAAAATCGCTGAAACAATAGCGGTTTCCTCCGCCGGAGAAAGCAAAATCACTGTTACTGCAGTGATTTTGCAAAATGTCATTTTTTGTTAAAAAAAAATTTCAAATAAAATCGTTGCCTAAAAGAAATTTCAAATGAAGTTGTGTGCCACCGATTTTCTTAATTTTTTTTTTAAAAAATGAAAATCATTGCCTAAAAAAATCACATTTTGCAAAATCACTGCAGTAGCAGCGATTTTGCTTTTTCCGGCAGAGGAAATCGCTGTTGTTCCAGCAAAATTATCGTTTTGGTTAATATAAAATTTTATATACCGTTTTGAAATTTTTATTAATATTTTATACCCTTTAGACTCCGGACTCCTCAATAGTTCCTTTGAGAAGTTTTAATGAAATTAACAAATTATATTATAGTAACAAAGAAAACATATTCAACTTGGTCTCTTTTTAAGTCATAATTAATCATCTCAGTCTTGACTAAATAGTGAAAACATCTATGTATATCTATGGTGTCATTTTTTATCATTCTCATGAATACTAAATAGTCAAAAATATACTACTATTACTTGACATATACTTTATGGCAAAAGCAAAAAAGAAAAATGTTGATGTACATGATACATGTGAGTAAAGTGGACTTTGATTATTGTCATATATAGACATTAGTAAATATTGTTTCTAGTCTATTTTTCTATTTACGAAAAGCTCAAAAATAATCATATAATAATCTAAAAGATTGCAATATAAAAGAAATGGTTGAGATTTGTAATTTTTTAAATTCTTATACATAAAGATAAATTGATTCAAACGAGTTTTATTGTAAATTTATAAAAGAAAATACGAAGAAAGTTTTAACAAAAACTTATTTTATTACAAAAGATAGCTCATAATATTCGTATCAATTTATTATAAATTTATTATAGTATATGTTCAATTCAAGAAATTAGTTAAAGGAAATAAAAAGCATTTTGATTTAGTTAAATAAATGTTTGAAATGATGACTAAATTTTAGCTCATAAATCAATATCATGATAAATATATGTTAGGCCAATTTTACGAATAACCACTCAACTTTTATTTATTACACAAAATTCAGTAAAATATTTTTAATAATAATTCAATTTTGTCAATATAATAACTATCACATAGAATCACAAAACTATCTTTTTTGAGAAAAAAAGTTTGTCAATTTTACTTTTATTTTGTCAAACTCGATGTGTCCAATAGAAACAATTTATAGTTATTAATACTTATGCTCTATTGTGAATGGCAACACCTTTTGGCATTTTAGGATTATAACAAAGGAATTGAGGATTTTTAAAATTTTAGTGTGTATTAATCCATAGATTTTTTAGAATTTTTTTTGACAGATTTCGATATGTTTCAAATTTAGTATGTTCATTCGAACATTTCGATAATTAGTACTCATTATTCCGACATGGCTCACGATGTTCTTTAACATTTCATGTTTATAATAGATAATAGAGAAACTCAAGATTTTAAAATTTTCTATGTATGTTAATCCATCGATTTTGAATTTTTTTTTGATAGACTTCAATCAGCCCCAAACATGATGTGTCCATCTGAAACAATATCGGTAATCAATAATTATTCTTCTATCACGGTTGACATTATTTTTTGCGCTTTCAAAGTCATAAGAATTTTTAGAGTTCTCCATGTATATTATTAGTCCATATACTCTATATTTTTTGGAATATTTATTATCGCCACATCAAAATTAGATTTCTATTAAAACACTCACTAACAGCTCTGACTAAATTATATTTGCATTAATGTAACTTTGTGCCTTTGAGGAATATTTTATTTTTATGCGGAAAAAAGTTTAATTTCAAACACTCGTGCAAAATGTATGTTATTGGACAATAAACTTAGCTAAATAACGAACTTATTCATAAATTGCGTCTACATTCATTGTATCATTCACTATAACCCAAACTTCTGTGTAAAATTCACTTAAAAAAATACACATTAAAAAATTACTTATATATATATATATGTTCAACTTTATCAACATAATGTCTTCATCTTTACTCTAAGCAAAAATAAAAACTCCATTTATAGTAACTGATTTCTTCTCTGTGAACATTTTTTCTTCATGATTGCGACATAACTGAATCATAAATATTCGATTCGTCTATAAAATTCGAATAAGAATAAGAAATTGAGATCGGAAAAGATGGCCAGAATTGTACCGGTGAAGTTTAAGAGAGTAGCTGAAGCGTTTGATGAGGTGGTGAAAACTCGGATCTGCGAGAGCAGCGGCAGTGAACACTCTCCGGCACCTGAGAGCTTGACGAATTTATCGCAACTTGTGAATTCGTTTTTAGAAGGGGAGGTAATTACTGTTAATGAAAAATTGAAAGAGATTGATGGAAATGTTGAAACTAATTGCTTTGATGAATCGGAGATTAAGGAGAATTTAAGGAATCTGTTGGATTCCGATGGAAATTCCGGTGATGATTTGAAGAGAAGTGCTATTAATGCTGTGGAAAATGCTTTGCTTGCTGAAGAAGCAAATCATCAGAGCTCACTGAACTTTAAACGATGGTTGATGACTCGATTACGTGATCACGGATTCGATGCTGGTAAGCACTTTTCTCATAAATTCTATAGCTAAACAAATTACTTGTTAGTTGTTGCACTATTAATATATATGAGGTCTAAAAATTTTTTTGCCTAATTCAATTTTTTTAGGATTGTGCAAATCAAAATGGGAGAAAGCTGTTAATCGTACCTCAGGAAGTTACGAGTATATAGATGTTAATATTGGTGTTACTCGTTATATAATCGAGGTTTCATTAGTGGAAGAATTTGAAATTGCTCGAGCAACGCCTTGCTACACCTCGTTGTTGGAAAATTTCCCTCACGTTTTTATTGGAAAAGTGGAAGAGTTGAAGCAAGTGGTGAGAATTATGAGTAGAGCCATGAAGAGATCTATGAAGAAAATGGATATTTACGTGGCACCATGGAGAAGACTAGCTTATATGGAAGCTAAGTGGTTTGGATCTTATAAGAGAACAACAAATGAACAAAAAGATTATCAAAAGAATAGTTTTGATTCATCTTCAAAGAAGAAAAATGTTGGATTTGTGCCTAAGCAACCAATTTCTTTCTATTGTAGAAAGAATGTTGTTGCTTCTAATAGTGGCATTAAAATTGGAAATTTGGCTGCGGCTTTGAATGGATAATATCAAGAACAGATATAGGTCATGGTGGAGTTAATCAAAGATCTCATGTTCAAATTTTGGATCTGAATTTATCGTATTTCATAGAAAATGATAGATTTAGTTAGCGGATGACAGATATTTGGTGAAAAGTATAAATTTAATATGTTAAGAATTTGAAAGTTATTCTTGTGGAGGCAATATATATTAGCATCATTTTTGGTGGGTTTGGAAAGGAAATCATATAGTTTATTGGTGGAGAAAAAAATTCTATTTCTCCAAGTAGTTGCGGTTGAAGGTTTTAGATTTTAGTAAGTACTATATTGCATAGCAATTTGTATATATTTTATGTGTTTATCAAGTAATGGAGAATATTTCAGAAAAATATGTATGTTACTATTATTTCTATTATTTATTTTACCTTTTTGAATTTTGAGCATATCATTTACTACTTCCTTTGTTTAAAAAACCGTTTACAAAATAATGATCTTGTTCTTTTTTAATCTGTTTAAAAATAAATGACTTTATTTCTTTTTTCACAATATTTGAATTTAACTTTTCACATGATATGTTTAAGATCATAGGAATAAAGAGCATTTCGATACACTTGACATAACTTTAATTTAAAATTACAAAATTAAAATTTTTTATTTCTTTTCTAAATTACTTATTAAAATATCATTTTTCTAACATGATACATAGTAAGCATGGTATATATAGTTGAAACAGGACATAAAAAATTATCTTTTGTGGTAATTTATTAACGGTAATAGTTTAATTGTCATTGAATATGACGCACTCTTTGTATAGTTTCTAAAACCTTTAGCGACATTAGATTCAATGCAATTAACTAATGTTGATAAAGACTTTAATAATCTTTGTTAATGTTAACGGCAGCTCAAACATATTAATGGTTTAAAACAAAGGGGCCTCAAACTTAAATCGTTAATAACTTTTATATAATTGATTTCTTTTTAATTTTCAATTGATGATAACCTTTCTTTTTCTAATTTTTAAATTATTTTCATAAAATATAATACTCCAAATATGTAAAATTTCTTCAATTATTTTCTTCATTTTTCATGAAAAGTTAACTTTTTCTATAAATATTATTCAATATTTGTTAAGAAAATAATATCGTATAACCTATTATTATTAAAAATGAAGCCCTCAAATTTGAAGGCTTAAAGCACATAGCTTTTTTTTTAACACTATCGAATCATCCTGAAATTAATGTGTATAAATGTGCTTTTGTTATAGTGAAAGTCGATTAAATTTTAGTTTAAGCCGTTCACCAAGATAAATAAATCAAATAGGTGGATCCTTTTTTCACCATACCACTATGAATCTTTTGTGAACGTTCTTCCCAGTCCTACTTCGAAGGAACGAGGTTTCAAGAACCATAATCCGAATAATATACATACCTCATAGGTTCATACATTATCCAAGTTAATCCAGGATCATAATATTTTCAAATTCTAATCAAACGGACCCTATACATACTCAGTATAATCTCATATAGTAGGTTTAGAGAGGCATATAACAAAATATAGATAACAAAATAAATCTGATTGATTGGAGAAGTATATTTAACTTTGAATTTATGGAGACCACCTTTAATTATCAGAATAAATTACTGATCTTAATTGAACACATCTACTTGATAACATGGTGTTCAATAGATATTAACTTAACACATACATAAAGAGCTCATTGAACATAAATTCAACATGAATAAAGTGTTCAATTGGTGAAAAGATTAGTGTACAAACAAATTAAAGGGAGCTTGTTTACATAACTATATGGATACACAAGTCATACTACTGAACTACTACAGAAAGGCGAAAAACTGTATAATTCTTTGTTGTAAGCACCCATATATGCAAACTGCCGGGAACCAAGGCAGCAAGCCTGGTAAGTGCATAGATGAATTGATTTAAGACAAGGGTCTCTTAGAAAGGCTAAATTCTAAGCCATTTCCATCTTCTCCCCTTCTCATTCAACAGCCAAACATGTACACAGAATACAACATACTCACAACTATCATGCAATAAGTACAAACTTCAATAAACAACAGCAAACGACACTAGCCGTAGAAGAACTGATTCACAAAATATCATGCAATATGTAAGAAGTTCAGTAAGCAGATAAGCTGACAAAGAACAACAACCGGCCAGTAAACTTCTCAGACAATAATCTATTTGTATTGCTACAGCCGCAATGGCAGTCAAGATCAGGATACTCAATTTCGACCTTCTCTTGGTACATGTAGCTTTCAGCTAACAAACCATCAAGTCTATAAGAAAATACTAGGGCAAAAAAGGAGCAAATCTCATATTGCATATTTCAACTTAAGATGTTTATAACCAACAAAATCTTCAATACAAAGACTAAACGCAGTTTCAAAACAGAACATAAAACAAAATAGATCTAACAAAATCAATTTCATAAAAAGTAGTTTAATTATCTGGTCTAAAAGACAAGCTCATGGGGTTTCATGCCCGACTTGAGCGAGAACCTTGCAGACAAGTAACCCTTCAATTCAGGAACAGCCTCGATAGCCTTGATCAATGCTGCATCAACAGCCTTCTGTTCATCCTTCTTCTCCTGAGGAAGCACATTCTTCTCCTACAGAATTACCAAATAGAAAAAGATCAAAACATTGAATATCAAAGTACACCATTCATGTTCAAGCAAAAGTTCAATACTATAGAATTACAGACACATGGAATTCGCTAGTTTTCGATTCACACGAACAAAACACAAAATCTTGCCTAAGAATACTCGCTATGTTTCTCTGTAACCAAATTGAGTTATTCATGTTGAAGCAAGTTTTAATAATCCAATTGTCAATGCTAAATGTACAGGGTCAATGTCAATGCTCATTTTCATTCTTTGCTTTCTCATCACAAAATGAGACAATTTACCTATGAATGTCACTAACCATGTCTCCTCAATACCAAAGTTCGTTATTCAAACAAATTATAATATTACGCATCGCCAGCTCGGGGGACAAGAAAATACCTCAGCAAATTACAATGTCAATGGAATTTGCTTTTCATTTTCA
Organism: Solanum chilense; assembly: GCA_032847665.1. Lineage (NCBI taxonomy): Eukaryota > Viridiplantae > Streptophyta > Magnoliopsida > Solanales > Solanaceae > Solanum > Solanum chilense. Next base: position 6,596,975 of record CM064973.1, on the reverse strand, counting down.
ATAATTATTATCTATGAATACTCACTAACCATGTTTCTTTATTTATATTCACATAAGATCATCATAAGAGATCACAGCATTTCACAAGACACAATAATGTAGTGCCTAATCACAAAATAAACAAAAAGATCTAATCTTGCAAGCATAGAATTAGCAAAAGATCCAATCCATAAGCATTTACTAACTATAAAGATCCAATCTTTAACCACCAAATGGAGAACAAATTCAATTTATTAACAGAAAATGAGCAAAAATAGGAAAGCAAACCTCTTTCTTTTCTTCAAAAAACTCTCCTTCTCCCTTCTTCTGCTTCTTCTCAACTTGTTTAGCAAAGTACTTATCATCAATCTTATCAACATTCACTCCAGAAATATCCACCTTTGTTGAGGTACCAATAACATAAGCTTGATTCACACGCCTCAAAGGAACTCCATTGAACTTAAATGGACCAGTAACGAGAAGCAAACCAGATACAAGCTGCTTCAAAAACACAACTCTTTTGCCCTTAAACCTTCCAGCAAGGATAATCAAAACAGTACCAGGTGTAATACTTGACCTAAGCTTAGTGGGTTTTGGTTTGTGTTTGTTAACAAGGGGTTTCTTCACGTCATCGGCGGGGTAGAATTTTGGGGCTTTCTCAGCCGCCGGAGCTACGGCGGGCTTTTTTGAGTGAACGGGTAAAGCGCCGCCGTTCTTCTTCTTAATGGCCCAAAGACCCTTCTTGTGGTACATCTTGGAACGGGAAAATTTTCCCACTCCACGAATCAGCTCCGGATTCCGGGCAGTCTTCTTGGCGGCCATTGCTGAAGTTTCTTCTTTGCAGTTTGCTGATTCAATGAAACCCTAACCCTAGAAGCTTGATTTTATATTTGGAGTTAGAGAGGGTTCGTAAGAGTGATAGAGATTTTGGGCTGTTTATGTGGGCTTATATGGACTAAGAGCCCAATAACTTATATGGACCGTATTAGATTTGATAAGTTGGACAACTTTTATATATAGCAAACATATAATTCATATTTGTATGTTGTAGCAAAGTTTACATAATTGATCTCCATAACAAATAGATATATGTATAATTCGCTATAAATATACAATTCAAGAGAATTGTATAAAACGAAGTGTATAAAATGAGAAAGAGAAAGATACTTGGGTAGAGAATTGTATAAAAAATGTATAAAACGAAATATATAAAACGAATCATATAATTATCAATGTATAGGACGATTATATACAGTTTGAATTTGTATAAAACGAGAAAGGGAGAAGGGAAAAAGAGACTTGGCAGGGAATATACAATTGAGTCGAATTGTATAAAACTAGAAAGAGAGATTATATACAATTTGATTTTGTATAAAACGAGAACGAGAGAAAGACAAAAGAGACTTGGACAGGGAAGTACTTTTATTGTATAATTAAAAAGTTCATAAGATGGATATTGTATGTGTATATATATTTTTCTCTCGCTTTATACAATTAGAAACACAATTTATACAATTCTATTGCATAAAGCGAGAGAGAAGAGCGAGAGAGGGAGGGTGGCGAGCGAGAATATGAGGGAGAGAGGGACTGACAAACAGTTTGTTATGGAACAAAAATAAATCAAACGATAGCTATTATATTTATTTTATATTATTAGTCTGTTATTCTATACAATTATCCCTAAATTATATATCATTTATAAAGGATCTAATATACTCCTCAAATTTTACATTTTAGAGTTGATATATCACTTGTTACAAAAGTGGCTACGTATACCTCTACCATTACATTAAAAAAAAACTAAATAAAAATCACTTTCATTGGACGGAAAGGATATATTTGGGTTATTTGTGTAACGGTAAATGTATATCAAGTCATTTGTGTAACAATTTAACGGTATATTTTAGTCATTTATGTTACAATAAGGGTATATCCAAGTCATTTGTGTAATGGTAAGAGTAATCATAGCCACTTTGGTAATAAGAGGTCTTAATTGCAAAATTGAGGAGTATAATAGCTCTTTTGCCTATATTTTTCATGTGTGATACATAAGCAAAATGTATTGTCTCAAAAGTATTTGTATATGATTTTGGGCAAATACCCAGCAATGTCAAGAAACAACAAGCTACTACTTTCATAGATGAAAACATAAAAAGTTGTCAAAACATATTGGTACAAAACTTGTAGTCATAGACATACAATATTCATCTACATATGTTGAATTTTCTATGGTAAATTGAACAAATAAGGACGGTTGGTACGCCTCCCACGAGGCATATGTACCAAAACTATGTTAGTGTCAACACAGAGCTCAGTAACGAATACTTCTAGCCGCGGAGTTGCTAACCTCTGGCTTTGTTTCTACTTGTAATGATTGGGATCTTCTTTGCTTTGGATGAGAGGGACACCGTCTTCACGCCACACGATTCTCTCTTCACATAATGCTGCAGCTACTTCTACGTAAAGTTTATGCTCCTGTTGAACGAAGAGTGTTAGTGTAAAGATTGCAGCGAAAAAAGAGAGGAATGGACAAGCAATAACAACACAAGAGTTGGATTTGATGGGACATAAGCACTTTGATAGGGACATTGATGCACGAGATACCCTAAAAGGGGGGAGCGTTGATATTGCTCGTCTTCAGGGAACACTAAACGGATAGGGAAATAAGATAGAGAGATAGGTAACACGAGTTGTAAATCTGAGACAATGTGTACATAAACAATAATGCTACTGATTTATTGAATAGATACATAGATTGAAAAGAACTTGCAGCCAAAAAATCATCGTACAATAAAAATTAGAGAGGTTCGATCTAGTCACAAAGGCCTCCTAAAACAATCAAAACTAAATTCATCGAGTTGTTCCAAGGGAACTTCTTGTTGGCTTATTCACCCCGGTTTAACATGATGTTTTTGCGGGGATTCCTTTTCCTGAAACCATACATGTTTTTGCAGGACTGGTAGTGGAACGTAAGGTAATGATCAGAAACATAGGGAAGACCTAGAGGTTTACTTTAAACATGTACCACGAAGATTCAAAATTGATGGCGACAACAATAATACACTCATAACAAGAAATGTTAAAAAGAAATTATGACCTCCTGAAGAACCCTTGCTGCAAGTGTTTCTGCAGTGTCATTAGCCAGCACAGGCACGACCCCTTGAGCAAGAATACGTCCAGTGTCATAATGCTCATCGACATAATGGATCGTTGGACCTGAATACCTACAGATAGCAAATTACAGCTAGAAAAAAGTGAATTACTTGTGTTTGAAGCTAACATGAGGATCCAAAGCATTGGACGGGAAAAAACTAAACCTGTCCCAAATGCAGATACTAAAATCAAGGTTAGGTGCTTAATATTTTTGAAGGGTGGACATGATAAACTGAAAATTAAGCAGAAACTAAGTCCCAGGTAACAATATCGGCATGAAAAAGTCAAGTAAACAATTAATCACAAATTCTTGCTCAAATGATGATAGGAACTGTCTTGAGTTTATTACAATTTATGGGAATTCAGAGATAATGGAGTAAGGACTTTCAACTCAAAATCTGACTAGAAATCTTCATCGTAAAAACCAGCAAAATAGAAATGGTTTTCTTGAAGAATCATAATCCTCAACATTATCGGATATGATCTAAAAAATGTTCCTAAATCATGTTTCTCTGACATGATATTTGTTGGTTTTAACTATAGAGGAAACACGAGTCACATTGAGTATTTAAGTCTTCAACTAAGCACTCAATTTGCAATTCACAAGCTGAACGGTGGTACTATTTTATGTTTAGCAATTATCTAATGTGAGATGATGAGGAAGGAGAAGCGATCCACTTGATTAACAAGAATAATTCCATTTTGATAGCAAACACAATACGCACCTAGCTCCAGAAGCTATGACTGCTTTATGCACCTTTATGCCATAGTAGCCTTTGCCTCCAAAAGATGGAAGAAGTGACGGATGAATATTAAATATTGATCTTGGAAATGCTTGGACCAGCTCAGTAGGAATAAGCTTTAAGTACCCAGCTAAAAGAATGAAATCGATATTGTAGGCTCTGTAAACAAAAGTTAGTTTATTATACAGGAAATAACTTCAGTAAAACAATGAAGACAACTAAGATTATTCATGTCATACACTAAGGAGTCGTTTGGTCTGGGGATGGATAGGTGAAGTTATCCTACATTGTAATACAAATGATGAAACAAATAATCTCGGAATTAATTAATACCCAACACCAAATGCAAGATAAATTAATCCAGCATTTTATCGCAGGATTATCATCTCTTATCCGTCGTATTAAACGAGCCCTCCAATACATCCTCATTTAAATAACTAATGAGTATGAAAAATATTCATACACAGAGTAAATAGGCAAGAAATATAGATGTTTATCATGGTTTACATGCTTCTGTTCACATTTACTTTCCCATTTCATCTGTAATAGTCAGTTTGCTCCAACAAGAAGAAACCAAGGGCAAAATGAAAAGGAAACCAAAATAAAGAAAGGTGAACAGAAAGAAGCGCTTAACCGAATAACTCTTAAAGTTTCAATTAACCAGAGCTTATGTCAAAATTAGGTGAATATTTTACAATAGTTCACTGGTGAGAAGAACAACAGTGAGGATGTGGTATCAATAAATGCAACTGAGAAAGACAGGAACTTTTGATAGATGTGCAGAATTCTCTTTGAAATACTCGGATAATGTTAAATGGTTTCTTGAGGCATCTTTGCTCAGTGATTGAAGCACGAATGGTAACAAGCCGTCAAAGAATTCAGGAACTAGAAGGAAGCTCAAGAAAACCAAAAGTTTCGCCATATTGATGAAAAGAACGTAACTTAAACACATCAATCTTTTGTGCTCAAATATCTCAAAATTCAAAATCCTGAAGAAACAGTAGCAGTACAAGTAAATTTTCTTTTATTCAGATACCATTTTTCTTCTGCTAATCATCCCAGAAGAAAAAGTAAGGAAAAACATAAAAGAAGAGGAGCTGATTGTGTTACAGCCTAATTTCAAGGAAGATGACATCTTTCTTTGCACAAGCTAACTACTGAAGCAGTTAGATCAATAGAAGAGACATGTATAGAAAAGAAGAAACCTTAGAGAACCCACGAGATCCTCCTCCGATAAACCCTCCGATGAATTCTTTGCTTTAGGAAACACAATAACAGGGATGCCTTGCTCCCTTGCATACTTTGCACCTCCACAATCTGCATTTCATAACAAAAACAAATCTAAATGAAAAGATGAGTGACAACTACAATAAGATAATTGAATACACATATATCTTCAGATAAAAAGCTGTGGAAACTTGGAGTAATCTACAAAATTTGTGGAGCCTTTAGTTGAAACAGAAATATCTGAAATTTCCAAGTGCTTCCGCTGAAAAATATATAGCTGATATTGTATCATGGGAACATCACATCATGTGTGGGAAAGAAAAAGTCTATCACCAATGTAATTTCATTTTCAACTCAGCATACTCATTTATAAAGTCACACTAGCTTTAACATGCAAAATGTTTATACACCTAAGAATAACAAAATTTCAGGACGAAAGAAACAAAAGAAGGAATACAGATGAAACCTGACGTAAGAACACGAGAATAGAAATTACAATCTAGGCAAAATTAATCAAGACAGTTGCAATACCAATAGGCTGAAAGTACAAAGTTTTTCTCTAAAGCTCATAGCTTTACCAAAAGCTCAAATCGGCAGGGACCTAAAAGCCAACAATCAACAATCTTGAAATACAACAATTATGCCGAGTCTCAAACATGTAAGGTCGGCTATATGAATCCTCATTGACCAGTTACTCCATTTAGACTCATATCATGCCAATATTTGTAATTTAAGTAAGATGTAAAAGAAAGTTCTCTATATTTTCTAGACGTATAATCTCTCACGTGCTAACCAATCCTAGAAAGGATATGACCTACACTGAAAGTGATAATATCTAAAACATAATCTCAACTAATGTGTATCACCTATACCTACATAAGCTGTTAAAGCTCAAAGATTTACAAAACCTCAAATAAACAAGTACCAAAAGCCAACAACAAAAAATCTTGAAATACAATAATAACAACAACAACAATTATGCTCGAGTCTAAAATAAGTTGGCGTCAGCTATATGAATCCTCATTAACCATGTTACTCCATTTAAACTCATCCCATGCCAATATAATGCAATTAAGTAGGAAGTATTAGAAGTTCTCTAAATTTCCAAATGTATACTCTCCGGAAGGCTAAACTACTCCTAAAAAGCAAACGACCCAATGGTGGAGCTAGGATTTTCACATAAGGGTATGCAAAATTTAAAGAAGTAAATACACAGGAAGGAAGCTAAAAGGATTCCACATCTATTGTTCCCATAGTTACTCAGCTCATTATATGTCAAAGCTCAGTGCTTTACCAAAATCTCAAATAGACAGGAATCAAAAGACAACTAAAACCAAACCTTGACATAAACTGAAAAAACAAAACTTTCAAAAAAAACACCCTACCTTTTTTATTGGTACTAAAACAGCTACCTCTCCATGAACAGTCCCTTGACCCATAGTTACTCAGCTCATTATATGTCAAAGCTCAGTGCTTTACCAAAATCTCAAATAGACAGGAATCAAAAGACAACTAAAACCAAACCTTGACATAAACTGAAAAAACAAAACTTTCAAAAAAAACACCCCACCTTTTTTATTGGTAACTAAAACAGCTACCTCTCCATGAACAGTCCCTTCAAGTGTAGCTTCATAAATTGACCTGAAATTTGAACCTCCACCAGATACAAACACTGCAAGCTTCTTCTTTGTAAGTTCTTTACTCACACCACTATCAGGAACTGTAATAGCTTCTCTTTCAATTCTTTGCAAACAATTCCTACACTGGAAAAATTCCTTGCTGGGGAAACTTTTAGGAGAAAAAGAAACATGGGGTTTCAAGAAAACCCCTTTAAGGGTAAGAATATTTGAAGAAGAAGGTGGTTTGAGCAAAATCTGAAAGAATGGATTTTTTTGGTTTTGAACTGGTGAAGTGGGTAAGGTAGAGGAGAGCCCAAAAGACAAATTTTGAGTTTCCATTGATATCGGAAGTGAACGGCGGAGATTGACGGCGGAGGTTGGCGGCCGGCGGCGGGGAGGAGAAGGGAGGCGGGAAGTGGTGGTGCAGGAGGGAACTTTAGAGAGGGTGAGTACTTGCTAAATTTGCAAAACAAATAATTAGCATATTTTTTAATTTATTTTTTTAAAACCAAAATTAGATAAATAATTCTTAGCCATGATTTAATATAGGGAATTTAAGATTTTCCTTCATTCCTTCTCATATTAATTATGTTATTTTGCTAATTTTAAAAATTAAGTTAAAATGAATTAAATTTGAAAATATTATATATGTATTCTGGAAATTTTAACCTGAATATATTATATAAGTTCAGAAAGATAAGTTGACAGTTTAGTCCATTTTATTAAATGAAGAGTAAAATAATAAATTGATTAAAATCTAATTTAATCAATTTCGGTGGGAATTAAAATTGGGGGAATTCAATACCAAGCTTACCAAAAGGCGAAATAAAATATTTCTCCTACCTTTCGTCATATTTTTTTTCTTCCTCCTCTTCTTCGTCGTTCTTGCTTGTTTGCTTGTCTTTTTTCTCATTCTCATTATCTTTTTCTTCTTCTTTTCGTACATTATTGGTCTTGGCTGCTAGTCCTTGAGCTTTCTTCTTTTATTCTTCTTGATTCAGATTTAACTAATTTAATCAGCGGATTATATTTTGTTTGTTCTCAATTGAAACTACTTCATAAATTATTAGAGTCACACATCATTGTTTTGATATGTAAAACTAATAGTTCTTTGAAATCATTCATCATCATTTGGGCACCTACAATTTTTTCAATAATTTGCATTCATGTTTCCAACAGATGGCTATATGTTGCAACAATTGACTATTGGAACAAATTATAGCCATATGTAGCAACAGAAAGATTATTCAATAGCAACAGAATTGACAGATTTTGCAACATATAACTTACACAAGCTACAACATATAAGCTAGACATGTAGCAACATATGACTTACGTGTCGCAATCGACATGATAGTTATGTAATACCCTTGTAAATCATTGTTTCAAGTGTTATATCATATTTTTATTGCTTAATTATGGTTTAAAGTATTAAAATTTTGTCCAGTTTGACATTTTTTCATTCCTAAATCGCTCAATTTATCGATTAAGTCATCCTTGAAGTGACATATGTGGCAACATATGCACGTTCTGTTGAAAAATTGCAATAGAAATGTCATATGTGGCAACATATGCACGTTCTGTTGGGAAAATTGCAACAGAAATGTCATATGTGGCAACATATGTATATCATAAAATGATCTTTTGGAGGGTAATTCAATTAAATTGTCACCTAATTCAACATGTAACACTAATATATAGTCCTGCAACATGTCTAAGTACAAAATTATGGTCTAATACAACAACCTTCATCAATTCTATCAATTATTTTTACAAAGACTATCATTTATCACTAGTTCATCATAGCATGACCAAGTAACTACATATGATAGTTATATAACACTCTTATAAATCGTTGTTTCAAGTGTTATAAAATATTTTTATTGTATAACTATGGTTCAAATTACTAAAATTTGGTCTAATTCAACATGTTTCCATTCTAAATTGCTCAATTTATTTATTAAGTCATCATTGAAATGACATATGTAACAACATATGCACGTTCTGTTGGAAAAATTGCAACAGAAATGTCATATGTGGCAACATATGTATATCATAAAATGGTCTTTGAGGGGTTAATTTAATTAAATTGTCACCTACTTCAACATGTAACACTAATATATAGTCCTTCAACATGTTTAAGTACAAATTATAGTCTAATATAACAACCTTCCTCAATTCTATCAATTATTTTTACAAAGATTATCATTATCATATCACTAGGTCATCATACAATGATCAAGTAACTTCATGTGATAGTTATATAACATCGTTGTAAATCGTTGTTCTAAGTGTTATAACATATCTTTATTGCTTAATTATGGTCAAAAGTACTAAAATTTGGTCCAATTTGATATTTTTCCATTCCTAAATCGTTCAATTTATCAATTAACCTATTTTTGAAGTGACATATGTGGCAACATATGTACGTCTTGGAAAAATTGCAATAGACATATCATATGTGGCAACCTATGTATATCATAAAATGGTCTTTTTGGGGTTAATTCAATTAAATTGTCACCTAATTCAACATGTAATACTAATATATAGTCATACAACATGTCTAAGCATAAAAATATGATCCAATTTAACAACTTTCATCAATTTTATCAATTATTTTTACAAAGACTATCATATCACTAGTTCATCATACAATGACTAATTAACTTCATATGATGGTTATATAACACCCATGTAAATTATTGTTCCAAGTGTTATAACATATTTTTATTGTTTAATTATGGTCCAAACATACTAAAATTTGATCAAATTTGACATTTTTACATTCGTAAATCGCTCAATTATCGATTAAGTCAACCTTGAAGTGACATATGTGAAACATATGCACGTTTTGTTGGAAAAATTGCAACAGACATGTCATATGTGATAACATGTACATCTTAAAATGTATTTTTTTGCCAGATAGTCTTTCAAAAGGAATAACAACTCAACCATTCTACAAACAAATAAGTGATAAAAACCACTAAAAGGTCCTGATTTAATACCAATAACTATTATATTTTATCTTAGAAGATATCAACGATAAAATAGAAATGATGAGAACAACGACACTTTGTTGTAGAAGAAAATCGCAACACATTACCACTGATGTTGTAGAAAACATAGCAACAATTTGAATTGTAAAGAAATAATGAAACGAGAATAAGGAAAGAGAGAAAAGAAAACGAAAATTAAAAAAAAAATCAAATTTGAAATGTGTAACGAAATGACCTTTTATAGAGGAGAGGAGAGAGGGAAAATGAAAGGATGATTGTTTTAGACATTTTTTTTTTTTTGATAATCCATAGTGTGACATCTGTTGTCACATATATTCTTTCTGTTGGGGTACATGAAGATAATTTTATAAAAAATTTTACAACAAAAGTTATATGTTGCCACAGACACCACATTTTTAACAATTGAAATGTTGACACATATCTCCTTTCCGTGACATATGTTGTCACATATCTTCTTTCTGTGACATATGTTGCCACATATCTTCTTTCTGCGATATATGTTGTCACATTTCTTCTTTTTGTGACATATGTTGCCACATATCTTCTTTATGTGACATATGTTGTCATATTTTTTTTTTTCTGTGACATATGTTGCCACATATTTTCTTTTTGTGACATATGTTGCCACATATATCCTTTCTGTTGGGGCACATGTAGATAATTTTGTGGTTTTATTTACAACATAGATTATATATGTTGCCACATACACCACATTTCTTCTTTTCCATCATAATTGACATTTGTTTCAACAAAAAATAATTAATATTATCAACAAAAATAAACACTTCACCAATTGTTTTATATAACTTATCAATAAAAAAAGCAATTCACAATGGTATACATAACCATCAATCTAATCAATGGTGTATATTGTTGCTTCACATCACAATTGATGACTTCGACTTTTGGGTTTGACTGTGATATAGAGCAGTAGTCATTGTTTTTTTTCTTTCACTAATTATAGATAGTGATTGAGAAATATATTTTTTCAATCTCTTACACTTCAAATATTTGTGGACAACTGAACAAGACTATATTGGTGTAAATTAGGTATATAGCATTTTTTATAGTAATATTCTCAAGATATAGCATTAGAGTTTGTATTTCAATATATAACATTTAATATCTCAAGCTATAGCATATTATTATAAACTATAATGTTAATTTGAAATAATTAAAAAAAATTGTTTTTATAAAAATTTAATAAAAAAACGGACAAAAATAAAAATGGAAAATGACATTCTTTATTACTTAAATTAAATACAATTATTAATTGGTGTTAATTGATTAACACGTTTTAAGGAAATTTAAAAAATATCCAGATTAGTTAGTTGCCTTAAATCTCTCAAATTAGTTTAAATGAGGATAAATTTTGGTTTAATTCCTTAAAAAGCTCTAACAAATTGACATCAACATACAAGCTGTTTTTTTTTCTTTACAATTTTCACTTTTCTTTCAGATTTGCAGCAAATATCAGTTATTTTTTTTTAGTAATTGAAGAAATTTTGACGTTGGAAAAAAATTAATTTGCTATGATGGAGAACGTTGTGTCGATATTAATTAAACATAGTGGAAGGTGGAATTTATCAGGTTTGTTTTAATTATGATTTGTTGGTTTTGATTATGATTTGTTGGGTTTTAACATGGAGAACATTGTGTCGATTTTTTTTTTTTTGTTATTTTAAGATCTGATATAGATTATAGATTCTTTTTTTTTGGGATGAAACAGTGTTTTGGTATATATACAGTATCTGAAAAACAACATGTAAATGTATATGTGTTTGAGTTTTAATAAAATTGTAGATTCGCGTAATAATTGATTTATGAATAAAATATAAAAAATGAAATTGAAAATGCAGTGTATTTAGTCACTAGTCAAAAAATAAGTATTTATAATTATGTGTATCGTTGAAGTATGAAAATTGTATTAATCGTGTATGAACCTTATATGAAACTTGTATCAATTATGTATGAAGTTTCTTTTTTGTTGAAATTAGAATATATGTTTCTGTTTGACATATGAAGGTAAATGTTGATATAATTCTATATGAATTTTGTATGAAAACTGTATTTTTTTTGTTTATTTTTTTTTTGTATAGTTAATTTTTTTTGTGATGATCTAAGCTATATTTATTTTTTAGTTTAGTAATTTTTTTTGGTATTTGTGTATATGTATAATATTAATGGAATTGTTGGTGAAAAAATAGTATATAATTGGTCGAAATATGAAATGCTAGTTTGTTTGTCTGTTTCCGATTTGTAATGCAATATTTGTATTTTTTTTTTTGACATTTATAGTATGAAATGTGTATTTTTGGTATTAAATATTTTTATTTTATTTTTTAATGACATATTTTTTTGGAACTGTTTTTAATGATCATTAATTTTCCATGTTAGGTAATTCCATGGACGGTTGATACGTATGTTCTTGTTGAAGGACCAAAGAAGTACAAATTTAACTACAAGGTGTGAAATTCAAAAGGTCAAAGGTTACTTGTAGCAGATGTCGTCAAGTTGGACATAACAGAAAGACATGTTCAAATTATTCTGTTAAAAAATGATTCATGATTTTTACTTTGTGTTACACAACATGTTTTGTTTTATGGAATGAATTTGGTATAATTAATATTTGAGTAGTTGTGATTTCTTAATATTATCCAACTATAAATGATATTGAAACACATTTTATGTCCATTTTCAAATTTTATTCCTATACTAATATATTGTTAAACAAGAACCGTACATAGTTCATACATTTAAACATATAATTGTACAGTAAAACTCTTGTTAAAATAGTTCATACATAGATCATACATAGTTCGTACAAAGTTCATACATATGGATCAAAAAAATATATGATAGTTGTCATACTAAAACGATAATAAATCAAAAATGTGATATCATGTTCAGACGAGTAGTAATCAGACTTCATACATATTTCATTCAGACAGTAATCAGACTTCATACATAATCAATAATGAAAGAAAGATTCATACAAATAAGCCAACAAATTAGAAATGTATGTCATGCCCATACAATTAGTAATCAGACTTTATACAGAAAAGCCAACAAATTAAAAATGTAATGGCATGCCCATACAATAAGTAATCAGACTTCATACAAAAAAATCAACAAATTAGAAATGTAATGTCATGCCCATACAATTAGTAATCAGACTTCATACATACATCAATTTATATATCAAATCAAACATCATTCAAACACTTGTAATATATATTAATATCGTATGAATTCTGTGTGGATTGATGTATTAGTTTGTATGACTTGTGTATAAATGTTGTATGAATTGATATATACATTGATGTATTACAGTTGTATGATTTGTGTATGAAAGTACCTTAGAATTTCATTTCATGATTTGTGTAATGAATTGATTTGGTTGTCCATTTATATGACAGTGTTTGAATGATGTTTGAATTGATACACAAATTGATGTATGTATGAAGTCTGATTAGAAATTGTATGGACATGACATTACATTTCTATTTTGTTGGCCTTTTTATATGAATCTTTCTTCAATTATTGATTGTGTATGAAGTATGATTACTGTCTGGATAAAATATGTATGAAGTCTGACTACTACTAGTATGAACATGATATCATATTTTTGATTTATTATCGTTTTAGTATGACAACTATCATATATTTTTTGTTCCATATGTATGAACTTTGTACAAACTATGTATGATCTATGTATGAACTATTTTAAGAAGAGTTTTATTGTACAATTATATGTTTAAAAAGTTGTTTAATATATATGCTTTTTGTATGAACTGTATGATTCTTGTTTAACAATATATTAGTATAGGAATTAAATTTGAAAACGGATACAAAATGTGTTTCAATATTATTTAAAGTTAGACAATATTAAGAAACCACAATTACTCAAATATTAATTATACCAAATTCATTCCATTAAACAAAACATGTTGTGTAACAAAATGTAAAAATCATGAAATCATTTTTTAACAGAATAATTTGAACATGTCTTCCTTTTATGTCCAACTTGACGACATCTACTACAAGTAACCTTTGACCTTTTGAATTTCACATCAGCAAACTCCTTTCAGCGTTCAACATGCGATTTTCTAACTGATCTACTTGGATCGGAAACCATCAATTTAAGCTTTGAAATATAACTGGGTATATTCCACGTACTCTCGCAGGGGATAGATTCAACAAGGATGACATATGTATCTCTGAAATTCTTCAGGCTATAAAAGGCAGAACATAAATATGTTTCATGCAAGTATCCTATATCTAAGAACTGCAATTACATGAATGGTGAAATCTCCCGCAACTACACACCTTGTGTTTAAATTTACTATGTACTTCTTTGGTCCTTCAACAACAACATACATATCAACCGTCGTGGTATCACCTAAAATGGAAAATCAATGCTCATTAAAAATTCATACAGTTAATCATACACAATTCATACAGTGAATCATACATAAAAAATACATGTTTCAGCAATTGATATTGTAATATGAAGAGATCTGTAATTTCATACAGTAAATCATACACAATTCATACATTATTTATTTACACAAAATTTATATTTTAACTATTTTATACCCAAATAACAGAAAATAAAAATAACAGAACATAAAAAAGTTTTAAGAAATTAACTTTTACTAACCTTTGAACTTTTTTTGGGTTTAATTGTTTCTTCTTCTTCTTGTAAATGTGAAGTATAGATTTCAGATGCTCTTGTTTTTTTGGATTTTGATTTTATCAACTCTTCCACAAAATCAGATTCAGAATCTGATGATTCCTCAATTTCTTTTCCTTTCCTCTTCTTTCCTCTTTCATTCGTCCTTTTCTCAGATTCATCTACATTTTTCTTTTCTTTCCCTTTTCTCTTCTTCTCGTTTTCCTTTGGATGTTTTTTTTTTCTATTGTTGATTTCCCTGATCTAGATTTAACTTTAACAGATGAAGGTTGAGATTGTGTTTGTGATAAAATTTTGAAAGATGGAGCATGAAAATCGTCTGAGCTTGCTTCTTCATTCAATCTTCTACTTTTTCTCGGGGTTTCGTTGCCTCTTTTCGACATTGTACGGTTTGTTTATCGCAAGAGTTGAAGATTTGAGTGCTAAAAATGATGTTTTGAATGCAAATATTTGAGAATTCTTGAACAAGACTGTTAAGAGAGAAGTGATTTTGAGAGAAAATTTGGTGAAAATAAATTAGGTAACTATATAATTTGGTGAAAATAAATTAGAGATAAAATCCCTATTATTTTGTAGTTATCTTAAAAAAGGTAACTATATAATATTTAATTTAAATTACATTAATTAAGAGTTTGTTTAAAAAAGGTAACTTAAAATAATAAATTTAATTAACTACATTGGTTTAAATAAGGTAATTGAATTATTTAAATAAGTTAATTATTATTTTAAAAAATTAATGAGAATAATATATTATTTCTTGATATGCTATAACTTGATAATAATATGCTATAAGTAGTTTATTATTAAAAAGTTTGTTTATAACTTGATATTTAACATCTTAAATGTGTGTGTAGTGTTATTTTTATTTTCTTAAATCATATGAACAAAATGGTCACAAAAAGAGCAACAAAAACAAAAAAAAAAATGAATTGTCAGTGAACAGTGAACGTTAACATTACATATACATTTTCTCAAATTATGGCTTTTTGAATTTGTTAATTTTCTTTCTAAAACAATAAATAATAGGTATCATTACACTATTATTCATTTTTCACATCTATATAACGATTTATTCTTCATTAACCCAAGAAAAAAGCTTATTATTCTTTCAAAATTGTAAAATCTCTCAAAAAAATGACTTACCCCATTTAAGTCAAACACAATTTTCAGTTTAAAAAGAGGTGAGAGTCACGACTGGAGATGAGAAAGAAGATAAGATAATGGGAGAGAATATTTGTTTTGATAGTGAAATTTTCAGATTTTCTAAAGAGGAAGAAGTATAGAAGAGAGAACATTGAGAGAAGACGAAGAAAAATACCTATTTTCATTTTTTTTAAAAAAAGAATGATTTGGATATAATTATAGAAGTTGAAAAAATGATGTACTTTTTTATATTTTGTAAATTTTAGAAAGTTTTAAAAATGTTAATTTGGTCCCAAATTTACTTAATTATATTTTAAAAATGATTTGACCAGTTTTTGGTCAATCTGTTTTCAAAAATCAAACCAAGACTTATTTGCCACCTTTCATTAAATTTTCTCTACTCATTCTCTATTTATAGCATTGCTCAAGTAAGTGTGTTACTATATATACAAACTTATTTTCATTCACACGATTCTCAAAACAATGAAAGAAAGGTGGGTAGACATCACGAGTATTCAATGTGTTCATATATCAGAAGCAAGTGTAATTCATTAATTCTATCAAAGTTTTCTATATCTTGACAAAGATCGTGTGATTTTACAATTATGTGTCAAATATTTCAACATAAAATGATATATTATTTTTGTTTCAAATGCTTCAACATAACATTGTTTTATCGATTACATAAAATCCAACTAATTGTTTTTAAAAAACATGGAGGAAAGTTGTGACTAAAATTAGCAAATTTTTTTACAATTAATACTATTATACTTCACCAATTTCATATCACTCGACAAAAATCATATGAGTGCGTAGTTATATTTCTGATGCTTTAACATAAAATAACACATTATTTATTATTCTCGATTATCTAACATATGTGTTATATTGATTATATAAAAATCCAATAACTTATTTTTAAATATTATGGAAGAAAGTTGTGATGAAAATTAATAAAAAAGAATTAAAAAAAAAGAGTCCAAGATGATTTTAAGAGTGAAATATTATTAATTGTGAGAATTTTATTACATGATAATTCTAAAAACATAATTAAAAAAGTCTTAGATTATCATAATTCAATTGCTCATATAAAAATTGGAAACAATTTGTAGAGTTAAATTTAATTAAATAAATCGAATATTTAAAAAGTGTTTATGGCTCTTCCCAAAAAAACAAAGATTTGGCTTCCTTATTAGACCTTCTTTTCTATTACATTCATATAATTAGTGGATTCGATTATCTTAACCAAGCCATAAAATTATTTAAATATATACTTAATAATACAACTAAAGTTCCAAATTAGTATAAAAATGCTAAAAACAAACATTAATCAACGGTCCAGATAACTCCTAAATTCCTTATCATAGACCTTCACACACTTGATCGCTCAGAAAGCGAAGCTATAAATACCCATAGATCAAAAAAATAAAAATAATTAAATATTCCGGGATCGGAAAATAATTCTCCGCCGTGAGTTACCACCGATACGCCACCGTGAATGGAAGGAGTGGGTGCCAGATTCGGCCGTTCATCAACTAGGTACGGTCCGACCACTGTATTTACCGGTCCGGTTCGGAGATGGAAGAAGAAATGGGTTCACGTCAGCTCCAGCAAAAACAATCACCAATCGACCGCCGCTAACGGCAGAGTTAATGGCAGTAATGTCTCTCATCTCGTGTTTTTGAAGTGGACTCCGATTACTGCCAGCCAAAATAACAACAACAATAACAGTAGCGCCGATAAGGATGGCGATTCCAAAAGCCCCGATAAGGACGACGACGTTCCGATCGAGGAACCTCCCAAACGTAAATTCAAATACATTCCGGTAATATACTATTTTTTTAATGATTTTTACTGCTGATTATATAGATCAATTGTTTACTGTAGTGTTTTTTAAATTTTCAATGTTGAGCTATTTAAACAATGAACTGTATATGATTTACTTTTTCTTATTTTTAAAAATTAAATATAATGCCATTCTATTTAGGGATGAAAATTAATTTGGTGGCGGAGAATTATTTGGGCTAAAGGTCTCCAGATTTCGGATTTTTAATAAGGAGATTCGAAAAATAAAAATATAGCGTTCGAGATTTGAACTTAGAACGTCAAATTGAATTTTGAATGTAATATTTTTTCGAGGGTGTTCTCGGACCCCTAGATCCGCCCATTTTTTGAACAAATCCTTTACCTGCATATCGCGTTTGGGAGTGCAAACTCAAGCGAGAATCTCATTATGTTTTGCACGATTTTAGAAGTGAAATTAGTTCATTTTGGGCATCAAATTTACCAAAGTTATATTAGTTGACATCATTGGTGGTTTCTTGTTCTTTGATTATGTTTGTCATTTTTGTTTTTTTTATGCTTCGATTGTCGCATTATTTTGTTGTGATTACTATTCTATCCCTTATATATTATGTATGCTCTCCATTTCACATTATTTTGTTGTTGTCAGTGTCTTCATTTTTGTACTCTTTTTGAAATTGTTTGGAAATGTTTATTTTAAGTCTAGGGTCTGTCGGAAACAACCTCTCTACGAGGTAAGGGTAAGGTCTGCATACACTCTACCCTCCTCAACCCTATTTGTGGAATTACATTGGGTATGTGTTATTTACAGAGTCTAGTTACTTGAAAGCAAGGTACTGAACCTAGAAAACAAGGTAAATAGACAGGGATTTGAAAATAATGTATTGATATTACTGTTTGGTTGTTTGGGAAGAAGTGGAGAAATTGGTTTAGTTGTGAGTAAGGTTGACGGGTTTGTCATGTTTCGTGTAGATCTGACATCAAATGGCACAGCTAAGGGGCTGTTATATATTGCTTTTGATCAAACACAAGAGCTAATTTTAGTTTTAAAATGTGAGATTTGAGAATTTGCTAAGTTATTTAGGTTGGCAAGGTGTAGAACTGAGGAAAAGATGTAGAAGGTTCCAACTCGATTGAGGTGTAAGAACTATATAA
The DNA here is from genome assembly GCA_032847665.1 of Solanum chilense. Classification (NCBI taxonomy): domain Eukaryota; kingdom Viridiplantae; phylum Streptophyta; class Magnoliopsida; order Solanales; family Solanaceae; genus Solanum; species Solanum chilense. The sequence continues at coordinate 6,578,440 of CM064973.1, read as the reverse complement.
CTGTGGTGTACTTCATAGTCTGCAAGTTTTTTATCTGAAAAGCGGTTCTGGTGCTGGATACATCTCTCGTTGATGTTATATCATTTTTGAATAGTGATTTTGCTACCTACCAGATAAGAAGTAAGTTTTTGTTGACAGAAATTTAAGTTACCGTAAGTATGTAAGACTCAATCTTTTTGTCTTGTCCGTTCTAAGTTGCCCATATACCATCCATAAAACATGGTGCAAGGAATAGAAGTACTCCTGGATATCCGTACATTCTTAACTTGATCTTTTATGTCGCTTGCTATTTTTTCGTGTCGATGTGGGGACTATCTATACATCAGAACGGTCAAGAAAGTTAACAGCATAAAATTTCAAATATGTTATGGTTAGAGTGAACGTATTAGTGGAGAGACAGACCGAGAGTGTGTATGAAGATTGATGCCTTCAATTACTGATTCTGTTTTGAGTGTATGTGCGCTTTTGTGCTGCTTTGTTGGTAGTTTGAAACCTGAAGAGATGATTTAACTTGTAGATTTCCTCTAGTAGCAAGGTGAAGCCATTATAATATGAGCCACTGTAGTTGCTTCGTACTGGTCCCTTATTTAGTACCTCCAAGATATGCTGTGAATTCGTGCAATCAAAGTAGAACAGTTATTTAGTTTTCAACAGTTTTGATTCCGTTATCATAAACTCTCTCTTACGTTTGGTGGATGTAAGGAGGTAATGCCAAATTAAGTCACAACTGCTGATTAAGAACATAGGGCTTGTCAATTTTCTTATCAAAAAGTTTACCTGATCTTTCTTTTCATTTGGCATTTGAAAATATTTTTCCTTTCCAGTGTTAGTAATTGTCACTTGTCATTGATGAGGGTTGATACTACTATCGTCACTTACCACACCTGATACTGTATTTACCTTTAGCAGATTGGTCTTGTTGTTGTACTTGAGTAATCTGGGGATTGCCAAAATGATTTTTATATATTTTCCCTCAGTCAGGATTGTTTCTAGTACATCACAAAGGAAATAGTTCTGATTTTTGCCAATTCATAATAATTTCATAAATTTGTTAATCCCTATAAAAAATGAAATAACAATTTTCATTTTTAAAATGGTTGAGATAGGTTGCTCTGCTTGAAAATCAAAATAATGAGACATCAGACCAGGATGAGGATGAAGCTAAACCAATGGTGGCTGATGCAAATACCGGGGAGCCAACATCTCAAGCTGATGATTGTGATGAAAAACCTGACATCAATGATGTGCCGATGGAAGAAAATCAGGTACATAATTGACTGGTGTACCATTTATTTCCTATCTCCATCTTTGAGCATGTTGTAGTCTTTTTATGTTATCAAGTTTTTGGTTGATCTTTAGCAGACTTCAGAATAATCTGTCTAAAAGAACATATTCTATCCTGCTATGGATAGAAACAGATTTGTAAATTGGTTTATTTATTCACAAAAGCATTGTCTCCAAAAAAAAAAAAATTGTCTCAAAAAAAATCACAAAAGAAACAAACTCACCAAAAGAATAATGAAAGCCTCCTAATATGCCAGTAGAAAATGGATTCATCTCTCAAGTTTCTTGAACTAATGATGATTTTGGGGCCAAAGAAGAGATGGAGGTAGGATCATATATCAATGTTTACTTGGGGTTTTCTATTGTCCCTTTCAAAAACTCGTGATGCTGCTTAGAATCAGAAGTCGCTTCGAAGAGAACTATTATGGTGCTTTTCTTACCTTTCTATTGGGTAAAGAGAAAGAAATGCTGCAGGTTGGAGGGGGGAATAGAGACAAACATAGAGGGGCCTAAAAGAGAGATATTTCAGTTGATTTGAGGGATCAGGGATGGAGGATATTGTTTCAAGTAACACTAATTATTTTTTTATATTGCTGGATATGAACAGAAAGTTTTCCCCTTTCGTCTCTTTTTTCTTCGAAAATGAGAACAATATAGTATACTTTCTTTGTTTTGTTTGTTCCTGGTGCTGTGTTCTTTAACTTTGCAAGTATAATATATATAAACTTCTTCTAGTTGCTTTTTTAAACATCAGGATCCAGAGGATAAACCTCCAGAAAGACAAGATTTAAATGAAAACACATTGGACTTGTCTCTGGAATCCACGGGTCAGGAGGAAAAAGATGCTGACTCGAAAACCATTCAGACCGAAGAGGATAAATTGGACAAAGTGAACTAGAGATGGCAGCGGGGCAGGGGGTTAAGTCTTCCTCTTCTAAGGTTTAGCTCCGCTTTGCCCTGCCCCGCCCCATCTAACCCCATTGTCGTGTTCAGCTTTTTGTTATCAATTTTGTAGTTTGTTCAGCTTAATTATAGGCATGCACACTGTGTAGTTTATCACAATTGTTTACTAAAGATATGAAGCACAAAAGTAATAGCACAACTGGAGAACAATTTTTTTTATGCAACTTTTAAAGTTTAGCTGATTTTGTAACTGAAATTGCAAGAAAGAAATGATAAATGATTCAAGCTTTGAGCTGCCACATTAACCGCGGTAAGTATCACAATAACTATGGTGGAGTAAGAACTACAACAATGACAACATAGCCATTATATAGTTTAATGAGTGGGGTTTGGGGAAAGTAGAATTGACAGGTAAAGAGGTTGTGACACTTGGCTCAAGGAAAGCAAAAACACAATATTTATGAAGACATAAGTCGTAAATATAAGAATTTGATAGTCCTGAGCAGTGTTTTAAAAGGCGAGGGCATGAAGCGAGGCGTTTTATACAGTGTTGGGCGAGGCTTACGGGGCGTAGTCTCATGTATATTCAAATTTATAGTTTTATTATTAACAGAATAAGCAAAAGCTTAATGATTTATGATTTTTATTTGAGATAAATATTAATTAGTCTTATGAATCTACGTTTTTAATTTACACCCCATAGCGTTTTTGATACGGTCCGCTCCTAGACTTGCCCCAAAAACGTTTTTAAAAACATTGGTCCTGAGTATCCACATATCATGTGTTGTACTTTTGTCTTTGCACTAGATTATATATCGACAAGTTTGTTTACCACTCTTTCCATCTTCTTTTATGTTTTGACCTAGATTATATTGTAGAAAAATAAATTTTATTCGATTTAATTCATACAAAATTTGGATTAAATCAATGTTTATTTGGGTTGAATGATTAATTTGGGTTTTACAAATAAATAAGTATTTTTATTAACTTCAAATCCAAGGTCCATTTCACCTTGAAGCCCAAACTCATGTCACATGTCACAGTGACTAGGCATCCAAGACCAACAAGGTGACGCCACGTGTCCAAATAAGGCTGTAGTCTAAGAGTCTAAGTCAAATGCAAAAACAAATCATAATGTGTCAAGTGTCAAAATGACATCTTTTGGTCAGTCACAATCAACATTGTTCATCCCGTACAACTATAAATAGAGAATAGACATGACATTTTAAGAGCATCGAGAAAACTCTTCAACAAGCATTTTGCAATTGGAGAAAGCTACAACATCAACTACGTAGCTCTTTAAAGAGTGATCAACAAAGTTTTTCCCGGAGACCGAGTTGCAATAACAAAGTGTTTTCCAACGTTTTCGGAGATCAAATACATCTCAAAGAGGTCTACATAAGCTTCAACATCAACTACATAGCTCTTCAAAGGAGTGGTCAACAGATTTCTTCCCGGAGATCAACTTACAACGGCGGAGCGCTTTTCGACGTTACCGGAGATCAAATACATCTCAAGGAGGTCTACATCATCTTACATTCGAGAAACACGCTACTGAAGGCCCTCGAATCACGGAGAAACTTAGGAGAGAAGAATCAAGAGAACAACAGAATTGTACTTTCATCAATAAAAACATATTTTTCTTTTATTTATTTTGCTTGCAGTTAATTTTTAGCCCTTACGAAAATTTGTTGCGGACATATATATCGTTTAGTTTGTTTACTACTCTTTCCGTCTCCTTTTATGTCATGTTGCTTTTTTTGAAAGACAATTTGACTAATTTTCAAAATTAAATTAGATTACATTAATTTGATATCTTAAACTAAAATTTAGATATTCAAAAACTATATGAAAAGTACTATAAATTACAAATTTTGCATATTATGATGAAAAAATATATCATAAAATATTAATCAAAGTTATCGTTAGGTACCGTTTAATTTTATTTGCTATTATCGTGCTTCATTTTCCTTTAACGAATAATGAATTAATGAAAAAGTTGAGAGGACTAGATTATAAAGCAATTTCCAATGTTAATGAAAAAAGTTTTACACAATCATATGAGCAATGCTAACAACAAAGAAGAAAATATGAAACTAGGGTCGACTTTCTTCAAAACGATTTTCGACACACCACTTTCATCATGACGTTGATGACACGTTATGGCGACAAATATGGCAATAATGACTCTTGTCTAAGCATATTTTAATGCTACATGTATGAAACATATGTGAACATATATAACACCGTCAGCTTTTAAAAAATAAATATACTTAAAACGTTACTGTAAAATACGTTTATATTAATTTTGTAAAATTTTAGTAAAATATATTATTTTGATAAATTGCTTCATATAATGACTTAGTTTGCAAAACGGAAATTGTATATGCTTTGTTTCGATCGAGTACTACTTTTATTTCAATTTAATTTAAATACTACAAAGAGAACTATGGTGAATTACTTCCTACGCCTTTTTCTTAATATTATCTATTAGAAAAAAAAATCATCTTTTCACCATTTTGTTGCTATTATTAGTTAGGAAAAATTGTATATAATAGCAAACTATTAATTTAAATTAAATATTATAAATATACTTTGATTTAATTATACCATATAATAAACTATTGCTATTTTCGCCTCTCTCTCTCCCTAGTGGAATCTCGCTCGCCACTCTCACTTGAGACAGTCTCGCTCGCCTTTCTCGCTTTGTATAAAATGCGTTTATATTTGTATAAAGCGACAGAAAATTGTATATATACATATATTTTTGTTCTCCTCTCTCCCTCTCCCAAATCTAGCTCCCCACTCTCTCAGATCTCGCTCGGCACCCTCGCCTCTCTCGATTATACAAACAGAAACGAAATGTATAAGTTGCATTTTCTGTCTGTATAAAGCGATAGAAAATTGTACATATACACACAGATACATATATCTTCATCTTATACACTTATAATTATTCAATACAGATATTTCCCTGCCATATTTCTTTAGCCTTTTTTTCTTTCTCGTTTTATACACACAAATTATACAATTGATCTTTTGTATACAACTGCTTTCTTTATATATATATATATATATATAGGCAAAAGTATTCATTACCCCCCTGAACTTGAAACTTTTTATTCGGTGTACATTTAAACTTTAATTTGTTTGAATTACCCCCCCCCCCTCCCCGAACTTCTTTATTCATCCAACGTGCACCTTTTCTGTCCACCTGGCATGGAAATTGAAATCACACTCTACTAGGAGCCATAGAATTGTATAAATTGTTTTTCTAATTGTGTAAAACAAGAGAGAATTGTATTAACGCAAGCAATTACATATATATTCGTCCTATACACTTATAATTATACATTACAATTATTTTTCTGCCCAAGTCTCTTTTGCCTTTCTCGTTTTATACAAATTCAAATTGTGTATAATTTATCTCTTTCTCGTTTTATACAATCTGATTCAATTGTATATTCCCCTGCTCAGTTTCTTTTGTCTTTCTCTCTTTCTTGTTTTATACAAATTTAAGTTGTATATAATTTCTCTCTTTCTCGTTTTATACAATTCAATTCTGCCTTTTTCGCTTTCTCGTTTTATACAATTCAAATTGTATATAATTTCTCTCTTTTTCGTTTTATACAATTTGCTTCAATTGTATATGTATAGTGAATTATACATATGTATTTTAGCTTATGCAAACTTTGTTATATCATACAAATATGAATTTTATGTTTGCTATATGTGAAAGTTATTAACTGGTTAAACAAATTTATACTATCTAATTACTCATCATAACTATAGTTTGCTATAACTACCACTCACGACTAACATTATATATTAATTACGTGGCTGATTTTGAGTTTATATAATTAGTCACGTTTGTATATGTATAATTCGTCAAAATATACAAATACAAATGTATAATATACAATTATCTAACTGATATACATATACAATTAACTTTTCTCCTACTCTCTGCCCTCGCTCACCTCTCTCCTCTCTCTCCCAATCTCGTTTGTCATATACACAAATTCATATGTATAATATACAATTATATGTTTATAATTCACCTCTTTGTCGTCTCTCCTCCCTCTCCTCCTTCTCCCAATCTTACTCGTCATATATACAAATACATACGTATAATATACAATTATCTAATTGATATACATATATAATTCACCTTTCTCCCACTCTTTTCCCTCCCTCTCGCCTCTCTCTCAATCTCGCTCGCCTCTATCCTCCATATAACATATAGCTACGAATTGTAGTTATCAAACTATAGTTATGGAGAGTAATTAGGCTATTTTTAAGTGGCTATACGTGAGAGTTCCCCGAAGATGATTCATACAGTTGAACTCGAGTAATTTGGGACAAATGGAATTATTAACTGACATTATTCACTCAATTACTTGTCTCACATTAACAGTGATATCAGAAGGAAGAAGTAAAACATCAAATTGCTAGAACAATATTCAAAGCTCAGGAGTAGATGATCCTGAATAATCACAATTTTCATCATCATTCTTTAGCTAGCGCGGGTTGTTGCTCCTCGTTGAAATAATCATTCCTGAATCCCGGAAAAAAAAACTAAGTTATAGTTGCAACAAAATGTCTACTGAATCAAGAAAAACGAATGGGGTTTATGACCGAAAAAAAAGGTATAAGAAAGGGGATTCCCTATCATGAACTGACTCACCGGATTTTTCGTGAAAGCTGGTATATGCCTGTTCCAGCCATTGCCACATTTACACTAAAGAGGTTCCAGTTTTTCTGCAATTCAGAAGTATGGATTACAAGATAAGAGAAAACGAAGACATAAACCAAGAAGCTAGTAAAGGAAATCATGCATCAAAGTCATAATGCAAGCTGGGAAAATGAAGTAGACTAATGCCCCACAGCTTGTTTTGATTCTATTTTATCTGTTTTTTAATCTGGTCATTGCAAATACTCAAGAAATTTTTTTCTTTTTTTTGGGACCTTAGAACTTTTCTTTTACACTTTTCTCTATGATAACAAAAAGACTTTTCTCTATGATAACATTGCAAAACCAGTAAGATGACGTTGGGGTTGATTCTCTTTTATACTTTTGCTCTGACGGTAAATATTCACTTTTTAGATTGTGGCCATATAGAAAAAACTTACATCAGTTACAAAGACACAACATCAGCAACTTTCAAAAGAGGAAGAGTACAAGACAGTAGTAGCTGTTTAGTTTCAAGCCATGCAAGGATGAAAGCAAGTGTAGGTGGAAGATAGAGTTGTTCTCTCTTCTTCCTTTTAACTTCCCTGTTGTCGCCAATCAAGGAAACCCACCCACCCCCAATAGCCTCTGCAGAAGGAGAAAGGAGTTGGTGGCAGAAAAAGAGAGAGCACAGCTTTGCTTCAATATACATGTATTACTCGAACATTCCGTTGTGCAATTCTCTGTTCATAACTTCATATCCCTTCCCCAATCCTCACCTAGTCCTCACTTCAAACATCTTGACCTTGTCTAGAAGCTATACTCACTACCTACTTTGCTGCAACTTGATCAACTAAAAGCTACTTGAATGAAAACACTCTGTAAGAACGTATAAAGATAAATATTCAACCATTGTTGAGAGTGCCATGGGAAGTATAAGTGATGACACCCTACAAGTGGTGTACAAATATCTATTTCCTCTATAAGATAAAGTGTTACTTTTCTTTTGAGCCGAGAGGGTCTATCAGAAACAGGCTTCCTACCCCGCAAAGGTAGGGGGAAGGTCTGTGGTAAAGTGTAAGGCCTGGTGAATAAAGATTTTAACACGATATGAAAACTAGACTGAATGTGAAAAGGATATACTTTGTCTATTAATCATATACTAAAGCCAGTATAAATATTCAGCTGAATACAACGTAGACTGGATTTATTTGCTTGCTAATCATACTATCACACCATAAAAATGTAAACTTCTGCTGAGATTCAGAGTAATAATGAACTTACTGGAGTAATCACCAAGCTATAGCGAGACCATATAATTCCAGTTGCTGTAACCGCTGCAATAACCAAAGCAACTTATGTTATAATTAAAACCAAACAGAAAAGCCTAGTTGATCTAACAAATGGAACATACTATATCATAAAAAGTTTAAGCTTGATGACAAAATGACCAATTATGCTTATTTACATTAAGAGAGAGAGAGTGTGAGACGTGAGAAATACCTATTTGTTGAGGATATGAAATCTTTTCTGGAGGTTTAGCAAAGTCTGCAATATTTGCAATACTGATGCCCCACTTGAAGGTTGGTGCCCAGAAATGAACTAGAAGACCACGACGAGTGAAAAGATCAGTTAACAAAGAAAATGATAAGTAAAATATACCAACCTGAAGCCGCAAAATAACAAAAAAAAGTATGTTTGTACACACAGTGCAGTAGCTATAGGAAAACACAAAGAAACATAGCAACTTTAGCCAACCATTTAAATGATTCCAAGCCTCCCAGTCATCATAGGAAAACATCCATACATAAAAACAGAATCACCAAAAAGAGAACTGAAGAATTTTTTTTGTCAAAACTATGAATCTGTCAATGAAGGATAAATGATTATCATTGATGTGCAGCAACAAATACATTACATTATCAATCAATCAATCAACTACATGTCTACACCTCAATCCCAACTAGCTGACATCAATCATATGAACATTATATAAACATTCCGCATTCGAGCTCATTTCATTCCAATACAAAATAATTTATCATTAACATTTCTGTAGAACTTGACATTTTCACACGGATCCTTGCAATGACTTACGAATCTTAACTAATTTAATAAGACTCTGAACAAACACTAAACATAAGTGTGAAAAATACATTTTATTTAGTGTATTAATTATAATAGCATCAAAAGGCACTTGAAGATGTGAATCATAGACTTTGCTGAAGCAGAACATGCGAATGGCTTGAAAGCTTCTAACAAACTTTACTTTAATGACCAAGAAATCCATCACCCGACCTTTTGGGCCAGCCATAACCTTAAAAGCTCCTCTACCCTTCTCCACTTAAATATCTTAGTTAGTTCGTTTGCTTGGCGCAGGTACCAAACCTGTGACCTTTTTTATTTTTTTGGATAACCGCGGTGTCCAAACCAACTTACCCCACCTCGACTAATTCGAGGAGATACTTATCACATGTGCACCAAGTGTTTCATTATCCACTAGGCCACACTCTCGGTTGCCTCGAACATGTGGCCTAAGACACAAGTCCCTCAACCTTTGCCTTATCCCCCAATCTTTAGAAACTCAATTGACAGATCTGTAAATTAAAATCTCAATATTGGTACAATTTATATCAACTTTGATGTGTTATATGACTATATCATTCAACAAATGACAATCTAACAACCATACACAGTAAAATATCACCTAAAAATTTAATCTTTTTCTTTTCTTTTCAATTTTTCTTCAATCTCTCCAAAAAAATAAACAATCAAACACCAAAAAGTGAAAAACACACACAGGAACAATATGGAATTTTCTCAATCAAGTTTCGATGATAAATATCCATTTCAAAAGTGCTAAAAATTAGATCTAAAATCAAAGAAAAAAATTTGAAAATTCTGTTCAATAATTTGAAATAAAAGAAGAAAAAAACTCACTGGTCTTTGGACCAGCGGGATGATTCCATAGAGCCTGGAGCTTTGAAGTCGCCATGAAAGTAAAAACCTCTGCTTCTGAAGATTCTCTGTATAATCTTCTCCGTATATTATGATATAAAATAAATAAAAATTTATGTCATATAATTAATGTGAGAAGATGACAAAACTAGTCCCTTGTTTTTAGAATATGTTTACAAATAGTCCCCTACCTATACTAATAATCAATTTTGATTCTTTCGTTTAGTAGCTGGTTTGAAGGTTTAAATTCAAAACGTTATAAACGTTCTATAAATGTGAGAAATATATTCAAAAATTATAATATAAAATAAATAAATCTTTGAATGTGAGTTTTAATTTTGTCTTAGAATATATTTATTTTGTTAAGTTTAATGATCAAAATTTGTTAAATATTGATGAAGATTTAATATAGTTATACTCAATAAAATTTAGAAAAGTAAAATTGATCGAAAATATTTTAAACATTATTAAAAATAAAAGAATTATTTTTACATTTCTTCCTTGCAATATGTTGTAGTATTTGATTATTATTTTTGGTAAAAGTTATAGTAGTTATCAAAAGAATTTCAACTTGCTAATTTTAATCAATTTTTATATAATATAGGTTTGGTAGTAACATTAAGTATTGACATTAATAGTTTGAGATGACCCAATTTTTTTTATAATTTTGTTTTAGTGTTTGGGTTAGGGTAGGTTTAAGATTTTGACTAAAAAATAGGAGTTTGGATGGAAAGATCACAAATTTGAGTTATAAAAATTACTTCTTGGAAAATTATTTGATAATTTTTTTTTTATGATTTAATATTTGTTCAAACTCTATATATACAATGAGAATTAGGTGTATTAACACTATATTCATGTATGAGCCAATCAGCCAAACATAATTAAGTGTTGTATGGTGAATCTATACTATAGGGAAGTCACATACTATTACAAGGGTGTTTAATGAAAACTTTTGAAAATGTTTTGTTATAATGTGTTTAGTGAATCTATGCCGATTTGAAATTTATTTAAAGTGTCGTGTATATTTCAAAATTTTTAAAATTTACTAGCCTAAAAACTTGTCAACCCTACTTGATTAGGAATATAATATATATTTCCTTAGTAACTCAATGTCCTCGATAAGATTTGCTCCAACTTTGTATAAGAAATGAAAACCTATATTTGTCATGATTCAAATTCATATACGTATTATATATTTTGATCTAGCTCTATATAAATTTCCCTTTTAAGTATCATCATATTATACTTCAAAAACATATCTATACCTACCATGTGGGAATATTTCTTATGAATATTGACATTGACTTCGATTTAGATGTTTTACAATAAATATCTAGTATAATTTAAAAATGTCATATTACAATCTGTAATTTTATTCTTCTTATATGTCTTAGCATTAACATGTATAGTTACCTCATACTTGTTATTTGTGAGCGATGATATGCATTTCGTGAAATTAGTTAAAATGCACGAAAGTATGCGATCTCGTTAAATAAAAAAATAAAGATCTTCATTCTTTTAAAAATTACAATAAAGAATGCTGAATAGGCCTTTGGAAGACCAAAGATGAAATTGGTTCCATTACTAAAACCCTTTCTAGTTGTTCTAATCACTTTTGGTTTCACCATTTTCTTTGTGCGACTCATTGAAACAACAAACTCATCTCCCCAAAAAAATTCTGAGGCCATGGCTAGAAGTTTTATCCTTTGGCTACATGGGTTGGGTGATTCTGGCCCTGCTAATGAACCCATCAAGGGATTGTTCACTTCCCCTCAGTTCAAGAACACAAAATGGTCCTTCCCTTCTGCTCCTTCCAAGCCAGTCACTTGCAACTGTAAGTCAGTATAATCAATGTATTTGTTGTGTTATTACAAGTTGTGGGGTTGTTTTTATTTCTTTTGATTCTGGTGTGATCACTGTGGAATTGACATTTTTGGGTTAAATGGTGTTTTCTTGATTGCATAAAGATTCCATTTTTGGCCAACAACTTGATGTGGTTTGTATGTTACTGGTTGTGTGTTGTTCTGTTTCTTTTGGTTCTGGTGTGATCAGTGTGGAATTGACATTTTTGGGCCAAATGGTTGATTGAGATTACTTAAAGATTCCATTTTCGGCCCTAGCTCTTGGTGGGATTTGGGGTGATTCTGGCACTGTAAATGAACCTATCAAGACATTCTTCACTTCTCCTCAGTTCAATAACACTAAATGGTCCTTCCCCTCTGCTCCTTCCAATCCAGTTATTTGCAACTGTAACTTAGTCTAATTAATGTAGTTATTACAGGTGGTGGGTTGTTTTGTTTCTTTTGGTTCTGGTGGATCACTGTGGAATAGGCATTTTTGGACCATATGGTATTTACTTATTTGCACAAAGATTCCATTTTTGGCCTACCTTACTGGTTGTGTATTTTATTTGTTTCTATTGGTTCTGTATTGATCACCATGGAAATGGCCTTTTTGGGCCAAATGGGGGCCTAATGGTCAACGAAGTGGGTGAGAACCAAATATTTCATTCTTGACTACTCTTAGATTGGATTGGTAAGTGGCATGTAATATCTATGGTCACAACTGATTAATTGTAATATCTATTACATGGGAGTCTTGAATTTGGTTTATAGTTGAGGTTGTTGTATATTGTAATTGTTTCTGCTGGAATTGTTGTTCTAGGGTCAAATGGTATAATAGGATTGCATAAAGGCTTCATTTTGGCCTACCCCTTGATGGGGTTTGTAGGGAGTAATGTTTTTACTGCAAAGATCTTGAATTTGGTTTAATGTTGCAGATTCTGCATAGTATTATCTATCGCAGAAGAGTCTTGAATTTTGTTTGTGTTGCAAGTTGTGTATTGTAATTGTTACTATTAGTTCTGTTGAAGTTTTTGTTTTAGGGTCAAATAGTATAACACAATTGCATAAAGGTTTCATTTTGGCATACCCCTTGATGGGGTTTGTAGGGATTGAGGCATTGTTGTTATTTTTATAGTAGTTGGTTTCAGTGTCTAGTGGATAGGATTGCTTACAATGTAGACTTGATCCATGTGCTATGGCAGATTGAATCAGAAATGTTGCTCATGTTCGAGGTGTGAATGGTTTTGTTATATATGGCTGGTCCTTATAAGAGAATTGCAGTAAGAGGAGATGAGAGAGCTGGGTAGACTAGTGTTTGTCAAATTATGTGCAGCTTCTGTTTCAGTCTTGTTGCTTGGACTCTTCAGAAATGTCGGCAGGTGCGTGTCGGATTCTCCAAAAGTAGTGCACTTTTGGAGAATCCGACAGGGGTGCAGCAACATTTTTGGAGAGTATGAGCAACATAGGTTTCAGTGCTATTTCGTACTGAGGATCCCAAATAATATTTAAAATGGACAATATATTCAATGTAAAGTGACTTAGCAAATGATGTAGTTTTGTTGATTCTGGGAAATTAACCAAATGAGTTTCTGAGGAACCTATTAGTTCTTTTCATTTCCCTTGCTTTCCATTCAATTCGGTAAAAAGGGGAGGGGTGTTGCTGGTTTAAGGGGGGAATTTATTCCTATGGGTAGGGATTTAGCTTTTCGAGTGTGATTTCTCTTGTTAGTGAACTATCTTTAACAGGCAAGGATGAGAAGCTTTAGCACTTAAAATGACTAAGATGAATGCTCAAGACTTCCAAATAAATACTGTTAGCAATCCTTCCGTGAAGGATATACTTAGCTAGTAGTGTAGATAATCTTGCATCTCATTCTGGACGTATGCAGATATCGTCAAGAAAACATAGGATATGCAGTGTAATTAGTGCACAATTACATATGAAGATGTTAATTATAGCTTCTTAAGAACAAGATTAGCTTGGAGGTGATCTAGGTGCAATTGACAATGATGTCAATAATATTTTTGAAAAGAACATTCTCCATGAAGTTTATGATGTAGTATCTTGGAATGGTCGAAGGAAGTTCTTCAGAAGAACAGAAGATTTCTAATGCCATCTTGGTTACTGAAATACTATAATGCCAGTCTGGCTTTCTTTTTCACCGATTTTTTTTTTTCATTTCCCAGTGAAGGACACTCAATTCCCCTTCATTGCATGTGGCTCCGCCATTAGTAGCAGTGCCCATTTTTTCACTCTAATAGTGGTGGTAATCTAAAATCTAATCTCTCTTTTGTCTTACTTTACTACAGATGGTTCTGTCATGCCGTCATGGTTTGACATTCATGAAATACCAGTGTCAGATGTAAGTTCTTCTCTTTCACCCCTTTCATTTCCAGTTGTCAAAGGCGTACTTAAGCACTAAAGCGAGGCCCAAAATGTATTAAGTGCTTCGCCTCGCTTAATGTGTGTTTCAGTGTGGTCATCAATGTTCCTAGACATACTTTTCCTTGCCCATGAGAAGCCTCTTCTGAAGAGGCCAATACTAAACAATTGGTATTTCATTTTATCGTAATTATGTTTTTTAGTTTCTTTGTTCATATATTTGTTGTTCATGATAATAATTATTAGTGTTGGACTAAAAAATATATTTATATTATCTTCTCTCTTTGGACTTTTTTTATTGACGCCTGCACTTTATTTCCGCTTTGCGCTTAAAGCCCCAACTGACCTTAGAGCTTTTTTGTGCTTTTTGCTTTCGATAACACTGGTCACTTGCAGCTCTTTTCATCCTTTCTTTTCTCAACTTCTCCATGTAATCTTGCCCAGCTGCATTATCTGCAAGTATGACACTTAAATATCCAAGATAGAACTTTATTATATGGATTACTTTTTCCACTTAACGTATATGCAGTTAACAATAACATGTCTCATAGAAGTCATATGTGATACCAGCATGTCATTGAATATTTTGATATATGCCAAAATTATCTTTCTTACCTCCATCAAAATTCTCTGCTTATGTTGTCCAAGAATTTCAGAAACAAAGACACAGATCTACTTGCCCTTATTGATATTGTCTCCTTATAACTTAATGTTTAATACCTTGTATCAGAGTTCGCCAAAAGATGAGACTGATTTGCTCAAAGCAGTTAAGAATGTTCATGCAATGATCGATAAAGAGATCGAAGCTGGCACTAATCCTAATAACGTTTTTGTATGCGGATTTAGTCAAGGAGGTCTCTCTTTCACTCTCAGTTGCAAGTTTGTGCATTGCTATTAAATAATGGAACTCATGAATTATACTTAAAATCTTAATTTTGTAGGTGCTTTGACGTTAGCAAGTGTTCTTCTTTACCCAAAAACTCTAGGAGGAGGTGCCGTGTTTAGCGGATGGGTCCCCTTTAACGCTTCTATATTAGAGCAACAAACTCCTGAAGCTAAAAAGGTACTTGTCTGATACTAACTTCTATAATTTTCTAGAAGTTGTTTTTCAAAGTTGGCATATGTTATTCTTTTCCTTAAGGTGGTTGCTGTGACGGAATCTTCAGTGTCTACAAATAATTACGCCTTCCTAATTTAAACTCCACGCCCAGTCAAACTAAGACACTTGAATTGGGACGGAGGGAGTATGATCCCTAATCTGCTAATTGTTTCACTACTTGGGATGTATACATGAACACTATGATAAATAAACTATTGTGACGTCAAACCTCACTAGGAGAAAAATACTAGGAGAAAAATACTAGGTGATTTCTTTCCATTAACTTTAGCTTGCTGTGTTGGTGGGAGGTAGCAGGTACTCGCGGAACTAGTCGAGGTGCCGCAACCTGGCTGAATACCACTGTTGTTTAAAAAAGAATTGTATGGTGGTGGCATTGAAAGACATGTTATTTCCAAAAGTTATTTTCTACTAACCAACAAATCCCCAAGGGCTATCTGTTGCATGATTTGAAACTCGGTGGATAATTTGTCTGCTCCTCTATCATTCTCCACTTAACTTCCAGGCATTTGTCTGTGGTACGATTTGAATCGGGACATGTTCCTCTTACCGCTTGATTTGTGTTTCTTGATTAGTTTTCATGTCTTATAGTATCTAATATCAAAACTTTTTCGAGCAGACCCCTATTCTGTGGTCTCATGGTATGGCTGATAAGACCGTACTGTTTGAAGCTGGACAAGCAGGACCGCCTTTCCTGGAACGAGCTGGTATGACTTGTGAATTCAAGGTAATCACTCGTGTCTCTCAAATCGTTCATCTTTACTTAGTTTTCTCACAAACGTTTCACCAATAATCCATTGTTGTCTACCATATCTGTTAGGCTTACCCTCGTCTTGCTCATTCGATAAACAACGAGGAGTTGAAGTACTTGGAATCATGGATCAAGACTCGTCTTCAGAGCAACTCGTAAAGATCAACTCGATATTTGATGCAAAATTCATTCTAGCAAACTCCTCCTGAATTCTCAAAACATGTTGCTTAATTGTTTGTGTGGTGAGCTTGCTTTAAATATTACTACAAATTTGTAGCAAAGAGAGTTTATAATGTACTGTATTTTCTTCACTCAATTAACCACTGTAATAGTTATGGAATATTGGACTAATAGTTGAAATGCTGTGAAATTTTTCGAAAAAAAATAAAACTGTTGGATTATAGTTGGAATTAATGAATTTTAACTTCTATATATTGCCATCTCGATGCATTAAGCATCCTGCATTTATTTAAGGTTCGGGAAAGGTCGCACCCCAAAGGGTGTAACATAGATAATCTACTCTGATGCAAGTAGTAATGCCTCTTCCACAACTTGAATGTGTGAATTACAGATCACACGGAAATAACTTTACCCTTATTTCAATGATCCTTTTTAACTTTGTGAAGTATAAACTTCTAAACAGACTTTAAAAACGCATATTCACTGTAATTTTATAAAGCAGAATTTAAACGGAATAGAGTGTATTGAAATATAAGAAATAATAGTAACACAATTCAAAAGAAAATTGTAAAGATGGATAAGTCAAAAACTATATTTTGAAAAATGATACTCATAATACTAAGTTTTTAGTAACCATAATTACTAATTATGACCTATGATTGTATGTGAAAAAATAGTGGATTTGGCACCGAACATGAAAAAGAGAAAATCATTGCTTCACTTTTGAGTATAATGGATAGTACATCTCACCTTTTTAAATTGGAATAATTTCATGGTATAGTTGTTTGAAAAATTATTTACAATTATTTATATTTATTTTAAGATTACAATATCATTCAACTTTACTTATTTTCCTCAAATTATATTTAATACAAAAAATACATTATCTTTCTCCTATTAGGATATCATGTCACATTATTTATTTTTTTATTATTAAAAAAATATGTTTTAGACCTATTTAAACATTAGGTTGAAGTATGTTTTTTTTTTTAAATATTGTTTTCTATTTTTGTTTTTTTTGAAAATGTTTTTTTAGATATATAAAATTAAATTTTAAAAATGAATGGAAAATACAGTACCCCATTTCTACAACTAGCTGGTATGGACTGTTTTAACTATTTTTTAATAATAATTTTTAAAAATTTTTAATAATAATTATTATTTTTTAACATAAGTTTTTTAATTAATTTTTAAAATAATAATTATAGTTTTTTTATGGTGCACTTTTTCTTCTCCTTTTTAGATAGATATTTCTACGTTCCATTTTGTTGGAACATTTCCTAAAATCATTGAAAATATGATAAATATAAATAGGCATTACAATTTTTTTTATAAAATAATTCAACTTTCAGTTTTCATTTTTTAACCTTAAAAATTGAAATTTGAAGCATTTAAAGATCTTTTATTTTTCCCCCTTAAATAGCCATTGCTGTTTATATATATATATATATATATATATATATATATATATATATATATATATATATATATATATATATATATATATATATATATATATATATATATATATATATATATAATAGTTCAATTTTATTTTTTTCCTCTAAAATTGAAATTAGAGGCATTTAAAAATCATCAATTTTTTATCGTTTTAAATAGCTATATTAAATTCCTATTTCTTTTAATTGTTTTTAGAGCATATTTAAAATGCTTTTGAAAAATTAAAATTCTTGAATATTTGTGGTGCTAAGATGCGACACTTTTTATTCCTCCTATTATATATAAATAGATTTTTTTTTAAAAAAAATAGACAAATCCACATATTATACCCAATAAAAAATTACATTAAGAACTATAATATACGCTCCTCTAGTTCTTCAAGAAAGTATGTTGGTTCCTCCTGTTCTTTAAAAGAATTAGAAAAATATTAATAATCAGTTAAAAAATGTTACATGGCACCTTAGCAGGAGAGAAATAATGTATTTTTTTCGTGTCAAGTATATTTTGAGGAAAACAGACAAAGTTGGGTGATTATTGTAGTACTAAAACAAACATAAGTGATATTCCTTGGTAATTTCTCAAACATGAATCACTATCTAAGAAAATTACTCTTTTAAATTGAGAAATTAAATTCGAAAATTTTAATTAAAGGTCGATAAATTTATAATTTTACTTGTATTCTTCTGAATTTTAATGATCGAATCTTATCAAAATTCTTTCAAAATTATTTAAGTAATAACTCAAATTATTCATAGTACAACCAAAACCCTTAGAATTTGCCAAAATAAATATAATAATGTAGGTTTTACTAAAAATAGCCAAAGTCCTACTCTTATTTGCCCCTACTATAATGACACAACAATTACCATATATTTATTGATAAAAGTGGTATAAATATTTTTTATTGACTCGACTATGTGGTCCAATTTTCTATCTAGTTTAATCCCTTTGCTTCAATTAACAATTTTTCCATTTCTAAATTGAATACAAAAATTGAAGCAGTACTAATTTTTCTTGTAATTACTTATGTTTATATGCTACCAATTAATATGTTAATCTTAATAATTAAAAATTAAGGTGAAAATATTTTAAATTTAATTCTTTTTGGTGAATACGCATTATGAAAGATTCATATTTAGCTATAAACATCCGATATGAACGGAGAATATTTTGAAAACAATCTCTTTACTTTATAAAGAAAAAATAAAAAGGGTGTACATGTTATTTTTCTATATACACCATTTGTTGAATTACACTAAAAAATTATTTAATGTAATATAAACGTTGGATCCAAATAAACTTTTACCAAATTTTACATTGAATATATCACATTTCTTAAGATATAATTGAGTCTCCATCAAATTTTAAAACTACATCTTCAAATATTTATTTGATCATAATATTAAACAAACTTTTTTTATTTTTCAAACTTCCACTCACGAATATCAAAATAAATTCAAATGAAACACAACTTTAAATTTTGAAAAATCCCAAATTATAAAACTTTAATTTTTTTAATTCAACTTTAAAATTTATGTACAAACTAAAATTTGATGTAACATAGAATCTTTTTGTTGTAAAATTTAGCTCTTAGATTTTTTTTTCTAGTAAAAAAAAATGCATCCCTTCATTGGGAAGTGAGAGAAAAGAGAAGTTAAATTCTGCAAAAAAAAGAAGAATTGATCATTAGATTCTGTAACAAGTAGGGTCCAACCCATAGCACCCAACTATGGACCAATCAAAATTAACCAAATAACCAATCAAAATTTTTTAAAATTGATGCCCTAAACTCTTTAAGAAAAATAAAAAAAATACTCCCCATAGGGTTACAAGTTCCACCCCCACCCCCCAACCAAAAAAAAAAAAAAAAAGACCACATATCCTACCACTCTAAAAAAGAAAAAACTCTTTGCTCTATTTTATAGTGAAACATTACCTAAGTGAACTAATATGTTACTCTCTCCATTTTTAATTTAAATGTTTGCAAAATTTAACAAAATAATATTATTTTCTTAAGTTTATGATTTTAAATCTAAAATACACCTATTGATCTTTAGTATTAGTATCTTAAATATTTCACATGAAATATTTAAATTATAAAATTGTTAAATTAGAGAAGAGACCTTCTTTCTAGAACAAACTAAAAAAAAAAAAAGACAAATAAACTGAACAGTAACCAAAAATAGTATCAAAATTTCGTTTAATATATTGAAAAAAAATTGAAAATAGTATCAAAATTTCGTTTAATATATTGAAAAAATATTGTCTTTATTTTATATATTTTATGAGAAACATCTCTCAATCTTCACGAGATACATGGAAAATTTATGTGCACTCTAACCTCTTCAGACTCAATATAATGAAATTTTACTAAATATATTGTTGTTGTATTCTAAATGTTAGTCTTTTTTACATTAATATATATTAATTTATCGATAAATGGCTACAACTATTACTACTCTTTCTGTCTCAATTTATATGACATATTTTATTATTTGAGAGTCAAATAATTTAAGTTTAACCGAACATTTGTGCATGAGATCTTCAATTTTCTTGAAATGAAATTTATTTATTTGTAAACTACGTAAAAAATACTATGAGTCACAATAAATGATAATTCAAAATATTTAAAATATTATGAAAAATTTACTGTCAAAAATAGATTTATTTGACTCGAGACAGATGGTGTATATCTTTTGCTTCATTTACTCAATCTCTATATTAAAAATAGATACTTCGTTTTACTTATTCATTTTAATAAATTAAAAGAGTTTTATATCAAACTTAATATATTATGTATATATATATTTTACTAAGCCTCTAAAAAAATAATGTCATCAATTTCTATGCCCTATTTCCTCTTACCAAAAACTCTTCAAAGTCCCCACAAGCCACAATCCCTTATTCTCTCTTCTCTTCTTCTCTACACCACCCACCCTACCTAACTACCCCACCTTCAAACCTCTCAAAAAAAAACAACAAATTCCTCCATTTTTATCAAAAAAAAAAAAACTATGAAGAAACTTTACAGAAAAGGCACAGTTCATCCATCTCCTCCTTTAATCTCTGACCAACTTTCATTCTTACCAGTTGCTATTCTCACTCTTGCTGCAGCTTTATCTCAAGAAGACAAACAAGTCTTAGCTTATCTCATTTCTTGCTCTTCCGGTGACTTTTCCGGTAATCGGAGAACTACCCACAAGTCTAACACCTCAAACCCATCTCCTCCAACTTCAAACCCCGTCGCCGGCGACTTTTCCGGCGAACTTTCCGGCGAGTTTTCTGGTAGTCGAGGGAATACCCACTTCAAGTCAGCTACACCCAACTCAGGTTCTGAGAAATCCGGTGGTGGTAATGGTTCGAAAAGTTTTTCCGCCGTACACGGCGGCGCTGACCATTTGAGCTCGTTCAACTGCTATTGTTTCAGCTGTTATATGAGTTACTGGGTAAAATGGGATTCTTCACCAAATCGACAGCTTATTCATGAAATTCTTGATGCTTATGAAGATGGGTTGCAGAGCAAAAAGGAAAAGAGTAAAAAAGAACGAAGAAACAAAAACGGGTCATCTCTGAAGCAAAACGGGTCGTCTCTGAAACAAAACGGGTCATCTAATGGTGATGTTGGGTCTTCTACTGAGCTGAAAAAGTCATCATCTGAGTTATCTTTGAACAAAAATGGGTCCGGGTCAGTGTCTGGATTCGGGTCGGGTCAAGCTGACCCGATTGAGGAAACTTCCGGCGGCGGCGGCGGCGGTTACGAAGAAGAATCCGGTGGAGTTGAAAAGGGAACCGTAAGAAAGTTTGTGAGTTTTCTTGGTGAAAGGATTTGGAGTGTTTGGACCTAAAAACAAAAAAAAAATATTTTTTTGGAATTAATTTTCCAAAAAAATATTTTAGGTTGGTTTATTTTTAATTTTTTTTTCTATCTCCATTTCCACTTTAATCATCTCATAATAGTTTTTTTTTTTTTTTTTGAAATTCTGGTCTGTAAAATACCCTTTTACTTCACAATGTAAAATATTGGGTAGTAATTTTGAATGATCACCTTCATTGTTTTTTTTTCTTATTTTTCACATTTTGTATATATTCTTTGATGTTAAATGTTGCTTATGGAGTTATGGTGTAGTTTAGGTTAAAACATAAATAATTTTTAGTGAAAGTAATACCAAGAAATATTTTGGTTTTATCTTTTTTTTGGCCAAATGTAAAATACCATATAGTTGATAATGTGAAATATTAATAGCTTAAATGAACATCTTCATTTTGATTGATTTTAATTTTTAGTTTCATTATGGTTAATAGTTTCTTGGATCATTATTGATTGTTGTATTATCATTTGTAGTAATATTTTTGTATATCGTTTAACTTTTTCATTTAGATTTTAGATTTTTAATTAAGACTATTCTTGTTGAGGGCTTAAACACATTATAAAGTGTTACTAGATATTTTGGTTAAAATTTTAACATGTATTAAGTGATTAATCTATATATTTTTAATTGAAAAAAGAAAGTTAAATGAGGAGTATATTTTAAAGAGTTAAAATGGTTTTAACCTATATTTTTGTTATAGACTTTTTTGGGGATATGGGAAAGAAAAATTGAATCTAACTCTTATCGATAAGGCTAAAATTTATTTAATTTATTAATTGAGCTTTAAAATTTTTAACGTAATTAACGATTAAAAAGTAAATAAAAAGAGTATTGTTATGAAAAAGTATTTAATAAGAAGTTTTGTATTGTATTTAGGTGCTTAATAGAAATAAATTATTAAATTTTTTTTAGAAGAAATTTATGTGAATTATTTTAATAATAAGATGGGAATTTAGAGAATTTTTGGGTCATCCATGGACGGTTTGAAATAAATTAAAAAAAGATGAACATTATTTGAAATTTCTTTCTTGGATATAGAGAAAGGTGGAAACTTTTTTCTTGTCCCAAAGAAAATAACAGTAATTTTTGTAAAATAATTTTTGTGCAATAATATTCAAAACTTTATATTATAGTATTTGTTTCTTTTTATATTTTCATGGCTCGAGGAAACAAAGTACGACACTTTTCAAAATTTTGTCATATTGTTAGGAATGACTCAGACACTCATGTTTCTGGTCCTTTTTGTGTGCCTTATTCATTTTTTTTAATGCACTAATCTATTAGTATTTCTAATTTTCGGTGATTAGAGTCGTTTGATATTTATATTAATAAAAAAATAACATATATCTTGTAATATTAATGAGGTATGTGTCTTATTTTATAGACCTAACTATAAACATATAAAACAAAAAAAAATTGTTTATAAAAAACTCTCGACTCAAAAGTTAATATAGATATCATTATGATTATTAAGAAAACGAAGCTTAGAAAACAAAAAATGCTAATTGATATTTTTTTTCATAATTTCAAGTATTTGTGGATAAAGTCGCTTGATACTCATATTAGAAAGAGATAATAAATGCTTAATAATATTATTTAGATGTCACAGTTTGATTCGGACATCACAATTATATTTTGTTATATAAAAGAATGTATAATATAATAATAGTACCAAGTGTTAATGTGGGTTTGGTAATACTAACACTACCAACTTTGATTGAATATTTTGGTTGTCTATAGTAAGTTTGGTGTGAAAAATGAAAAAAAAAATCAATAAATCCAATTAATGGAAAATTTCATATCTTGATGTGATATAGTTATCTAATATTTTTTCTGTCTCAATTAATGTGATATTTTTTGATTTTTGAAACTAAAATAATTTTTTTTAATTTTATAATTTTTATATCTTGACTCGTCAATTATATTATGATTTATAGTAAATTTATATAATTTTTAATTATTTTAAATATTTTATCCATGATCGAAAAATTGTCTGACTCAAAATTCAAACTGTATCACGTAAATTAAAACGTAAGAAGCATTCTAATATTTTTTTTCCGTCTCAATTAATGTGATATCTTTTGATATTTGAAATTAAAATAAGTCTTTTTTAAAATTTTTTTATATTTTTTATATCTTGACTCGTCAATTGTATTATGATTTATAGCACATTTAAATAATTTAAAATTATTTTTAAATATTTTATCCATGACCAAAATATTGTCTGACTCAAAATTTAAACCATACCACGTAAATTAAAACATAAAAAGCATTATACGATGATCATAATATATATATGCAATTTTGTATTATCATAGTTTTAATATATATTTTTAGGGACACTTGGAAAAAAGGAAATACTAATTGTCTCAATCTAATCCTTGAAATAATCTCAGTATTTCTTGTTAATCTTCAATTAGCATTGAGAATCTTATTAGTCGAAACCTATTTGCAAGTTGACTTATTTGTATTTGTAGAATATTTGCCCCCCTCTCTACCAAGTAAAAGACAAGCTAATATAAATTAATAATAAATTATAGAAAAAATAATTAAACTTTAATTATACGTATATTCATGTATAAAGTTAGGTTAGCTTTAAATTTCATCGTCACATGCGTAATTGATAAAACTTTTTGAATTTTTCAAACTATTAATATGATGTAAATGATAAAATCTAAAATTAGATATTTATACATTTAGAATGAACATTTTCTATTTTAACAAATTTATCTGTATACCATATAAATCTAAATCAAATGTTATCGCAATATAAGTTTCTTAGTGCTAAATTAATTTACAATTATTAATTACATTTTATTTGGTAGACTTCACATCTTTATTTTTTTTTTCTTCCAAAAAATTGCTCTTTATTTTTATTTTATGAAAAAACAATGTCAACAAAGCATTAACAAGGTGGGCAAACCATGAATTAAAGCTAAAATATAAAGCACTAAGACACTTAATTCCAAAATTGCCTTTTAAATATTCTTCTTTTTTGAGTCTTAGCCTGGGGGAATTTATTCTTTCCTTTTTACATAATTATTTAAATTCCAAGTAAGCTTTCTTTTTATTGTGTTTCTACTTTTATTTTAGTAAAATTTATCTTTGAATTAGCGGTAAAAGTATAACGCGTTATCTTTAAAATTAGACACACACATCACATGTTTAAATTTCTAACATTTGGTTAAAAGTCAAATATTTGAATTAAGAGGGGTAAAAAGGAATTATTCTCGATTAGATTCTAAATCGTGTATTATAATTTTTAGGATTTGATGCGATTTTTAAGTGTTTTACTTTAATTTCTCTTACTACTAGAATTTAAAACTTTTAATCACATTAGAGTTAATTAATAATTAAAAACTTAAAACAATTGTTATATTGTCTCAATTCTCACGACTTATTCTAATTAAATTAATTATTTCATTACGTAAGAGCAATAATATACTAATTATTACTGCTAAAGGTTGTGGTAAAGTGGTATAATTTCTACTATATTAAATAGAAATTTTGAATTTATGTTCTGAATATAAAAATGTCTTTGATAAAAAATGATTTACCCCTTAAAGTGGATTTTTTCGGATCTAATTCAAATTAGTTGAGTCCTCGTTACATACCAAATACCAAATGGAACATCAAATTACTATATTGAGAATTAAAACTCTTAAATTTTTTGAAATGAAGTCAAACAATGAACTAAACAAGAATTAATATTGTTTAATAAATGTTGAGCATGAGTTGAACTTATTATAAGTTCATAACTAATTAGCATCATTTCTGAATTGATCATGCCTGCTTTTATATTTAAAAAAAGATATCAAACTCGTTACGTAGGCTAAAGTCAGGTTAAAGATATTTTTAATATAGTATGATATCGTTTTTAAATTAAATTTCACATGATTTATTATCAAGATTTTAAGGGTATATCTATGATTAATTGTGTTTCACTCGTATTATTCAAAGCTTACATGCTTCGCTTTACGTATATACATTTTAAATTACGTATAAAGATAGTAAATTAGCTCGTAGACGAATAGAACAACTTAGCAGAGCCTTATGCCATCATTTTATTGTCTAATCAGTCGAATTATCAACTCTAATATTAATTGTTTGATCATGTCCATTAAAACATATTTTTTATGTGACGTTATTCAGATTAAGTAAATTTTAAATTCACCTCTAAACATAATAAATAAAAAAATAATAATTATATATGCTGGAGTGTGTGGGGTAATATATTTATGAGAAAAATAACATAATGGGTCCAAATAACATAGAACTTTATATATTACAATATTCCAAATTAGATTAATCCAATTTAGAGTTTTGTAACTTTGTCACGACAATCACTTGACAAGATCTTATCTTATTGAGTTAAACCAAGAAAAATAAATAGGTAAATTAATTAATTGTCACCATATCCAACAATATACTGCATGGAAGGAAGCGTTATATATTATGACAGAACGAATATTTAATCAGAGATTTCAGATTTAAATCTGCTATGAAGAAAATTCTGTAGGAAGCACCACCTCTGAATGGATCTGGCACCCTGCAGTATGCTAATTGAATTTAATCGAAGCTCTAATGTGAGTTTCGAATACCAATATATATATTATGACGAAGCAAACTTTTTATTAAAATAGATTTGAAATATGTAAAAAATAATATACATAGAAAGAATAAATAGAATTTAATATCAATTATATATAATTTAAAAAATTAATTTTATATGTATAATTTTCTAAAAATGGTACTTTATAGTTATACCTTGGACCATATTAGAAAATTATACTATTGTGGGGAGCTTATATTATATAATAATAGCTAAAACAACAAAACCAAACCTCAAAATTCTTTAAAGACTTCATTTATTGTATCATAACATTATTTAAAATGATCTTAGAATAAATACGTGTTGAGATAAAAAAGAAATTGTACTCTGAAAATTAAAAAAATATATCGACATATGCTTTACCTTCTATTGGCCTTTTAATTTAATCAGATTAATAAGTTTTAAATATCGATATTTTTTTTGCATAACCAAAAAAACATGAAATCAAGAATTTTCTAGTTATTATGTTCATCAAACTATGAAATTTTAAATTCCTTTAATTTTTCTAGAATATCAGTATTTTACTGTGTATATTAGATAGTAACTGATAAGTATTTCTAATTTTAATTATAGATTTTCAAATTAAGTTTTTAGAACAGAATCATTTTCTGAATCATAAAGAATATTTTATTTTTAAAATAAAATTTCTTGGCATAAATTTAAATTAATTAATTAAGCTTCAAAATAAATAAATTACCGCAAAAAAAAAAGAAGAAGTGATCTATTAATGAAAAAAAGAATTTGATTTGGTCAAATGCAAGTTCTTCAAATAGAGACAAACCCTATGGTTGATCAACTAACATTTTTGGGATGTTATTTTGCCACTTTTGAATTCATGATGATTACGATTGTTTAGCTTTTTCTAAATATCTGCCTGACGAATTTGACTAATATTTTTTTTTTCATAATTCCAAAAAAAAAAAAATTCCACAAAATATAATAAATTTAATTGTTAATCTTAAAAGTTAAACTCATAAAATTCTTATGTTTATTCTTTAAACTAATGAAGTATAGTTGAGAATAGAGATAACTTTTTTATTGAATTTATACCACTTGAAAGAATGTCTGGCAAATTTTTATTAAAAATAATAAATTCTCATAAAAGATTAGGTTTTATCTTACTAATCTTAATTAACAAGTAAGAAAATATTCTAAAGTGTTTTACTATAATAAAATTAGAATAAAACAAGATAGTAAAAGTCATTAATGGGAGTCTATGAATATAATTAGTCAATAAAAAAAATATGAAAAAGTCCAAACTGTATAAAACCTAAAAGACTAAGTCTGAGAATGAGAATTTTTACCAGAAATTGGAGTCAACTTGTTGTTCAACAGTTCTACAATTGAAATCAAGTCAACAACAATATTGAAAAATGTGAACTTCTAAAGCATCTTAATTTTTATATATTATTTGATAAATTATCGAAGACATAATTTCAAATAACTAAAATAATTCAAATATTAGAATTAAGATAGCAGGTTAGTGAGGTAGGTAAGAGTTATTTAGTTTTCTTTGATGAAAGTTTCATACACAATTTTGAACGAGAGAAAGAAGTGAGGAATTCTCTTTTTGATTCTGACTCTCTCACTTCAGTCGTGCTTTTCTTTTAATTACTTCGAAAGTAGCTGCTTCAGTTTCAGCCACTCGAATTTTCGATATTTCTTTTTATTTCTCATGAAACGAATGACATCTTCTTCTGAAAATCGTAACTATTCTTAACATGATATTGAGAAATTTCATTGTTATTACTTAAGCAAGCATGAAACGTATGTTTGCATATTCGTCCATAGGCCAAATCGGATATATAATTACTTTCATACTATCTTTTCTTTATTTTTACTACTATATATTGTTTCCTTTGTTTTCATTATCATATTATTTTATTATTAATACTGGTCTCTTCTACGTTATTTTCAGCATAATTTTTTTATTATTATATTTTCTTTTCATTCTTTAATGCTGATATATTTTATTTGAACCGATAATATATAAAAAATATCACAAAATAAAAATAAGACTATATGCATATCATCCTCCTTGTATCCCAAAATACACAAAGCTTTAATTATTGAAACTCACTTTAATTAATTAATACTATTATTGATTTAAAATAAGCCAAACTTCAATTACACTATAGAATAATTTTATGATATTTTAATAGTTTGAAAAGAGTCTACCCAACCACTCAAAAACTCCTTTAGCTGAATTGAAAGTCTACTAACTCTTAAAAAAAAGACACTTGCCTACCAAATTCATTGCTAATTTATTGACTTAATTAAAATGAAATACCATGATCCGTTAGAATTCATATAGCTGATTCTAACTTATTTGAAATTCAATTACTCTTTTTATTTTTATTTTTTAGATATAATAATGATTTTGGATTGTATTTACATGAAGTAATATATGATCAATAAAAATTCATATAACGAACTTTCACTTACTTCGGATTGAGGTGTAGTTGATGTAGCACTATTCAAGATGTAGTTGGTGCACCTAAAATAAAATATACAATGAAATAATTTTATGATATTTTAGTAGTTAAAGATACCAATAATGTTCTCCTCCTAGAATCTCTCTTGAAAGAGCTTATTCAACTAGGGAATCTAAAGTCACATTACGAGTTCGAGTTCACGTGAATTCAGTAATAAAAAAAAATTAGAGTTTTTATTTGCCAATAGATTGAATCCGCCCGATTCTATCAATAATCGGATTCATTTTGCTCTCTTTATTTTTTCTAGCATGTTTTGATAATACGTTATTGTGCCGAGTCTATTGAAAACAACCTCTTTATTCCACAGAGGTCTGAATACATTCAATCCTCTCCAGACCCAAGATTACAATGAATATGTTCATGTATCTATAAGTATTTAATGGTAAACTCACAATAGTAACTTAGGTCGTTATAGAAACTCATAAATTTTAAATTCTCCACGATATTCAACCACTCAACAACCACCTTTATCACAAATAAGTCCAAAAAAAGGGAACATATATAATTAGGTACATACATGAAATGCCACCAGCTGACCATTCACAATAATGTTAAACATCACAAATTTGATAACTACACATTAATATTTATATACAAGTTGTAATTAACTAAACCTATTGGAGAACCAAAAGGCTTTGATGATCAAAGACAAATTACAATTATTTGTTTGGTAAAAAAGAGTTAGACATGTCTAATTACAGATGAACTCAAGGATACACAGCCTTTCAATCGTTCAAGAATCGCGTTCCGACTGACTAGTCTTGAATGGAGAGTCAGTGGAAGGCCTTCCTTGATGCATTCGTCGTACTTCTCTAGAGCAGAAACAATGTCTGTGAAGTCTGGCCTCTTCGAGGGGTTCGCTGCCCAGCAACGTTTTATGAGGTGTGCCAGTGCTGGTTGACAACTGGCTGGCAAAGGTGGTCGTTCGTTCTGTAAATTAGTGAAAAAACTATATAAAACGGAAGAATATAGAATAAAAATGATAAAAACAGTTCAATATATCTATTAGCTCTGTCAGGCAATGGACAAGTTAGCTCTATTAATGTGTAGAGGTCCAGTGGCAGAGCTATACTAGATCGAAGGGTGGTCAGTTGAACACCCTTCGTTGGAAGATTATACTTCGTATAGAGAAAATCATGCCACATATAAAGGTACAAGAAATCAGTACTAGGACCTCCTCCTTTTTGATTTCTCCATAACATTTCGAAGATGAATTCTCTCATTATTATCGAAAATTTGGAAATAATCCTGTACCGAATTTAGGATCATTGTGTTTCATGCAACGTCCTATATTTGGAAACACTTAAACCTCCATGGACACTTCATCATGCACGCTTATGCGCCCCTAAAGGGGACACAAACCATCATTAAATAGTGAAAGGAAACTATTGCTATGTATCGGGAATCTGGAGTTTTATTCCAAATGAGTGACCTCGTGTGTCATAGAGAAGAGAGCATTTGATAATTAAGCGATGCTTTTGTAATAATGCTGTGTCCAAGCATGCCTTCCCACATCATATACATCAAGAACTAGGAGCAATAATGAGAAAAAGAGCATTTCAAAGTCCTATGTTGCTCGGACTCTCCAAATGTTGATACACCCGTGTCTGACACTCCAAAATGCACTAGTTTTGGAGGATCTGACACGCAGTCAGTAACATTTTGAAAGAGTCTGAACAACAAGGTTTTCAAACTTTTCAGATATATTAATAGCCAATATCTTCTTGAGAGATTTTCAGCATGTGAAACACTCTTATTGTGTGAAGAAGTCATGGTTGAAACAACTTTATCTCTGAAGAACCTATTGTACAACGAACTAGAGTTCAGCTCAAGGATGAGAAGAAAACGAGTTTCTCTGGTTACTCATCAAAGGACGGCATAAGAAGGGGTGCACAAAAACTGTTCTGAACAATACATATTTTTTGGCTAAAAGTACTAAATAATGTCATCTGTCCAACAAGGTGCTTAGTATGCTTCCTCTACTTGTAACTTACAACGGGCAAAATTTAGGGACCCCGGTCATCAGGTAACAAAGTAAATGTTAAAATGGAGGTCACTTTCGTTCTTAGCGAGTTAATCAAGCATAGGACGAGGAAGAACTGTTCTTGCTAATAAGTTCATCAAATTTCCATTGAATGGGAAAAGGAAAACAAAAATATGTCCAGAAGTCTAAAAGGAAAGTCAACCAGAAATTCAGTTATTAGAGAATCAGCTTTAGAACCTAACCTTCTCCGCAACAGTAAAAGCGGCTTGCACAGGTGTCATTCCTTGAAATGGCAACAGAGCTGTTGTGAGCTCCCAAAGCACAATTCCAAAACTATATACATCAACTTTGCGAGTATAAGGTTTTTCTTTAATCATCTCTGGTGCCATCCAACGGTAAGTTCCCATATTTCCTTTGGCTTCCCGGCACTGTGTTTCAAGACATGATGTCCCAAAATCTGCAACCTTGACACGCATTTCGTCATTCAGAAGCAAATTACTTGATTTGAGGTCTCTATGGATCACCCCTTGTGAATGAAGATATGCCATTCCTCGTGATATGTTGAGAGCTAACCTCAGAATAGTTTCTATGGAAAGTGAATAAGGCTCTTTCTTGTTGAGATACATCCTCAAAGTTCCTTGTGACATGTACTCCATAATGATACAGTACACGGGAGGCTTTTTACAAGCAGCAATGAACTGTAGATAAAGAAGATATACTGTAAGAAAAAAATTATCATTTCACAGTAGATTATGCATCAGCAGGAGCTGCAAAAATTTACAGAATCCAAATTGATAGTCTCATTAACAGAAACAAAACTTTGGACCTAGCCTCATCCGTTCCTTTGGACCAACCTCCGTGGACAAACCTTGCGGAGGAACCCTTAGGTTTTCGGGGCATTGAATTTGTGCCAATGTTGGACAAAAACAAAGCTAAAAACTTGAAACATCCCACACAACAAAACTACTCAATGAACAATATTTTCTTTTGTACTGCCAGTGCCCGTCTGGGAAGCTTAAATAATCAAAGATCATTCTTCCTTATGAATTACACTACGAGTCAAGGATCGCAAATTACACAGAACTTGATCCATTTTTCTCGGGAAATGCAAAGAGTTAATCACTTCCTGAATTAGTTTCTGGCTGCTTCCCTAACTAATGCCATCAATTTTTCAGACGTTTTCACTTTCATCTCCAGAGTACTTCATCACCTGCTAGGCAGAGTTGGAGTAAGTGTGTGTTGGTAACGAGACTCGTGCCTACTTGCCCACCTATTTCATTTTTGTCTTTTTGATGTCGCTGATGGTCTTAGACAGCATATTAATTTTGACAAATGAAGATAAAAGAGGGAAGATGAATTTGAAAAAAACCTCCTAGAGACGGAATGCGGGGAACTTCACTGGATTCAGAACAAGTCGTAAAATTTATTATGTTTCTGCCTTTTCAAGCATTTTGTCCAAATATTCAAGCTGAAGATAAGCTAGCCATCAGAGAAAGTAAGTATTTAGAACAACGGAGAAAATACACACGAAGGAGTGCGTTCCTTAATAACGAAACAAACACTAGACATCAATGTTTTTGTGCTAAGAAGAACCATGTGTTACTACTAACAGGTTATGTCACAATTCTCTAGTTATTTTTGTAGCATATTTAGTTAGTCAATTCTTTTTGAAATACAGTTATAAAATGAACACTTAGCTTCCACAAGGGGTTGGGAACTGGAAGTGTTTAATAAGGTTAGTAAAGAACTGTAAAGCTTATGGATTCTAACAAGAATCCATAGCCAAAGCTCTGTTAGAGCTCAAGAATATGCAGAGAGAATGCAGAGAAAATATGCAGAGAGAATACAAAACAATTGAAAGGGAGAGAGTCTTCTACATTCAGCTTCAATATCACACAATACATCACTTATATACAACTAACTAAACTAACTACTTTGTAACTAACTTTGTAACAAAC
This sequence comes from Solanum chilense, assembly GCA_032847665.1. NCBI lineage: Eukaryota > Viridiplantae > Streptophyta > Magnoliopsida > Solanales > Solanaceae > Solanum > Solanum chilense. The sequence goes on along the minus strand of CM064973.1, from coordinate 6,545,966 downwards.
TTGTAACTAATCCTTCTTAGCTATAATCAAGTATGTAATCCTCACCATAATGTACTATATGCTTCAATATATTTTCAATGTATATCAATGCATTTGTTTAACTCTTTTACACCCTCCCTCAAGCTAGGAACTATGAAGATATTCTTCATTCCTAGCTTGGATACAAGATGTATATGAGAATCTCGTCCAAGTGCCTTAGTGAATATGTCTGCAGGCTGTTCAGATGATGTCAAGTGTGTTGTACTAACCAATCCTTCTTGTATCTTTTCCCTCACGAAATGGCAGTCTATATCTATGTGTTTTGTTCTCTCATGGAACACTGGATTAGCTGCTATTTGAATTGCAGAAGTACTGTCTGAATACAATGGCACAGGAAGATTAATCTTGATTCCAAGTTCATCAAACAAACCAACAATCCAAACGATCTCAGCAACTGTAGATGCCATTGCTCTATATTCTGCCTCTGCTGAACTTCTACACACTGTCACTTGTTTCTTAGATTTCCAAGATATAGGTGAGCCTCCATATTGTACCAAGTATCCTGTAATTGATCTTCTACTATTAATGCATGCACCCCAATCAGCATCACAGAAAACTTGCAAATCATTTCCCCCTGTTGATGCCATCAAGATACCAAGTCCTGGTTCTGATTTCACATATCTAACCAGTCTCATTGTAGCCTCCATATGTGAAGTCTTTGGAGAGTGCATAAATTGACTTAAGCACTGTACAGCAAATGATATATCAGGTCTAGTAGTTGTGAGATACAACAACCTCCCAATTAACCTTTGATATCCTGTAGGATCTTTTAATGTTTCATCATTGCATGTAGATGAAATACTAGCATCAAATTCAACTGTAGTAAGTTTTTGATTCAATTCCATTGGAGTTGAAACTGGTTTGGCACCTGCCAACCCCATGTCTGATATAAGCTCTAAAGCATACTTCCTTTGATGTATTAGAATTCCAGCATCACTTCTAGCAAATTCCAGCCCAAGAAAGTATCTTAGTTCTCCCAAATCTTTGATCTTGAAAGCTTGTTGTAATCTCTCTTTAGTTTGCTGAATCATTACTGGATCATTTCCTGTTAATAACAGATCATCTACATATATAAGAACTATCATAATCTTGTCCTGTTTTCTCTTTGTGAACAAAGAATAATCTCTTGTGCTTTGATGAAATCCTGACTCAATCAAGGTATGTGTAAGCTTGATGTTCCACTGTCTTGATGCTTGTTTCAGGCCATAGAGTGATTTTAGCAATTTACACACTTGATTGTTTCCATTTCTATTCTGCCTTCTACTAAATCCTTGAGGCAATGTCATGTATACCTCTTCATAGAGATCTCCTTGTAGAAAAGCATTGTACACATCCATTTGATGAATGTGCCAATGTTTGGCAGCTGCAAGTGAAATCACAGACCTTACAGTAGCCATTTTAACCACTGGTGAGAATGTCTCTTGGTAATCAAAACCTTCCTTTTGATTATAACCTTTGGCCACCAATCGTGCCTTGAATCTTTCTACACCACCATCTGAATTATACTTCACCTTGTAAACCCATCTACAACCAATGGCCCTCTTGTTCTTGGGCAAATCTACTAATTCCCAAGTCTGATTATCTTCTAGAGCTTTTATTTCACTTTGCATTGCATCCACCCATCTAACATCTTGTATAGCTTCTTCATAGGTAGCTGGCTCCTTTTCAACTGAGAACTTTGAAATGAAACTTTGATACTTGTTAGACAACCCAGAATAATCCAGTACTGAAGTTATTGAATACAAACATCTGTTAGTCCCACTTGTAGTAATATAGTCCTTATGCCAGATTGGAGGCTTGACACTCCTAGCAGACTTTCTTATTGTAGGAACATCCTGATGGAGTGACACTTGTTGATCAATACTATCTGAACTAGAATGAGAGATAGTGGGCTGTGTCACTATAGTGGTCATTTCATCATAATTGAACAAGTCTGTATTGGGAACAGGATCAGCTGATGATGTAGAATTATCTTTGAAGGGAAACACAGACTCAACAAAGACTACATCTCTATTAACAAAGAATGTTTTACTCTCTAAATTGTACAATTTGTAGCCCTTTTGTGTAGTCTCATACCCCACTAAGACAGATTTTATTGCTCTAGGACTAAACTTGTCTTGTTTAGTAAGATTAGTAGCAAAACACAAGCAGCCTATCACTCTTAAATGATCAATAGAAGGAAGCTTGTTGTATAGTTTCTCAAAAGATGATACACCACTCAAACTAGTGGAAGGCACTCTGTTGATCACATACACTGCAGCTTGAACACACAAACCCCAAAATCTATCTGGAAAACCAGCCTGAAACTTAATAGCTCTTACTGTCTCCAGAATGTGTCTATGTTTTCTTTCCTACACCATTCTGTTGAGGTGTATATGGACAAGAGCTTTCATGGATAGCACCATGTGACTTAAGAAGTTCATTGCAATTAGAATTAAAAAACTCAGAACCATTATCTGTCCTTATCTTCTGAATCTTTTTGCCAAACTGAGTTTCAACTTCTGTAAAGAAATGCTTTAACAAACTAACAACATCTGATTTCAATCTCATTAGAAAAATCCATGTCCATCTTGAATAGTCATCAACAATAGTAAGAAAATATCTCATTCCATCAAAAGTTTCAACTCTATATGGTCCCCAAACATCCAAATGAACCAGCTGGAAAACATTTGTTGATCTACTAGTACTGTTAGGAAAAGGCAGTCTAGTTTGTCTAGCAAGTGGACAAACTTCACAATTATGCAGTACAAATTTACTACCAAACTTATTTAAACTGGGAATTTTTCTGATTACACTCATAGGTACATGACACAGCCTTTGATGCCAAACAGTAGCTTTGTCTTGTACTGCTGTTAGACATTTCTGAGGCACATCTGTTACTTGAGTATCCACCATGTATAAACCATCTCTTTCTTTACCAGTCACCCTCACCTTCCCAGATGAGAGATCCTGAAAAACACAGTAATGAGGGAAGAAGGTGACACAGCAATTCAAATCTTTAGTCACTTTTGAAACAGACATAAGATTGAACTTGAAATCTGGAATACATAACACTTGTCTAAGCATATCACCTTTTCCTATAGGACAATCTCCAATGTGAGAAACCTTTGTAGAATCTCCTGTAGGTAACTGAACACTACCTGCATTTTCTATCAGTCTTTCACAATGTAAATACTTAGCATCATTTATCATATGATGTGTTGCACCTGTATCAACTACCCACTGTAATGAATCATCATTAGATAAGTAAGAGTTACCTGCCATATTAGCTACACAATGTGTATCACCCACTGTTGTTTCATTCAACATTTGAATGAGTTTCTGATGTTGTTGTGGTGTAAACATTGGCATTGCCATCATCCCAGATTCTGCAGCTGGATGAAACTCCTTTTGAGTAGGCTGTGGAGCATGTTGATGGATGGATGACTCCTCATAGATTGAGTTCCCTGCAACAACTGTGTCTCTCTTTCCTTTAAACTCTGAAGGATATCCAATAAGTTTGAAACAATCCAGCTTTACATGCCCAGTTTTGTGACAATGATCACACTTCAATAGTTTGTTACAATCACTTCTCATATGCCCCTTCATGTGACAATAATCACAGAAGGCATTAGGATTGTATGGCTTCTTATTCCTAGAATTAGATCTTGATGTATACATTGCTGTAGGATTTAAATTTTCTGGCATTGACCTACTTAAATTTGCTGCTAGTTTCTGACTTTCATCTTGACTTATCATGGCATAAACTTGATTAATGCTAGGAAGTTGATGCATCAGCAGAATTTGACTACGAGCCTGAGCATAACCATCATTAAGTCCCATGAGAAACTGCAACATTCTCTGATATTGTAGATGCTCAAAAAACTCTTTAGACTTAGGACAATTACAAGCTGGTGGTGGCATGATGCTATCATATTCATCCCAAAGATCTTTGAGTCTTGAGTAGTATACTGAGATAGAAGACACACCTTGAACAAGTGTGAAGATCTCCTTGTGTAGCTGAAACACACGAGAACTGTTGATCTTGTTGAATCTTTCTTTTAGATCTCCCCAAATCAAATGTGTATCTGAACAGAAAAGAACACCACTGTGTAGATCTTTACTCACATTGCACAGAATCCATGAAACAATAATGGCATTACATCGATCCCACAGTTGAGCCAAACTCCCTGAAAACTGATCTCGTTTCACTGTTCCATCAATGAATCCTACTTTGTTCTTCCCAAGCAAAGCTAATTGCATTGCTTTGCTCCACAAAGTGTAGTTATCTGTTCCTGTAAGCATGATTCCAATGTTGAGTGAGCCAGGTGAATCTGATGGATGCAAGTATAAAGGATGAAGATGATCAATGGTCGTGGATGCCATTGATGTTCCTGTGATTTCCCCTGCTGAATCTCCAGTAGAAACCATCGAATTAACAACTCTATTTTCTTGTTTACAGATTACAGAATCAGTAGCTCTGATACCATGTAAAGCTTATGGATTCTAACAAGAATCCATAGCCAAAGCTCTGTTAGAGCTCAAGAATATGCAGAGAGAATGCAGAGAAAATATGCAGAGAGAATACAAAACAATTGAAAGGGAGAGAGTCTTCTACATTCAGCTTCAATATCACACAATACATCACTTATATACAACTAACTAAACTAACTACTTTGTAACTAACTTTGTAACAAACTTGTAACTAATCCTTCTTAGCTATAATCAAGTATGTAATCCTCACCATAATGTACTATATGCTTCAATATATTTTCAATGCACATCAATGCATTTGTTTAACTCTTTTACAAGAACTGTCTTGCATAGTACTAAATGCAGGGGGGAAATATCTATACTATTCCGACAACAAGACTACAAGGAAACATGAGACAAAAGAACACTTTTTTCCATCTGCCTAAGTCTTAGTGGGAAGAATTACATAGGAATCTATGCTACCGAGAGAAAACAAGTACACTGTAGACAGTGGCGGAGCCAAGAATGTTAACATGGGGATTCAAAAGTTTCAATCTTCCAACCTAAAGTAAGTTAAGCGGATCCAAAAGTTTGTATAAATACTAAAAAAAATTATGTTTGCTCTAGTTGCGCTTTGAATTTATGTGACACTTTATGCTTGACGAGAGCCAATTTGAATAATTTTCGACTTAAAATTCAGATATTCAAAAACTATGTGAAAAGTACTATAAATTGCAATTCTTCTCGTGCCAATGTGATGAAAAAGAACATTTTAGTATATGTTTGTCAAAGTTAAGCAAGAAGTGTTACATAAATTGAGACAGCGAGTACAGTTTCCTGACCCTTTCACTATAGGAGGGTGTGCAAGGCAGCCTGGATGTCACCCTCGCGCAATAAAGACACATACAAGTAAACATGATACACTACGAAAAGAGCATAACTATCATTACAAGTAAACACGATAATAGATCATAAAAATCATCATTCTGTAATGTAAAGGAACTGCAACCTGCACAATGTTGAGATGATACAAACGCGAAAGCAGACGAACTTCAGACTTGAATTGTTGTTCAAGCTTAGCTCTAGTTTCCTCCTTATGAGTTGGAATCCTCACCATTTTCACAGCAACTGCTCTTTGCTTGTAAATTCCTCTATAAATCCTGCTATGTGCACCAGAAGCAAACTTATTACCTATAAACAACTGAGACAAATCAGCAGTCCATTCTTCTTGATCCTCTTTACAAACTTCCCAACTTTCAACATTATCAGACTCTAATATCATTGACCATGACTCTAAACTATCAAATCTTTTCTTATCCATTGTTTCCATATCACAAGAACTCCACTGAGTTCTTGAAGATGAAGAAGGCAATTCTAATGTTTTACTCTTAGACCTTCTTAGCCTAAAAGGATAAAAACAAGTAGCCATGGAAAAAAGACCCAAAAAATACAGCTCCTTTTTTTAGAAAAGTGTCAAAACTCAAAACACACTTTCAGAAGGTGATTTTTCTTCTGAATGTGTGATTTGATTTCAAAAAATGCATGAACTGATTCAGAAACATGAGTTCTAAAGGGTAATCTTAAATTCATGAATCTATCAAACAAGAACCAAAAACAAAGACAACCATTAATCCACACACCAAGAAAATGAACTTTCAATTACAGAAATCCTTGCATGATTAAGTTAAGGAAAGTGAAATTCCAAGCCCATGGGAACCAAAGATTACAAGAAACAACTATGAAAAAGGAATGAATTATGAAGAAAAGGCAAAAGGGGTTTCATTGTAACAAAAACAGAAAGATAAATAGTCATAAAAATGGAGTCTTTCTTACTAAAGTTCACAAACTAAGGTAAAAGGGGTTTCACAAGGTGACTAAAACCAAGATCAATAGTCATAAAAATAGAGTCTTTTCTACTAAAAATACAAAAACTGAGTTCAATAGTCATAAAAATGGAGTCTTTTTTCACTAGAAGTTACAAGAAACAACTATGTAACAGGAATAGATAATGAAGACAAAACAAAAGGGGTTTCAAGGTGACAAAAACTGAAAGAAGAATAGTCATAAAAATAGAGTCTTTTTTCAAGAAGTAGTCTGTGAGAGTGGCAAGACTCTTTTGCAATAGTCATTTTGGGAAAAGTGAGTAAGTTTGGTGTTTTTTGGGGCAGAGAAAGATGAATGTCAAAGCACTGATTTCAGGGAAATCTCGTGAATTCTTGGTTCAAAGCACTGATTTCAAAACTTTGACAGAGAGGAAGAAAGAGCCAAAAAAAAAAAAGTTTCCCTTTTAAAAGTGGCCACATTGTTAATAGTCACAAAATTTTAGAAAAATCATATATTATTATACGCATTAAGCTTTAAAGTGTAAAGTTAAATTATTCTTTTGCTCCTATACTAAATTAAAAAGTAATAAAATATTTTATCCAAATATAAATTAAATATCTAATTAAATAGTAATATTGAATTACACAATAGAGGAGCAAAACGAGAAGTTCAGTAGTCTATTCAATTACTATGTGTGAAACAACCAAATAGGATGAACACTAATAAAGTTTCAATTAATATAGAAGTTGAAACGTATTTTGCTAATTATGAGAAGTTGAAAGGGATCAAATTAAGTAATTGAGGAATATCAAAGAGTTTTTATTAACAAATATTCAAGACTACACTATATCAACATACTCAATATTAGTCATTCAACACAAGCTTCCATTGTTAAGTGGGTACAAAAATGTCTTTTAATTTTCAGGTATAATCTTATTAAGTCTAGATTTTTCCGTTTGATTTGCTAACTTCATTTGAATGATAACTTTTTAATTTTTTTAATAGGTAAAATAAATAGCTTGAAAGGTATAATCACACATATCAAAAATTGAATGTTGTTGTACACATATGGTTTGATGCTGAATGATGATCAACTCTCTTTGAAACTCTCTACGCATAGCTTCCCACATAAAAGAAACCATGTTTAAACTTTTAAACTATTAATAATAAATTGAAATTGCAGCTGTTTGCTAGCAAAATATATCACATTTTCTTCAACAAATGTAGCAACTCCAAGTCTTCTCTAACAGTGATGGATAGTAGTTGTAAGCCTGTAAATGTAAGTCTAGGTATATCTGAAAGTTTTTAAGAAAGTAGTTACATTTGTAACGACACACGTTAAGGATACAAGATGACTTTAAGTAACGTCGCATTTTCCCTTTTTAATTCTTTAACTTGATGTGTCTTTCTTGGAAATTTTACTTGTTGATGACTGTCTGTATATTTAATTGCTTATAAATGGGTAAGCTTTGGAGACTTATCTAATGTGCAGTAGATCGAAAATATCGAGAGAACACTCGAAAAAAACATCATAATTCTCCTAATAGTTTATTATATACTTTTTCATTTATTTTTTTTATTAATTTTTATTTGGGATACACGTGCAACGCACGTGCCCGGAGAGGGAACAAAAAAAAGTTAAAAGTTGAATTACCATTTTATCCTACACTAAATAAAATTATTATAAAAATATTAATTAAATATTCTATCATTAATGAAGAAAATCATCATATTCAACACTACATAATAATGTACACATACATGGCATATTTAAATTTTAATAAAAATCAATTAAGTATTTGGGTATACAAAGAGGTGAATTAATATGCTTGCAATTATCATTTATTTCAGCATTTTCAATACTTTAAAATAACTTATCATCTTACTAAATTAATTCAATGTTTGTAAGGTCTTTTCAACTTCCAACTATAGTTATAGAATTTTATAAATAGTCACTTTAGTGAAGCATGGTATATTCATTGAGATTTTCTTCTGGAGTTTCAATACCACATATCCTCTTCTTTTTCATTATTTATCTTTAATGTGTCAATTAAAGGGTTCCATACAAGGGCCGGTAGATATAGTTAAAAATGTTATTGTCATGAATAAATGAAAAGTGTGTGTCTGTTTGTTCAATACTTATGTTGATACCTCTTTTTTTTCCTATTGTTTTTATTTAGTTAGTTACGTTTGAGTATTATTCTATTAAGATGTTTGATGTTTCTGATTTAAAGAAGATTTGGAAGTTGTGTTAATTGCAAGAATGTTATGACTTCGCTAATTTCTTTCATTTTATCTAATAATAATATTTCAATACTCGTGTGAAGTAGGAATCAAAATAAATATGTTGATTTCAGTTCATTTGTGAAATTGTTTTTTAAATAACCCTCATGAGTTATAATTATTATATCACTCTCTAATTAGTTCGAGAGAATAGTATTATGAAGGATCTAATTTCATGTAGCAGTGATAGTTTTATCCATATTAGATCTTAAAATTGTTGAGTCTAAGTCTTTATCTTTATCGTGTCTATGCCGAAAATAAACATTATGAAACTTGAATTTTAATTATCAAAAAGTAGAAAAATAAAGAGTTACAAGATTTAGGAGCTTAATAAATTGCAATCTTTTAGTCTTTCAAACAATTTCAATAATACCAAATTCTTATGAACCATTCACATACAAAAGAAAAAGAAAACATAATTAACAATTAATTAAGTAAACTAAGAATATAATATTACATCATCGTGTGTATATATGTTAGGAAAAACTTAGATTACAATTCTATTCCTACATTAAATTTCAATGTTATAAATTATTTGATAAACTAAATATTGAATAGTAAATCATCATATTAGTACATAAATTAACAATTTATGCACTTTTAGTCAATTTTATAATTAAGAATTTGCGTTTTTTTTATTAAGATATATGAACTTTCAATTGTAAAAACAATGATTTTTTTAGTAAATACCAATAAATTTGAAGTGGAGAAAATATGTCATTTACAAAACAAAATTTATATAAAATATTTTGAGATAAGTTGCACGATTCTGAAACTAGTTAGTTTATATAAACATCATTACAACTTCTATTTAGGGAAACAAGTGAGCACTTTGCCTTCCATCGATAGATTAAGGATTTGAGTCACACTATGAATAGCTAATGGAACACTATGGATCCCTAATGATGGAGTGAAGTGGGGGAATTATTCTTTTTTCGGAAAAAGGAACAAATATATCTTCGATGTATAGTAAATTATATGTAAATATCTTCTGTCATACTTTAGGGATATTGGTGTCGATATCGTCTACGTCGTAATCTTATCTACCGACCAAATAATTATTAAATATCAAATCGACGAATAAAATTTTACCACATGTTCATGTTTAGTCTTCCGTTAGAGTTAGTAGCGGAGCCAGAATTATCAGTAAGGGGTTTTAAAAATTGAAGAAATAGACACACGAAGTAGCCGAAGGAGATTCGACATCTACTACATATACCTAAAAGAATTATTTTACCATCTAAAATAATATAATTTCCGATAAAGGGGGTTCGTTATGACAATGTAGCTCCACCAATAGTTAGAGTGAAAATCATACATGTTTTAATTTTTGAACGGCAAAGGAACCAATGATTTGAGTGTATATTTATTTATTTTTTCCTTTTTTAACTAAAGTGAAGTATACGGAGTTAAGGGGGCTAAGGTCGAACTTCTTTTAGTGTTTTTGTTATTATTATTTCTTAAATCACTATATTTACATAATAATATTAAGTTCAATAAAGAGTCAATGATACATGTAGTTACATCGTCTAATTTAATTTTCCTTAAATATTTAGTAATGTAACTAATACTTATTAAAATTATGTTAGCATGATTTAACACTTTTAAATTATGATTATTTTCATTATGACTTTAAAATATTTATTTTATATGATGATTTCATTATTATTTTTTATTGAATATTTTTGTGTCATCATAATCATCCCTTTGGTTGGACTAAAGAAATATTTGGAGCACAAGTAAATAATATGTCTATATGCAAGCTTTACCAAGAAAAATCCAAAAAAAACTATAAAAATTCGAAGTTTATTAGTTTGGTTTTGACTTATATATTTAAAAATTTGATACAATGGTTTGGTTTGATATTTGAAAAATCCGAACCAACCCGAGCTTGATAAACCCGAAAAAGTCCAAACTTCATTAGTTTGGTTTGGTTTATAAATTTAAAAACTTTACACAAATAATTTAATTTGATATTTAAAAAATTTAAACCAACTCTGTCATGTATATCCCTAAATGGGACAAAAGGATATACCTTGTTTATATTTCTATCTATTTGATAAATTTAGTAATAATGATCATAACGACCCTATTGGTCGAATGGAGCCCATTCCATTCAAGTGTAGATGGTCCATGAAGAATTTGATTGGGCTTGAAAATGAATCTAGGCCCATATCCTAAAGGCTCTTGATATTTTATGGGCTTGAAGGAGGCCCAATGAAATGTCAATAGGGCAAAGTGCACAATTAGTCGATTTTGAGACCCTTATTAAGCCATAGATGAGTTTAATAATCTTATACTAAACTAAGCTCAACTAAAAATTAAAAAAAATTACAGTTTACGATCATGACACGTTCCATATTTTAATTATCTAATGTGTTTTATTAATTGAATTAATGTGATTTTCTATTTATGTTGATTATTTTATTTTGAAAAAAAGGTCTGATATACCCCTCAATTTTGCCATTTGAAGCTGATATATCTCTCATACCGTTATACAAACGGCTCATATATATACTCCTACCATAACAAAATGAGCTCGCATATACCTTTCATTTAATGTGAGTTAAAAAATTAGTTCTAAATTGATATTTTCTACTTTTAATTTTTTTTAAAAATTATTTAGATGTATATATGATTCTTCTATCAAAGTTCAAGGTATATTTAAATTTTTTCATACATAAATTATTTTTTTACTTCTTTTTTATAATTATTTGAGTTTCTTATTCTTATTTTATTTTTTTTTCTTTCATTCCTTAGTTTAAAGAAAAAAATTTAAACTATTTTTTTTGTGTATATTGTAATTTGATTTTTGTATTTGAGGAAAAAAGTTTTGTCATCTACAATAAGTTTTGCCAGAACATTAGTGAAACACACATAAATAAATTTGATTATCAAAATAATAATTCTAAAATATTCACTGAAACAAAAAAGTCAAAAAAAATATATGTTTGATGAGGATGAAATTTACTCATACATGGAATTATATGTTTTAGAAAAAAATAATAAAAATTTAGATTAAATTATTTCATTTCCGTCAGAGGAAAAGGATATTTGTGAGCCATTTTTTTAAAAGTAGGGATATATATAAACCACTTTTTATAACAGAGGATATATCAACTTTAAATGACAAAGTTGAGGGATATATAAAACTCTTTTCCCTTTTGATTTTTTATAAAAGCATAATGAATTTTAAAAATAAACACTAACAATTATAGTCCTACTAATCATTGATATCAATTATTCTATTCTTTTATGAATTCCAAACATAAGGTACAAATAATATATCTTATTCGTAATTCAACTTGCATAAATATACGCAAAGAAAAAATATTTACACATCTTCAGTAATAATATTTTTTTTTATTTGATCACTTGTAATATATTTATTTGTACCTTATGTTTGGAATTTCTTAGAAGATATCCTGATGCTGAGCTTAGAGGTACTGTTAATGGACAGTTTATATATAATACAAATTTTATTGATGGATGCTATATTTATTACACATTTTGATACATTTATTATAAAATGTGTCAACTTCTCACCAAACAAGCATAATATATTTTTGAAAACTATTATAATACATCAATATGACATAACTAATTCACTTTTAGTACATATTGCAGTTTTAATATAATATTGCTATAAATGATAATTAATAAAAAATATCACTAAAATATTTATTAAAAGACACTTATCCAAATAATTTTTCGTTTTAATTATGGTTTCCCCACAAGTTGGTCGTGTCCTTGACATCATTATTTGAAGCATACTATTAGCTCATGTTATTTTATAGAATAAATAGAGTCACGATAATAAGAGTTTTATGTTTTTAAAAATGGAACTATGATTCACAAGTTTATTAGATCAGAGAAATCGATATTATTTTATTTGTAAATAAAACAATATTATTGATCTTAGGTTGTAGATTAAATTGCAATTAATTTCGACCAGGAAGTGTTGTACCTTTTAAATAGGAATTAAACAAACTAATTTGACCATTTCACAATCATATTTATCTAACTAAATGACATGTTAAATCGAGATAAGATTCGAGATTTTAGTTTAATAAGTTTGACTTTAATTTTTTTAATACTAAGTTAAATATATCACGATTCATATAATTATTTTTTTAGATTCAATGAATTTGATTCAAAAACTTATTACGCTTGAGAATTAAAAGATTTTTTATATATATTAATTAGTTAACTTAAGCAAACAAAAGATTATCCTTCACTTGTTGGACATAAGATTTGAAAGTGACTGAAATTTGAAATAACTTATTAAATTGAAAGTTTAAAGATAAAGTAGTATAATTATGCTTCTTTATGTGCTAACTAGCTTTAGGAATGTATTAAATTTAAATTGTTATTTTTTGCTAATTTACTTTTTATCTTTTTATCTATTTTTTATTTTAATAGTAAGATAAATAAATTAACCTTAATTATAATAACAATAATATTTAATAAGTGATACCAACTGTTTTCGATTGATCATTGACTTAAACAAAATTAATCTCATATCATAACCCAAAAAAAGTAATTAGTACATTACTTCATTATTCAATTCAAAGTTTGACATATTTGGGAGACTTTAATTTCAAACTAAGATATCATTAGTCCAATTGCTTTTATTATAATCTAATTTTAAATGATCACATTTTATTTAATAACCTATTAAGACAAAATTAATATTTTTTAGGTTTTCCAAAAAGTCAATTCATTTAATAATAACAAAAAAAAAGGGCTTACAAGTGGCAATTGCTTATTGCTACCGACACAAAAAAATAAAATAGAGAAAACAATTATAAAGACATGAAAAGTAATAAATAATTTTTTTAATAATATAAATATTGAATTAAATAATACCAACCTAATAAATAATTTTAAAATAAATAAAATAATATTAAAAAAATATATATATGTTTAGCAACCTCCTAGATTGGAAAAAGACAACACATGTTGTAGTACAATTTATAGACAGGGACACACATGTCAATATCATTAATCACATGTCTATATTTGTATTTTTAATTCCTTATTTTATTGGTTAATAGTACTTAATTAGAATTAATTAGTAACAATTAAAAGCATGCATGAGGTGAATATACTATATTTAGTTTAATTATGCTTTAATCATTTCTAATCATATGTACTACTACTATAATTAAATTGCATTCCTTGTGATAAGTCAAGTTGATCACCTTTTTACTAGTTAAATATCTTTTTTTCTTCGTTTTAATTATTTGATATTTGAAGTTTATTGATTAAATTAATTTTAATATATGAAACTCTCGGAGTAACTTATATTTGTAAAACACTTAATTTTTTACTATAATGCCCTTTTTTGTTTTTTCTCACCCCTACCCCTATCTCCCTACCCCACCCACCCCCACACTCTCCACTCTCAATTTCATCATCTCCTTTAACTTTTTTTCTTCACTCTCAAAAGCTTAAACACTCACTTTCTGCAAAAGCTTAGCTTTTGGATTTCTCATTCTCTACATTGGGACTTTGGGAGAACAAAAAAAAATGAGTTCTCGAATCGGGTCATACCAGCTGAAAAACGGGTTATTCGTTTCGGGCCGACCCGAACAGCAGAAGGAACGACCCACAGCGACATCTCGTGCTGTTCCGTACACCGGCGGCGACGTCAAGAAGTCCGGCGAGCTTGGGAAAATGTGCGGTATCGACATGTCAGGTGGGGACCAATATACGGACCCACCAACTCTGAAAAAGCCATCTTCGAGGGCTTCATCATCTTCACAGCATAACAGTGGATCCTTAAGATCCGGGCCGAATTCGGGTCAAATGGGTGGTCACAAACCATCCAATTCCGGCCCGATTCCCAAGAAGCCCTCTTCCGGTTCGGGTCCAATCCAGCCAACGGGTCTCATTTACTCCGGCCCGTTGAGTTCCAGCGCTGGTCGGAGGTCCGGTCAGCTTGAACCGACAATTTCGTTCAAAAAAATGGTCTATGGCTCCTCTGTTACTAGCTTGAGTGGTGATATAAAGATGGGTTTCAATGTCTCAAGAGTAGCAATGTGGGTGTTATTCGTGGTGATATTGATGGCTTTAATGGCGGGTGCTTTCGTGATGGCAACCGTGAAAAAATTCGTGATTTTGGTAGCTGTTGGTGCAGCTGTTGCTCCCATTTTGATGATCTTGCTGTGGAATTACGCGTATAAAGAGCGAGGCTTGGTGGAGTTTCTTAGAAGATATCCTGATGCTGAGCTTAGAGGTGCTGTTAATGGACAGTTTGTGAAGGTTACTGGGGTAATTTCAATCGTATCATTTTATTTCTGATTTGCATATGATAATTGCTAAATTTGGTTTGGTGATGTTGAAATGTGTAAACATGTTTTATTAAATATAGTAACGATTTTGTCATTAGGTGGTAGTTCTGGTTTGATTAGTAGGATATATGTTTTGGATGATAGTATTAAGATTGTCATTTACCATATTGTCCTTGGAGGTGATGATGATCATGTGTTGTCCTTGCTAAGCTTTGATTTGAGTAGGGGAAGATTTTTTTTTTATTTTTTTTTTTTATGACAAGGGAAACCCGCAGCCGCAACCCTTTGGGTGCGCACATGGTAAAACCCTCCGCTCCTATGCAGTAGCTCGCAACCCACATAGGAGAGGTAACCTGCACTAGGCAAGGCTGATGTGATGAGCTCGACCCAGAAGGCAAACCCCTTAAGTCACCTAAATCATGCTCAAGGAAGTGTTAATACACATAGTTTTATCGGTTCCTTAAGATTTTTAATTACAATATTGTCCTTGTGGGGGATCTTTGCTAAGCTTAGATAACACATAGTTTTATCGGTTTCTTAAGATTTTTAATTACAATATTGTCCTTGTGGGGGATCTTTGCTAAGCTTAGATTTGAGTTGGAGAAAATTTTTCTTGATTTTGCCTGAAGTCACCTAAATAATGCTCAAGGAAGGTTAAAGCACATAGCTTTATCTTGGCGTTTTAAGATTGTCAATAACCATATTGTCCTTGGAGGTAGCGATGACCATGTGTTGTGGAATCACTTTGATTGTTCTTGTCGGATCTTTGATAAGCTTTGATTTGAATTGTGAGGTAGAATTTTCTGTATTGTTTTTACGTGAAGTCACCTAAATTATGCTTAAGGAAGGGTTAAAGCACATAGCTTTATCTGGTGTATTAGTCTTGCAAAGCATTGACTGAGAGTACTGATCTGAAGTTACTCAATTCTTATTGCGGAAGAGTTGTTTTAGAAAGTGGGTAGATAGGAGTTAGGACAGCATGATGTGGTAGAAGGGGGGAATAAATCGCTAAGTGTACTAATCCACGAGCTAGAAGGTGAGAAGAGGTATGGAAAGGAAAGAAGATAGTTAAGGAAAAAATGTTATGATAAGTGGATATGTACTGGCTTGCTGATATATATACTTCCTATGCAGTTTTAATAGACTTTAGTTATCTTTAAAGACGATACTTGGAGATATATGATGAACAGAATAAGAGGGTAAGAACTACCTTTCTGATATCTTGTATTCTTTTGTTACTTATTCAACAGGGAAATACTTCTTATCTTCTTATAAGTTTATTTGTGCTGCCCTTTCTTTTTTTCTGTTTCTC
Source organism: Solanum chilense (assembly GCA_032847665.1). Classification (NCBI taxonomy): domain Eukaryota; kingdom Viridiplantae; phylum Streptophyta; class Magnoliopsida; order Solanales; family Solanaceae; genus Solanum; species Solanum chilense. The sequence goes on along the minus strand of CM064973.1, from coordinate 6,529,760 downwards.
ATGGCCGTCCTTTAATTGTATGCAGCGTTCAGATTCTAATTATCTCTTTGTTTCCTTTATCCAAAATGTATTTGTTGTTTTTCTCTAGTCCTTCATTGGGATTCCTATCCTACCTAAAACAGGGAGAACTTATACTTCTTTCTTTCTTGCTTTTAACCCTTCTAACCCCTTTAGCCAGATGCCCTCTTTAACCAACATCAAGTTCTGCTTTCACAATAACTTGATAAAATGAATATCTTATTATTGTATTTCTATAACCCCCACATGAGTGGTTTTCTGAAATACACATTTGCCAAATATGATCCAGCCTTTCCACAAAAAGGAAAAAAAAATAAGTAACCAATCCAAAACAGCCCAAAAATTGGAGAACTATTTTTTACGAACGAAGTAAAAAAAGGTGTCAGAGTTAGATTTTAATTTGGTAATCCAATTATTGTGTAACATGTGTGTATATTATGGTGTTTGAGTAAAATCTAGATAAATATGTGTCCCCAAACTTTTCCCATTTCTACGCTATCAAATTATTGCTACATTGAGTGAATCCGTTTTCTTGGACTTCATCTTTGAGTTGCTATGGGAACCATACCCCTCATGAATTGCAACAATGTTGGAAATGGAAGCTTCATTACTAGTGTTATTTAAGGACTTGCTGTATTCAGCTGGACACACTAAGTACTCTCCCTGTACTTCTTATTGCTCCGAGTCTCCAAATATGACTCTCTGTCCTTGCTAATTTGCTCAAAATTTCAGTTTGGATTGTCATACATAATTCACTTCTCTAATAGACACCACAGATATTGAACCTAGGGAATCAGAAACCTACAGTTGTGAACTTCTAATATCCATGTTTCTACTCCAGAAGATGCAAATGAATCTTATGTTCAAGTCATGTTTAATCTTCTTAATCATTACGTATTAAATAATCACGTTTTGATGTTTGGAGTGTGATAGAGTTGACTACACCTGCTAGATTTCTATTCTTTGGAAGTTAGATGGAAATTTATTAATTCTTCTGAACTTTATCGCTGAGAACTTTTAGACCATGTCAAGTCTTTGTGTCTTGTAAAGGTGGAAAAGATCGGACTGTAGTTTGTTACTTTAATATACTTTGTAATGTTCCTTTTAAAGTGTCAATTTAGTTTTTGCATGAATGCACATAGAAACTATATATCTTGTTTTGCTTATGGTGTAGGATGTAACACGTAAACGAAAACTGTTCTAGAAACATTAGAATCCTTACAAGATTAGACGGGGAACACTGTTGTTGTTTGTTCTTTTGCTTCTTCATACAGCCGTAATAGTACATCCTTTGGTGCTATTCTAATGTATATAATCTCTTTAGCTTCTCATTTTGTTTTTAAAAAAATGAATGCACAGATAAAGTTTACCATACCTTATTAAAAGTTTACTATGATACTACCAATGTATTACTTGTAACACATAAAGATCTTGCTTTCCAAATTATGCACACTTTCAAGGATGTTATTTAGGGAGTAATACAAGTTCTATTCTTTTTGTAGGTTGTCACCTGCGGCAGTATCCCTCTTGAAACTTCTTTTCAGCGGTTACCAAGATGTGTTTATGCTTCTACAGAATTGCACGAATACAAAGCTTGCGTTGGAAATTGTGCAAATCCTAGACAGCGTAGCTTTTCATGGGGACGCAGGCATACGGAGGTTGGTTTGTATATCAACTATTTGAGTGTTTCTTGATTTGATCCCAGTACTCAAGTGTCAATTGGTATCAGCTGTCTCTGAATGTTATTTTAAGTACAATAGTTATTATTATATAACAGTGGCATAGATATAGTTATGTTGATACTTATACTATTTCATCCCAGGATTATGTCCTGGTCATGATTCCAAATGTTATGTCTAATGTCTATTGTCTAATAAGAAACTGATATATGTTTCTTGGTAACAGAACTATGTCGGTGATTTCTATATATCAGACTTCCAGACTGGATTAAGAGCGCTGGTTAAGGCAGGCTATGGAGCAAAGGTGGCACCATTTGTAAAACCAAAAACAGTTGTTGATGTAACGAGCGACAGTGAGTTGTCTCCCAATTTCCTAAGATGGCTTGCTGATCGAAACCTCTCAAGTGATGACCATGTAATGCGACTGAAAGAAGGGTAAGTTGAGTTTATTCAGCGAAACTCATGTATTTATTCCAACTTATGAAAGCTTCCCCAGACTAAGGTTCTTGCTGATTGCTTAAAAAATTACAGTTACATCAAAGAAGGGAGCACCATAAGTGTCATGGGCGTTGTAATGCGCCAAGAGAACGTGCTAATGATTGTTCCACCACCCGAGCCTATTTCAATAGGCTGTCAATGGCTCCGTTGTCTTCTTCCAACCTACGTTGAAGGTCTCATCTTGACCTGTGACGATATTCAGGACGGTGATGTTATTCCTGTATAGTATATACTACCAATTTTGATTATTCCCACGAGTTTATGCCATAAGAGTACACAACCGATGGCAGCACTAGGCTAGCGAAGGTGTGCCTTTTTTTCGTTCCTATGCAAATATTCAACTGTATGTAAGATTGCATAGCAGAACAGAAACAGGCAAAACTGTTTTTTTTTTCTTGATGTCTGAAGTTGGTTATTCCTATGTACTTAATGGTGATTTTAGCAGAGTTCCTAAAGGGAAGAGGAGATAAAAAGTATCTTCCTCCTTTGAGCAACTAAGCTTCTTGTGTATGTTGCTAGATTTCATATTTAGTTTGTTTTTAGCTGCATTATGTTTACTTAAATGTCATGTTTATATATGTATATATTTGTCCATAGCTTGCTTTATCTTTTTTTCTTCTGCGGGTGTAACCATTTGGTATTTGAAATTCACTGGTTCTGAAATTTGCACGTTTAAGGCTCGTTAAAGGAGGAAGCGCTCTTTATTATTGGCAATTTATTGGATTGCATTACCAAATTTGTCTCATGTAATGATGAAAAGTGCAGTTTTGGGTAACAATAGATTTGTTGTAATCACGTCATTACCTTATCTTTTTTACGTTGCTTGTACTTTTTGTACGACAAGGGAACACACAACGGCTATGTATAATAGTCCAAACCATATATGAGAGGTAAATCATATCAGACAAGCATCTCTTTACGTCGAGCACAATCTAAAAAGCATGCATGCAGTTTCGAACCTCAGACCGCCCGTATTGCCCCTACAGTTGTATTTATTATTTAATAATTCTATTTTACTCTACTTGCCTTTTTTTCTAATAGTACCTCTACGGTACGCCTTACGTTTTCTCAGTAATATTATAAGTTTATTCTTCATAATATTAGTTTAATAACAATAAAACGATGGAAAACAATATAATCATTCAAAATTTTAAATATTCAGTTCATCAATATAATACGATACGATATGATACATCATGAAATGAAAAGTATCCATAAGAACAAAAGAATACTAACAAACTTTCTATATAGTTCTGACAATTCTTAGAAGCCGCGCGAAATGGCTGTTGTACGGAATAACAGAATCAAGATTCCCTTCACTCCCCTGTGAACTTTTCACCATTTTTTCATATTTTCTTCAAACTAAAAAGAAAAAAAATCATTTTTTTTTTCTTACAATATTTCAAGATTCATTAAAGGGGTTGTAGATAATAGATAAATTTGTAATGGGTAATCGAAATATCGATGATTTCTTGATTCTATATATTTTTGGAATTGCATTTATGGGTATGTTTGTAAGGTGTTTTGGGAGTGTTGGAGTGAACTGGGGTACAATGGCAACTCACCAATTACCCCCAAATAGTGTTGTGAAGATGTTGATAGAAAATGGATTTGATAAAGTGAAACTATTTGAAGCAGATGAAGTGATTTTGAATGCTTTAATTGGTACTGAAATTGAAGTAATGCTTGCAATTCCTAATTTTATGTTAGAGGATTTGAGTTCTAATCCTATAATTGCTGATTCTTGGGTTGAAGCTAATGTCTCTGCTTATGCTTATCCTCATGGAGTCAAAATCAGGTTCATTTTTAAATCAGTTCTTAGTATTCCTTTGCTTTACTTGCATCGAGAGTCTATCGGAACAGGAAAATGTGTACTTGTGTACATACAACGTTCCCCAAATCCCACTTGTAAGATTACACTGGATATGTTGTTGTTGAAGTAGTAGTAGTTCTCCTAGTTGTTGAGTTGAGCTTAAGGGTGTGTTTGCTTGTTTCTTGAAAAATAAGTAGTTTTCTTACTACTTATTTTCTTGTGTTTGTCAAGTATGCAGAAAATATTGTTCGAAAAGCATTTGTATATAATGTAAGCGAACTGTATAGGGTTGGGAGATGGGGATGAAAGCTATGGGGTGAAATGTTTTGGAGGGTGCGGAGGACACAATCAGTGTAAAATGCTTCTTATGAAAAATTTTCCCTTTTTTTTAAAATGAAACACACCCTAAATGCAAAAACATAATTTTACTCAGGATTCATATAGCCGATCCCAACTTATTTGAGCCTGAGTCGTAATTGTAGGCCATAAGAAGATTAGGAGGGGGAAGGATAACATCAAACATGGACTTAAGAGGAATTGAATCCATTGGTGTTGTGTTTGCAACTTCAAGTAATCTCATTTGCTCTATAAGTTAAGTTTTGTTTGAATTTCTACATAGCATTTCTCAAATGAATGTAGGTATGTAGCAGTGGGAAATGAGCCATTTCTCCGAACGTACAACGGGACGTACCTGCAGTACATATTACCAGCACTGAAAAATGTTCAAGAAGCCATCAACAAAGCTGGATTAGGGGCAAAGGTGAAAGCAACTATCCCTTTCAATGCAGACATTTACTTCTCCCCCGAGTCAAATCAGGTACCCTCAGCTGGTGATTTCAGGCCAGAAGTGCGCGATTTAACTCTCCAGATTGTTCAATATCTGTATTCGAATGATGCCCCTTTCGTTGTCAACATCTATCCTTTCCTCAGTCTATATGGGAACATCTACTTTCCATTAGACTTTGCTTTCTTTGATGGCTCAAACAAGCCTGTCAGAGATGGAGATAATGTGTACACGAACGTGTTTGATGCCAATTTCGATACACTTGTATGGTCGTTGAAGAAGGCTGGTTTCACTGACATGAAAATCGTAGTAGGAGAAGTAGGTTGGCCAACAGATGGAGACAAGAATGCTAATATCGAAAACGCAATGAGGTTTAACCAAGGATTGATCAAACATTGTTTGAGTGAACAAGGAACTCCTGCAAGAAAGGGCAAGAAGATAGAGGTTTATTTATTCAGCCTTATTGATGAGAATGCTAAAAGCATTGCTCCAGGTAACTTTGAGAGGCATTGGGGAATGTTTGAATTCGACGGGAAGCCTAAATACGAGCTAGATTTATCCGGGAGGATGCAGAAGGACAAAGGTCTGGTTGCAGTAGAAGGTGTAAACTATATGCACAAAAGGTGGTGTATACTTAAACCAGAAAACGCGGTAACAGATTCAGATAATGCAGAAGACTTACCAAAAAACATCGATTACGCGTGCAGTCTTTCAGATTGCACGGCTTTGGGATATGGCTCGTCGTGTAACCATCTTAGCACGGAAGGGAATGCGTCCTACGCTTTTAACATGTACTATCAGCTCAAGAATCAGAACAGTTGGGACTGTGATTTTGATGGCCTAGCTGTGGTGACTGATGAGGATCCATCGGACGATAGATGCCAATTTCCGCTGATGATTGCTGTTGGTCACTCCCTGGAGATGCTGTTGCCCAAGAAGCTGTTGTATGTCTTACTTGTTGCTATTCTCCTCTTGATGGGATGATCAGTGAATCTTGTTCCTTGTTTTTTCTCCTAGAGACAAGTCACTTTGAGAAAATACATCAGTAAAATTCAGTATGTTAAAAGTAAGTCTCATTCTAGTTATTGATAACTATCTGTTGCTCAGACTCTATATTTTGGTGATATAGCTTTCGAATAATTTCGTCTCACAAATTTTAGAGTCAATTCTGGCATTTAGGGGCCAATTTATAGATATTAGACAATTTTCGTAGTTTTTCTATGATATGGCTTTTGAACGATATCTGTGAAACCTTAACAGAACCCTCTGTAGGGAATTGGGGGAGTATTACGTAGAGTCTAGCAGTTTTTGTAGTCCATTTTGGACATTTAGGAGTCAATGTACATGAATTAAGCGATTTTTTTAGTTTTTCGTGTATTACGTAATGCTCCTCAGATCATTTACCTAATGCTCGTACAAGAGAAAATATACCTAGAAAAATGATGGGACTGTACGTAATGTTTCCCAATTCATTGCGGAGGTCCTTACAAAAGTTTTTTTATAAAAAAATTGGGTGCTCCGAGGCGTCAAATCCACTGGCTAATACACACGAAAAATAGGTAATTTCTAAAAGTCGGCTCGTAAGTGAGAAAATATGCGTGAAAAAAATGGTGGAATTGTACGTAATGCTCTCCCAACACATTATAATATAAGTACTCAAAGCTTTTTCAGAAGAAACCTCCCGAGCACTACAAGACAAAAAATCAATGGGCTAAAATGACGAGACTCTACGTAATGCTCCCACAACTCATTATTATGGTCCTCATAAACAATTTTTAGAAAAACCTTACTGGCGCCACAACGCGCCAAATCCACGGACTAGCCTATGAATATTTTGTGATCAGACATTTGCTTTGCATAACTTTTACAGAATCCTCTATAGGGGAGTTTTAAAAGCCGAGTACTCTACCGTTGAGTTAGCAACCCGAAGAAAATATCGAAAGGAGGAATAGTATATACTTTGTCACAATTTTAAAAGTCCATTTTGGACATGTAGCCTAACGTTTTCTCATGAGATTTTCGATTTGCTAAAAAAGGATATTAAACAATGATCTAAAAGGTCCATAAACTATAAGAGACATAAAAAGAAAATAATTAACTATAGCAAAAAATTACTTCAATCATTTTAGATAGAAAATCAAAACACATAAAAATGATCAAACTTTGATTAAATTACAAACACATTAATGAATACTTAATACAATTAATATTACGCTAAGATAGGAAATTACTCCATATATGAAATTTTCCCTTTTTTATATGATAAGTAAAAATTCATTTTAAAAAATAATTGACAAGTGGAGATGAACTTTAAGTATTGTTTTTATAATATAGCATATTGTATATAATATCATACATCCATAATTTGGATGATACATCTATCAGAAAAGTAGAGTATGAAGTAGAGCAACTATAAAAAAAAAATAGAATAAAAGATGAAAATGATTATTAATTAATAAATAAAGATAAAAATGAAAAGAAAATCATAAAATAACGATGCAATCATATCAAATTGATCATTAAATAAAACGGATCTTTTTGTCGTTACCTGACGACGGTTTAAAACAATATGATGCAATAGTATTTAAGCAACAATCAAAACAAACATCGTATTTAAACTGATAGTACAATACGATACAAACGAAACAACTATCCAAACAAGGAGAGAAAATACATTTAGAGGTAAAGGAAAATGAAATTGATTCAAGTGAATTAAATTTCTACGAAACATCTTTTGGGATTTTGATTTTTTACTTTTATTAGGAAGTTTTTTTCCTCCTCTTTTTTCTCTAAGGAATTTGTTTCCCTAGAAACAATATTTTCTAAAAAAATTGACCAACCAAGCACACCCTAAATTAAGAATAATAATAACAGATTACAAAAACTGTAACTGCCAATTTATCACAACTTTGAAGTAAATGAAATATGGATTCACCACAGTGCAAAGAATGCACAAATTTCAGTAAATACCTCAAAAGATAAAACTAACATTCTGAATCATCATTCATCTAAAAAAAAAATAAAAAAAAATTAAGAGCTTTTTATTCATAAGGATTTCTGAAGCTCTTCAGAAGCTCAGGAATGTCATGGCTAAGCATATCATCCACAGCTTGAATCATTCTAGGCTTCAATTTTTCAAAATCAGTGATGTTATAATGACCCAAAACTTCCCTAAAATGATCAACACTCGGAAAATCGCCTGCTGGTAAACGAAACGCTTTCTGGACCTGTGTCACAAATGTACAATGAATGTTAAGCATATATCTGAAATGTAAAAGAGTTCCCTCAAGTGTGTTGAGCAGTAGACCTTTTCGAATTCGTTTTCAAGATTCTGAATGAGCTTCTGTTGTGTTTTGGACTTGCCCATCAGTGCTGGCATCTCCTTCTTAAGATGGCCCATAATGTAGGCATGTATCTTAGCTGCTCTTGCACGTTTAACAAATTCATTGATCTGAAATAGTACAAAAGTTGTATGAAGAATCGTAAACCATCTGGTACACAATGTTGATCAAATAGAAATGTCAATCGACAAGAAGAGGTGATCTTACTCGACGGTCACAAGCCTTCTTTGGGATATCTATCAAGTCATCAAGAAGGTCATCTTGTTCTTTCTCGAAAAGACCCTTCCCCATAGGACCAACAGCTTCTTCATTAACTGGTTTATCGTTGAAAGAGCTGCAAAACCAAAAGTTGTGAGAACTTATTAGACACGATGCACAAAAAGGTGTTAGCTATGAACTTAGTTTCATTTATTTGACAATTGACATGCTATCCAGTGATGTAGTCACTTAAGTCAAAACATAGACAACTATAGAAAGAAACACCTTTCTCTTACCCTATATAGACTCGCACAACTTCAGGTGTGTTCAGAACTTTCCCCAGAGACCACATCAATGCACCATAAACTCTCATAAGCTTCCATTAATAAAAGAGAAGGTGAAGAAACTTTTAGCACCAAGACAAATCATTTTTATGAAGTAGAAAAAAGCAAAGAGAGACGCGTGCATTGATAATCCTCATATCTTACTTGTTGTGTATCAACTTGATCTGCCTTGTTTAATACAACACGGATCTTGTCTTCATGGCCTTTCAAAGATGATATAACTCGTTTGAATTCATCACTAATATCAAGTTTATGTGGGTCAAACAAGAGGAGTATCATGTCACATTTTGCAGCAAACCATGAAATGACACCAGTAAAATCGTAACTCCTCTGTGTCCTTTGCTTCTCTCCGGATAGAACTCCAGGAGTGTCCACAAATGAAATATGGTCAAGGAGCTATTAAGGAATAAACATAATTAGATAAATAATTAAATTATGCTTCGTTTATACGACAAAAGTAAAAGAAATTGCTAGATGTTGACTCACAGAATGTGGCAACTGGGAGCACTCAAATTTTGACAAAAATGCTCCACCAAACTTTGTCAAATCAGTGAATGGCATCTCGGCGTGAACAGCAATAGTGTTGCCAGGAATGCTCCTTTCATCTGGACCAGACTGAGCAAAAAATAACTGTAAGGCACTAAAATGAGAACTAGTACCTTAAACAAAGTACTATTAAACAATCAAATTGCATCGTTGATGTAATGCCGTGAAAATCTCATTGGAAAGGGAAGACTGTAAAGGACTATATAAGTGTTACAACAACAACTACTACTATTACTACAATGAGCATTAGGAGATAGTATCTTTAAAAACGGTATACGACATGGAACAGTTATTATTCCCTATTTACCGTAACCACAATAAATCTGTCGGTTGTTGGCTCTGGTCCGATATGTGCACCTATTTCAACCAAAAGAGAGAAGAAAAGAACAAACATTAGGTAATTACTGGCAAATAAAATAATAATAAGAAATCTATAAACAAAAATAAAAAACGAAAATCTTTTTTTTCTCCAAATTCTTCATTCCTGGGAAGAGGAAGAAGCAGATAGGACAAAGGCATTCTCTTTCCGTCCGCTCTTCCCAAAGTGAGCGAAATGCATGTAGAGATCCGTAAGTACAGAAATTGGACAGTACTAACCTGGATAATTGCACTTTAGCAAGTGTTTGATAAAAGTGGTTTTTCCTGTTGAGTATTGTCCCAAAAGCATGACCATAGGTTTGGCATCAAAATCGCTCTCCGTCTGAAAACAAGTAAAAGTAAGCATTCAGAAATACAAGTTAAACATCTATAAGGTCGTGGGAGGATACTACTATTAAGACATAGTATGCTTTTGATCCACTCACCAGAGCAGGAGATGAAAACTCATTAAAGCGGTAAGTAAGTTCTAGTGGCTTCAACTTTTCATTGTATAGTTTCTTCAAACCATCAGTTACAGATGTAACAGCAGTGAGAGAAGGCTGGATCTGAATCAGTATCGAAACAAACAATGTCAAAATTAAAAATGAGAAAATATTCAAATGACCAATTTGTATTAAAGACACTACTACTAAATTGAGGGACAAGACCTGGCGGAACTTTTGGTTCTCTGAGTTAGTCAAGTTACTAAGAAAAGAGACAAAATTTGAAAAAATAACACAATGCTCAATATGGAGTATGTAAGCTAAGACAGATTTCATATTAACATCCCAATGAAATCAGTACTCACCTTCTTTCTAGATTTTCTGGAAAACATGTTGATTGGTGACGGTGGCCGCACTTGTATAGTTCCTGTATGCTTTTTCAAGTTAGGCAATTTAACCAAGACAGCTTATGATTCCTTTTGTTTTTGTAAAAGCATCATTGATGTGAAATGACGCTATATACTGACCATTTGTTCCACTCAAGTCTTTCATCAACGATCCATTAGTTTTCTGTGTGGCAAAAAAGAAACCATTCATAACCATATGGGCTTATAGTTCTCATTTCTCAATAAGAAAATGATGAATTGTCAAAGCACTTACGGAAGATAAAGCATCCAAACCTTCCATCGATGGAGGACTCAAAAGCTCCATATTAGCTACAAATATCAACAAGAGAAAACGAAACTAGAATTAAGTCAATCATGAAACACTCAAATGTTTTCATCACCATGACATCCATTTGATTACTATGTTAAACAAAATACATCTAAAACTTATAAAAACTATAAAATGTGTATAATCTTTATTGGATGAACTGCTGCAATAGTAAGAGTAGCCCATTAAGCAGATAGACAGTAAATCCTTTCAAGAGTATATAATGAATGTGAACACTCAAAAAATAAGATAGTCATTTAGGAAATATTTCAATGATAATCCATCCTGTGTTTATCACATTGACAGTAAAATCCGGCTCAAATATTGTTTGAGCTTAAATTATCCTTGTGGCTCTCTGACCCTAAATGCTTCAAATGGATTATAAATAATGATCAAGAAGCATTACCTTTGCTCTTAAGAAGATCAGGGCTGAGTTCAGATCCATCTTGTGCCAAGGAGATCAACTACAATAAAAGAAAAAAAATGAATTTAGCTTCAATATGATCAATTTAGACAGAAGTTATAGAGACAACAAAAATGTTAGTGCCAAATATGACCTGCATTGCAGTGACAAACTCGTTGAAACCCAGAAAACCTTGTCGTTTAGAATCTGCAATTGCCCAAACCTTCATACACAAAAATTGAAAATTAGTGACTTAACACTATCTCATAAGGTAAAATATATCTAGCAAGTCAACACAGAAGCAAAAGCTGTTAACACAGTTCAAATGTTGCTTTAAAACGAAAAGAGAACCTCAAGGTTCCCTTAAACTCATTGCACCCTGAAGGACTTCTATTCTGTAAAATGCAAGACCAGTCTATTTTCATTGGTTGGGAATTTTCTTCCAAAATAAAGATAATGGTATATATATAGTTAACCAAAAGATGGCAATGTAAATGACACCAACATAAAATTCAATTAAGCAATCACTACTACAGAAGTTACTAAGAACACATATATAAATAACAACAAAAGACAACACTGAAGTTCAAAGATGCACATGTACATCTATGTTTCTATGTACGCATATATGTGTGTATGTATGTATATCTATAAATCAGAAGGTAAATAGACCATGTATTCAAATTTAAAAAATCATGAAATTCATTTCTACACCAAAAAAAGGGACCAAAATCAGAACAATTGCACAGAAAATCACTACTTTCTTGAGTTCAGGCCTTAACTAAATTTGAATATTCAAATAATCAACCGATAAACAATTGCCCACAGATTACTAATCAACAGATAATTAACAAATACACAAGCAAAACGCAATGATGCAGTTCAAAAACGAACATATAAATCACTATGAGAGGACGCCTACATGTATGTATGTACATCTACAAATCAGATATATAAACCAATCTCACTTTACCAACACACGATAAACAATAGAATATTCAACACAAACAATTTTAAATTTCATTTTCACCAAAAAAATTGACAAAAATCATAACAATTGCACAGAAGAACACTAACCTGTTTGAGTTCAGCCTTCGATAGATTCGACAACGAAAACAACTTAATAGCATCATTTCCTGTAATACGACCATCTCCATCTGCACAACGAAGCCAAAAAGAACATAGCGATTGCATTTTTTTCCCAGTAATTTCATCAAAAAATGTAAAAACGAAGAGTTGCTCAACAGAACAGATGAAAAATGTATGAGAAGAGAACAGAAAATCACACCTGAATCGGCGAAATTGAACCAGTTTTGATAGATCTTTTCTTCCTCTTTCGTAAACGAAGCAACCGGAACTGATACAACCTCCATTTTTGCGTTATTTTTGCTCTACAAGAAGATGAACAGTATTCTTCAGTAATTTGAAATTTGAAAAAACCCCTGAATATAGCGGCCCCTTTTTATAATAGATACGGACACTATTTTCGAGGTCCTTTTGACGGTGTTAATTAACTGTGAGAAATTATCTAGCAAAATTATACGGCTATTAATCATCAAAATATTTAAAATTTTAAATCTTAGTCATCCATTATTATTCCTTTGACGGCGTTAATTAACTGTGAGAAATTATCTAGCAAAATTATAGGACTATTAATCATCAAATTATTTAAAATTTTATATCTTAGTCATCCATTATTATTGAATCTGAGATCGGATTTATTGGATGAATTGTTCGATTCTCTTGATTTATTCAAACTGATGGCATAGAAAGAAGGACAAAATACGCATAAAAATAAATAGATTTTATAATTTCATTTATTTACGAAATTCATAATTTACCTATCATAAAAAACAAGTTAATTTATTTGATTAAATGTATATATAAAAGTATGACATTGAGTAATTTATTAATATAAAATAAAATTTAATAATTTTATTTGATAATTTCTCACAGGATTAATTTTTAAAATATTAACTCGATGAAGGTAAGGATATACTGCTGTATTTTCTCTTTCTTCCGATAAACTAAATTTTATAGACTCATTCTTGCAATAAAATGACATGTTTTAATTTGACATGAAGTTTGAAAAGAATCTAGAAATTTGTATGATTATGAACTATTGTAATTTGTCTCTTGAACATGTACTAATATGTGTTGTTATACACTATTAATTCTCTATGTTAATATGTTGCTATATTAGTAAAAACATTTGAATAAGCGAAGTTTTTTTTATCGATATGTTCGATTGTATATCGTATTTATTTCATATATTGATGCTTTTGAGTCGATAGATGATTTTGAGGAAAAAAACTTTTAAAGCTTGTGAATTTATTGCATAACATTTATCTAATTTGTCGTGTTACATTTATTATCATTGTTATAAAACTCTTCTATTTGCAAAATGAGAAATTTAATATTAAATTATATTTACATAATGTCACATGAAATAGCTATAAAAATTAATTAAATGAATATTTAGGTCGATTCATCATTGAAATAATAATTAGAAAATAGTTAATTTTGATATAGAAGTGACTTAAAAGGAATCTTTGAAAAAATGCCTTAACTTATCCAATAAAATCTCAAAATTTGAAATTCAAAATTGAAACTAGCCGAAAGAAGAGACAACCAAGAGCGTAACACTCGAGATTCAAATTATCATAATTATTATTAACACTATTAATAACGACTTAAGGTGTGATTATATTTTTCTCGGTTATAGTTTTTGGTATAATTATTTGGTATTCAAAATTCATTAGCTAGACTAATTTGATTTCACATTTCTTATCAGAGTTTTTTTTTTCATTTTCAAAGTTTAAATTTGAAACATCCCATTAAACGCATGGATCTTATCTATCTTACCATGTTATATTTCAAATTATTCTAACATATCATGACCAAAATATGGATTAAGTGTAACTAATTGTTCTTTCCACAACTACAAGAAAACATTAATACAAATACTTAGTCAATGCACCCTTCTAAGCAAAACACTAATACAACTTTTTTTTCTTGTTAACTTGAGCATGTAGATCTTCAAAAAAGGCAACAAAACACCTGCAAAACCATAGACAAAAGCAAAATCAGACAAATAAAGGATCATATATAATCGAGGTGCGTGAAAGCTGACTCAGACACTACAGTCATAAAAAAGGATCATATGAATGTGAAGCCATTTCAATTCCTTTTCTCATAAATGGGACACGAAGATCTCTTTCTTGTCCATTCGTCCATGACGTTATTCATATTCAAGTGTATGACAATCTCATATCTTTTAACACTTCCCATATACACTCGACTCATGAGCTTTAGTCTAGTGGATGCGGAGTAACTCTGCATCCACAAGACTATGTATAGCTCGAGTCGAAGAAAGGATACATACCTTTGATTTAGCATTTTTTTTGTGATTATTTGATGAAGACATGTTTGATTGTGGCTGCACAACAGGGAACTTTGCAGCTGCTATATGCTTTTCCTCTTTAACTTTGTTGAAAATTACTGTAAATCCTTCTCCGGATTTCGGGTCTTTCTCATCCCATGCCCCAAATTTTGGTACTGATGCTGCTGATGAACAAGACTTAACATACATACATACACATGAACAAATGAAAATTAGAGACATATTGTTCGAGTTCTATTTGGTGTAAACACGGAATGCGAGTAGATTTGTTTCGTACATCATAAGAGTAAACTTGTTTTAACACACTAAAAAATGTGATTGAAGTTGACTAAGAACCATATGTGATTCTTTTCTCATTTGTTCAGGACTTGGTGGACAGAGTTACTCGATATTTGTGTTGGTGGGAGGTAGTAGATGCTCGTGGAAATTAGTCAAGGTGCACACGAGCTGACTCAGATACCACCACACGACTCGTTTTAACCATCAAGTTCATTGACAAATGTATAACTTATGACATATTAATCACTTCATCAAAGCAGAGTATTTAAGAGGATAAGAAACTTACAAGATCATCAGATGGATTTCTACTATTTTTCATCGGTCTATTCGTACTAGGAGGAACGAATCCATTGCCACGATCCTTCTTATTCTTCTTTACATCAGATGTTCTTCTTCGTCGTGTTGGCTGGTTAACTGAAAAACCAGAAATGCTCTGCCTTTGACTATCCCCAAAGGACTCCGAATTTGAATTAGTCGGGCCAATACTCTTGTTTTGGCCCGACTCTACAGAAGGATTTCTACGATGATCATAATGGTACTGATGTTTTTCGACTAAAGGAGAAACGTTAATGCTAGCATCCTCATCTCCGCAATATGCAAAGGCCTCTGGATTCTCCTCTGGATCATTTGGATTTATCATTTTACCTCCTTTATTATTACTTTTGCGCGCATTCTCAAAATAAGCTGTGTATGGCACATTTTCGCCATCCCAATTCCCAAATTTTGGAACATGTGATCCCTGAAGCAACAAGACTAATTCAGAAGTATAAAACAACGACAACCCTTCAATCTTAAGCAAGTTGAGGTCGTGTAAAATTAGGTCTTAGGCCTAACTCACACCCCAAAAGCTAGCTCAAAGGATGGAGGATTGCCTAAGCCTTATAAAGAGTTCACCCATCTCATTAATCACCGATGTGGGACTTTTGTCATTCTTTAACACCCCACCTCACGCCCAGTGCTTAGCATCTGGTGCGTGGGCAATTTTTAATTTTGGGGACCCCAACATCGGGTGAGACGGGCCCTGCTCTGATACCATGTAAAATTAGGTCTTAGGCCTAACTCACACCCCAAAAGCTAGCTCAAAGGATGGAGGATTGCCTAAGCCTTATAAAGAGTTCACCCATCTCATTAATCACCGATGTGGAACTTTTGTCATTCTTTAACAGGTCGACTATAAGAATCTCAACTCAACATTATACAAATACATGCAGTTCTCTATAGTTTCTATTGGTATAAAACAACGACGCCTCAATCTTAAGCAAGTTGAGGTCAACCAGTATTTATTTGTCTGGTTCTGATTTGACACGAGAATTTGATAAAATAAAGAAGATGTTTGAATTATATGATTTTAAACTAAAGATATGTACTACTTATCGAAATATCATCTTGCGGATATAAACATATAATGTGAAACATTAAAATTAGTGTTGTTAAACAAGGAAAAAGGTATTTTTTTTTAAATACGAACTTAAAAAGAAGGCGTAAGACAAACAATTGAAAGAGAAGGAGTATTTGTTGGGCTTTGTGGAGGCTTGTGAGCCGGCCCGACCCATTACTAAAACCCTAGGTTAACTATTTGGTTTTCCTATAAATATGATCCTTGTATTTGTAATTCTTAAGGAGCAGCACAAGTGAAATAAAATCCTCCTGTTACAGTTGTGGAGTAGGGAAACCGAACCACGTTAAATTCTTGTGTGTCCCGTTTGCGTTCCGTTTCTCTTTTCTCTAGATTATTTGTGTGTGTTGTGCGTTTAATTCCCAACAATTGGTATCAGAGCGAGGTTTCAACAACACTGTAACACAAATTGTGAGAAATTGTCACCTAGGGTTCTTGTGTGAAGAACTGTGTGCAGGAAGGAGTGTGCCGCCGCCGTTCGCAAGCTACAGCCGTGCAAGACGCCGTTAAGGGAATTGCCGAAGGTGTGTGCGATTTTTTTTTGTGGTGCAATATTTCTGACGAAATTACCAAGATCTGAAATTAGTTGTACCGAGTATCTCATTTAGTCCTTTGAGATGACAGAAGATGGGAAGTTCCGAATTGAGAAGTTCGATGGTACAGATTTCAGTTGGTGGAAGATGCAGATTGAAGATTTGCTGGTTCAGAAAGATTTGGACGTAGTGTTGGGTGACAAGCAAGGAAAATTGTCTGATGCAGAGTGGGCAGTTTTGGATCGGAAAGCTATGTCAGTTATCCGACTCTCGTTGACCAAGAATGTTGCGTTCAACATTCTTAAGGAGAAGACAGCGAAAGGCATCTTGGAAGCCTTGTCTAACATGTACGAGAAGCCATCTGCAGCAAACAAAATTTTTCTGATTAGAGAGTTGGTGAACACAAAGATGAAGGAAGGCAGTTCAGTTACCGAGCACATCAACTCATTGAATTCGATCTTAGCCAGACTTTTGTCAGTTGGCATTAAGTTCGATGATGAAGTTCAAGCTTTACTACTGTTATCATCATTGCCTGACAGTTGGTCCGGAACGGTTACAGCAGTTGCCAGTTCAGTGGGACCTAATGGATTCACCTTTGAAAAGATTCGTGATCTCGTTCTTGGCGAGGATGTCAGAAGAAGGAGTTCTGGAGAATCATCAGGTGATATGCTAAACGTCGTCAGAGGCAGAGGAAATAACAGAGGTAGTGGGAGCAGGAACCGAAGAAGGAGTCAGTCGAAGGCTCGGGATGGCTCAGGTGTAACATGTTGGAACTGCAAGGAGGTGGGGCATTTCAGGAATCAATGCCAGAAAGACAAACAAGTCAACATTGCAAAAGACAGCGCCGACGAGGATTTGTTTATCTGTTGCGCGGAGAGCAATGTGGATTCCTGGGTCATGGATTCTGGTGCTTCTTTTCACGCTACCCACAGCAGTGAAGCACTGCAGAATCTGGTTATTGGAGACTTTGGAAAGGTAAGGCTTGCAGACGATAGAGCTCTTGATGTTACGGGCATGGGTGACATGGTGCTGAAGACGCCAGTCGGTTTCTGGACCTTGAAGGATGTCAGAGTTGTTCCAAGCTTGACGAAAAGTTTGATTTCTGTTAGGCAGTTGGATGAACAGGGACATCATGTGAAGTTCGGAAATGGGCAGTGGAAGGTCGTGAGGGGCAATCTTGTCATGGCTCGTGGAACAAAAAGAGGATCGTTGTATATTGTCGGATTACCGTCTGAGGGAGTGACCGTCCCAGTTCAGAAGAAAAACAAAGTCCGGTTCACAGAATCTCGTGGGCAGAAGAAGGTTGTCTTTGCAAGAAAGAAACCCAGAGCCACAGGTCAGATTCAGGATGAACGAGCAAGGAAAGGTTCAGGAAGACCAGTCAGAGGCGTTTGTGGCAGTGGGAGCACCGGCCGTGCTTCAGCCAAGGCTCCTAGAAGACAGTGGGTCAAGAGAACCAGTATTCCAGCTGTTGATACGTCTCCAGAAAATATCTTGCTGAGTATGGAGAGTGTTTGTTCTCAGGGAGTTCTAGGATCCGGCAGTTCGTGTCTCAAGTGGGAGCCGGTAAGGACCGAGGACGAGTCAAGGGCAGTTTCAGCCGTGACTGATGTGTTGAAGCTTCGGGGAGCTTCAACGGGCCTTTCAGTTGACTGATGAGAAGGCCGCTGTAGCAGGAGAGAGTTGAAAAAGATTACTAGACATACAAGTGTTCTAAGTGGATGGCAGTTGAAATTCTTCAAGCCTCCAAGTGGGAGATTGTTGGGCTTTGTGGAGGCTTGTGAGCCGGCCCGACCCATTACTAAAACCCTAGGTTAACTATTTGGTTTTCCTATAAATATGATCCTTGTATTTGTAATTCTTAAGGAGCAGCACAAGTGAAATAAAATCCTCCTGTTACAGTTGTGGAGTAGGGAAACCGAACCACGTTAAATTCTTGTGTGTCCCGTTTGCGTTCCGTTTCTCTTTTCTCTAGATTATTTGTGTGTGTTGTGTGTCTAATTCCCAACAGTATTAACCTGACTAGAGAGATTCAAAATATATTGAAGTAAATACACGAAGAAAACATGGTGATTTAACATCTATCATATATACACGTCACAAAACAATATTCAAGAGAACATAAGATAATTAAAGTGCAAAAATTATCAGAATTTTGAAGAAGGAAACATTACTTACAGCCATGAATGATATTGAAGTTTAATTCTTCTTCAATGGAAAATATAGGAAAACTCAATATTTAAATTGGGACAAATTTTCCTTTTTAATTTATCTGAGATCCCAATGAGCTTTTGGACCTGCTAGGCAAATTAAGAAAAAGGTTTATTTGGTTACATATTATTTGTTTTCATTAAAAATTAAGTTAACCAAAACAACTTTGGATTTCAAAATTGTCTTTAATTTCTTGGCATGAAGGAAAAAACAAATGATCCTAAACTAAAAAAAATGATTCAATTGGTTTTGGTTGACTCATCAATTAGAGAGTTAATTGTTGGTTAGTCCTATTTGTTTATATATTACAGAATTTTTTACCAAATAGTCGATCAAATTTATTATTTACTTGTTCTAGTCAGTATACTTATATTCATGTAATAAACTTAAATCCAATAATGACACTAATCAATTTTTCAACTACATTAATAAGGCTAAACTTAAATTACAATTTCAAAAAGTAAATCTAACGACTCAAAAGGTAAAAGTCCAAGCAAAAATGTAGAAATAATGAAAGTAAGTAAAAACTAGGATTGATTGAAGAAAGAGACGAGGAACTAGACTGAGAGAAAACAGGATGAGAGATATAGACTTTACCTAAGCATGATCATAATACGCATAATTATTCTTTCAAATTGGGAGTCTTTTTGAACTAGTTGCTGATTGGGTCTGGATCCCGAATAAAATCAAGGCTTTTTTGGGAGAATTACGCGGTTAAACAAATCTATACTACTTAATTACTCATCATAATTATATTTTGCTATAATTGTCACTTACGACTAACATTATACATTAATTACGTGGCTGACTTCAAGTGTATATAATTAACCACGTTTGTATACGTATAATTTGTCAGTAAATACAAAGACATATGTATAATATACAATTATCTAACCGATATACATATACAGTTCACCTCTCTCCCATTCTCTGCCCTCTCTCGCTCGCTTCTCTCCTCACTGTCCCAATCTCGCTTGCCAAATATACAAATGCATATGTATAATATCTAATTATCTAACGGTATACATATACAATTCACCTCTTTCCACTCTCTGCCCTCTCTCGCTCGCCTTTCTCCTCCCTCTACCAATGTCGCTCGCCTCTGTCCTCCCTCTCCCAACCTTATTTGTCATATATACAAATACATATGTAAAATGTACAATTATCTTACCGATATACATATACAGTTCACCTTTCTCTCACTCTTTGTCCTCCCCTCGCCTCTCTCCTCTCTCCCAATCTTGCTCGCCTTTATCCTCTCTCCCGATCTCGCTCACCTCTATCCTCTCTCCCAATCTCGCTTGTCTCTCTCCTCCCTACAACATGTAGCTACAAATTATAATTATGCAGAACAGTTATGCTATTTTTGAGTGGCTATATGTGAAAATTCTTTTTTTAATGGTAGTCCCTACATTTCTCTTGTTGGACCTATTCGATGCAAAGGGACAATAGCCTTTTTAATCCTTATGGTGTATGATTTAGCATATCTAACCTTTTAATCAATAAAGATGTGAATTTTGGTCCTTTATGTAGAAAATACATATTATATTTAAATTATGTTAGAAAAATATCGAGTAATAATATAGTAACACTACATATCAACAAACTAAAGTGATAAGATTGATATCGTAATAATTTTCTAACTAATTACATACACAAGGATTGAAAGTACATCACTTCAATTAATTCAAGGTTTCAAAATTAAATATCACAAGAATCAAAATTCAAAATTTAACAATTTTTAAAGGACCAAAATGGTGTTGAAATGACTCTTTGGACTAAATAATTAATGAAGTTTTTCTATATATTTCTCAAGTAAGAAAGAGTGACTACACTAAAATGCAGTCAAAATAATTTAGGATAATATAATTAATGAAAACTTCCTGTATATTTTTCAAGTAAAGAAAAATAAACAAATATAATAAATTCGTTTCATCGCTTCTCCACCTATATAATGTAGAAAAAACATGATGATTTTGCACTCACGGTTGAATACAAATTAGCTAAAGCAAAAATGACTCCTTACTCAATCTCTTTCACAACATTTCTTGCTTTGGTTTTGTTAATTGTTTCTTTCAAAAATGTCCACTGTAGATCTTTAATCCC
Source organism: Solanum chilense (assembly GCA_032847665.1). Taxonomy (NCBI): domain Eukaryota; kingdom Viridiplantae; phylum Streptophyta; class Magnoliopsida; order Solanales; family Solanaceae; genus Solanum; species Solanum chilense. The sequence goes on along the minus strand of CM064973.1, from coordinate 6,508,694 downwards.
CATCGAAGATTATGATCCCCCAAGAGCAGGTCATTGTTTTAATAACGGTGAATATTATGTTTGTCCACCCCATAAAGGAGATCAGATATCTAATACACCAAACCAAAAATTAACTATTAAAGATAGACGATTCGTAAGATCTGAACATGATTCTTCAACTTGGCATAAAGTTCCACCACCAAAAGAAGAGTAAATCAAACCATACATATTCTATATAAATAAAAAGAAAATTATATTTCCATTTGCAAAATGATGGTTGTGTTGAATAGTTGGTGAATTTCAATTTCAATAACACCATATTTCTTTCTCCCTTTATCTCTTTTTAATTATTACAAAAGCATCATTTATCTTGATACTAACAATCAATTTTAGTTGAATAATTAATAATTTGATTCTAAGTTGAATTTAATTTATACACTAATGACAATGGTGTAAAGTTTTAATCTAACACATTGTTAATATAATTTAACACGCTATAACACATATTAAAACGATGGATCAATTTTAAAAAGTCTCACTATAATTATCCCTACACCAAAATTAAAATTTTAAGAATACTGGAAAGGGCAAACCTACAATTATCCCTTCACCAAAATGGAGTTTAAATGACTATTGGACAGAAAATACACTTCAGCATATGAAGTTATCACTACAGCAAAAATAACTTTTAGCGGCATTAAATATGAACACTAATAAAGAGTACTAAAATCTTTACCGACATTAGTTAAGTGTTATTAGAACCAATGTCGCTAAAGGCTTTATGGACAAATACAAAGAGTAACAGTTGCCGCTAAAAATACATATTTAACGACAATTAAGAATTAAATACCGCTAATGAACATTTTTTTTATAGTGTATAATTATTACGTTATAAAATAATTCACCGTATAAAAGGACCCCCTTAAAGGAAATATGTGTTTCTAGAACTTTATTAATTATAATTTAACTAATTACATTTTTGTTTCTTAAATAGTAGGTCCAGGTCCAGGGGACAAATCAATAGAAAATATTATTTACTTCGTTAGAAATAAGAATGAACTTCTATGAAAAGAAAGTCGGGGTAATTTCCTCGGAATTGGTCTTAGAGAAGTAGATGTAGTTTAACAATTTATAATGAATATATAGGAAATTCGTTATTTCTAATGAATCCTCGATAATATTAAAAAGGAAATATGATATGAAAATACCTTAATTTTGATCGAATTTGTTGTTACGATACTAAATTTTTATGAGTACCTATTACTTCTTTAGACTATTTAATACCGTATTTTAAACATATATATTTGTCTACGTGCACATAAAAATAATGCAAAATTATAAATTGTGATGTGTCCACGTGAACACATATATTCCCTTAAATACACTATTAAATAGTTCATTAAAATAATAGGTCCTCATAAAAGCTTAATATCGCAATAACAAATTTGATCAAATGAAGATATTTTTCAGAGTCTTATCCCTATTAAAAACTAGTACAGAAAAGGAAATAAGCATTATCACAAGTTCACCCGTTACGCTCAATAATAAGAATTGCTCAGTAATAAGAATTAAGATTTTTTATTGAAAAATCAAATTCTAATCTTCATTAGTTTTCTGTTATACTTACTTGTTTTATCATTTGTTGTTGCACAATTTTAGAGAAAAAAATGGCAACAGTTTATTTTCAAAAACCAACTTTTTTCACAATTCCCAGAGTTTCAATTCAATTAATACAAAACCTATTTTTATTAGTTGGGCTTTTCCGCCAACAGATGTATCAAGATCAATACTGATAGTAGCTTCATGCCAAATTCAGGGTTGGCGGGGTTTGGAGGGGTGTCTCAGGATGACGAGGAAGGTGGTTGGTGGGTTCTATGGACGACTTGGCATGAGAGATACGTCCAGTCTTACAACTGAATTATGGAGAATATAAAGTTTGATTTTGGCAAAGAATTACAACTTAAAATAAGGTTATTATCGAGACAGATTGGAGCGAAGCCCAGAGTTTGCTACGTAATGTATCTCATTCCGACTACGATATTATACAAGAATGCAAGAATTTTATATCAAAACTTGAGATTATATTGTTTCATACGTTAAGACAGGAAAATAACATCTCGCAAAATCATTCCAACCGCATAGCAAAATCATTCCCACCGCATTGTTATAAAAGAATGAAGAGTCTTATATCCAAGCTTGAAATTGTAACTTCAAATATTAATAATCATTCATATTAATGATTCAATTTAATAAAAGGTTAGTCATGTGGTTATAATAAGTTGCCTTGGATATTATCATAAATAACTTTATTTACTAATGTGAAGAAATAAATATTTTAACTCAAGTTCAAAAATATATCTATGGTTAAAAAGTAGGCATATCTTTTTAATATGTTTTAAATATTCTTTTTATGAACTTCAACATTATCTAAGAGAAAATAAATTTGTAAAACTCATTGTTAAAAATTGAGGACCTAAAACAATTGTTTTACTATCCTCATACAGGGGTGACAAATGGTTGGATTGAATCGAATTTGAATAGTTTAAATATGATTTGAGAAAAAATGATTCCGATTACAACCATCCAAATGTAATAAGGGAACTTTCATATATAGTCACTTAAAAATGACCTAATTATTCTCCACAACTATAGTTTGATAATAACAATTCGTAGTTACATGTTATATGGAGGAGGCGAGTGAGAATGAAAGAGAGAGGGAAAAGAGTGGGAGAAAGGTAAATTGTATACGTATATTGGTTAGATAATTGTATTATACATATGTATTTGTATATATGAAAAGAGAGATTGGGAGAGGGAGGAGAGAGGCGAGCGAGAGAGGGAGAGTGTGGGAGAGAGGTAAAATGTATATGTATATAGTTGTTATTATACATATACATTTGTATATATGGCAAGAGAGATAGGGAGAGGGAGGAGAGAGGAGAGCGAGATTGAGAGAGGGAGGAGACATGGTAAAGAGTGGGAGCGAGGTGAATTGTACATGTATATATGTTAAATAATTGTATATTATACATATGTAATTGTATATTCTGGCAAATTATACATATACGAACGTGATTAATTATACAAACATGAAGTTAACCCACGTAATTAATGTATAATGTTAGTCGCGAGTGATAATTATAGCAAACTATAGTTATGATGAGTTATTAAATAGTATAAATTTGCTTAGCCGCGTAATTTTCTCAATATAATATGGGCAAATATGAATTTGGAGTTCTAACCCATTTAAATAAAAAAAAATCAAAAAAAAAAAATTACCTACACCCCCTACCCCAGGCCCCCCCCCCACTTTTCACCAACATATCCTTAAAATAATTTTATTTTTTAAAAAAAAAAAAATCTGTTTTTTCAAAAATAAATAAATAAATTTACCCCTCCCCCTGAGCACCCCCATCTTCCACCAACCTACCCCAAAAAAAATTTCTTTTCCAAAAACAAACAAAAAAAAAACTGTTTTTTCAAAAAAAAAAAATTACCCTCTACCCCTAAATTTTTTTTATTTTTTTTTAAAAAAAATTATCCCCTCCCCCCCCGGGGCACTCCCACCCCCTGCCTTCCCCCCTCCCACCTTCCACCAACCTACCCCTAAATTTTTTGGTTTTTGGAAAAAAATAAAATTACCCCCTCCCCTTGGCGCCCCACAACCCCCCCCCCCTTCCACACACACCTTCCACCAATCCACCCTTAAATTTTTTTTACTTTCCAAAAAAACAAATTGTTTCATATCACCTATATGGGGATGGATATTAATTCTCATGTTAATCCATTTTGTTCATATTTATATGAGCTTAAATAGGTTGAAGAACATATTAACCTATTTAAGAAAAGAAAATAAAATATGAGTAATCCATTAAAGTTAATATGATCAAAATGATTTGATTTCACTTATATTGATTGAAATTGCCACCCCTATCCCCATACGACAAGTTGTCGCAAGAAGACTTGGTAAATGAACTACATTCTTAATTTTCATTCGTCACCGCCGTACTCTCATTCATTACCCCTAACTATGTTTGATCCCTACGTGGACAATCTATTTGGGACTATATCGAGAGGCCTAGCTTTAATACCATGTTAAAGAAATGAATCTTGAGTTTAGTTTAAACAAACTTACGTACGGGAAATTAAAAAAAAATTATATCACTCTTAACAAAATTTCACTTCATTTTATAAAATTGATACAAACAGATAGTAAACTTGACAATCCACACCATTATCAACACTCAACAGTGAAATTACAATTAGTAGGAAGAAAATCAGCAAAATTTTGACATTTAGGATATACATATATACTATATATAGTAGTTTCTCTACGTATCGATAGCACAGGTTTCTGTACAACTACCAACACACAGTAAAAACCTTGTCGTTGACTGGGATTTACGAAATACCAATTGTTTTATTGAGTATCCAGAGTGTAAGAGACAGCTGAATCGCGAAAATTGTATGAAGCCATGTCCGATCTAACATGAAACCATACACGGTGATTCCAGCTTTGTTATGCTCAAAGTATGTTACTGCAAAAATTCAATGACCGAGATCAATAAGGTACAACGTAGCCAATTCCAAAGACATGAAATTATTCAACGAAATAAACAAAAACGCGCCAGAGACTAGAGTTACCTAGTGCTTGTCTCTTTTGGAAGGATATTGTACTGGCATGAATTGGTACCATATTTGTGTTGTCCAACACATCGTCTCCGTCTCCTTCCTCGTCTGTGTCCCAACTGGAATTGATAGGGTATACCACCTGAGGTGCCACGGTCCGAGCCATGGGAGTTTCCTCAGTCATGTCATCTAAGCTGCTGATTGTTGCACAAGCATGCCATTTGGCAGCAAGTGACGTAACAGCTTGTGCTTTGTGTGTGATCTTTGCTGCACTACGTAAGCACATGAAAAGTCCAGTTACCAGAGTAATTGAGCTCAACTGCATCATAACGTGTATACAATGTCAAAACAGAACGATAATAACATTTGCAGCTACGTAATCAAGAAAAGGAAATGAACCAGTAGGTGGGAATGAAGCATTACCGCAAGTTCACCTGCTGTAAAGATGTTCACTGTGGAGCTAGGCTCAGTAGTAAGAAGCAGCGCAAGAAACTGGCTTATGGTAACTAGTATGAGAGTTGACAAAATGAAAACTCTGAACCGATGACTAATGACACGAAGATTTCTTCTGATTCGAAGATGTTCTATCATGATCGATGAGACGTCAGTTTCTTTCTCGAAAACTTGAGCAAACTCTTCCAGTCTAAGGATCTGCAGGGAGCATATTAACTGGAATAGGACACATACAAGGAAGGAAATTGATATCCGGTAAAGCCAGGAGCTTATTAACAGTATGCATACGAAGATATTGCTCAAAGCAGCATTGTACAGGTAAGGAATTTGTGTTCCCCCGGAGGAAAACCACCATATCTTGTAAATACTCTCAACAATGAAAGAAGGGAGGACAAAAGATGAGAGGATCTTCATCGACCTCTGCACGAACAAAGGAGAAACTGTTATCCAGCTGAACACCCCAATAAAACAAAATATCACTAATTTCTCCAAAATAACAAGGGCAATTTCGATTAACAAACCAGATGTGTATCAAGGCCAACTTCGTACCTATACAAATTCATGATTTCGGTTTAAAAGGGCGTAGGTAAATGTTTGATTCTTTACCAATAATAGAAAACGTCAAGATATGTATTGAAGCGTTTTCCAAGGACACTAGCATCAGCAGTATTTGTCAACTCTAGAAATACTAACATTTTGTAATCCACTTAAAACTGATGATTCTCCAACGATTATCAATCAGGCTGAAATTTTATCATGAATGCTATTTAACAGGACACTATTAGCTTAAATCATAAGAAAAACTATAAAAATCAGTTCTTTCTACTTATGAGAGAACTGTTGAATTGTATGACCACATTATCCAAAAGCTTAGACTAGAAGGATCATTTTTATTTTACTAAATCATATATTCAACACGCCCCCTCACATGCAGGCATGATCCGGTTGATAGGACAAATATGTGTGATTAAGGGTTGAGTAAGATTTCAACCTAGGACCTTTACACCTATCTCATCTAAAAGTTTAAGCAATTAGAGAGATGGCACCCGATCGAAAGAACCTAGAGACTCAATCTACAAATGGTTAACTTGTTGAAACTTGAAAAGATCAGCAAAGAAATTTTGAATCAATCCCAAAAGCAGCAGTTCAAGTAATTCCTAAACCTGACTTAACAAGCAGGGCAGAGCTAGAAGAGCGGAAGGGGTTAATCCAAACCCCCTTCACTGGAAAACCACATTGTATATAAAAGATCCAATCTTTTTCATACAAAGTAGATGCCGAGCACCTTGTTAACAATCCTACATCCGCCACCGTCAACAACCATAATGTTATCGAACATGGCGCTTGCTTGCTTGCTTGCTAGGCTTAGTTAAGAAATAAAGTTGCGTCATTGCTATTAGCTATAACATTTAGTATGATAGAAAGCACTTGATTCTAACACATAACACAATAGCTTTTGGCATGACGGTAAGCGTTTAATCCTAATACATAACACAACAGCTTTTGGCACGATAGTAAACGTTTGATCCTAACACATAACACAATCTACCAAAGAAGATTTAACAAGAAGGGTGGAAATTAACTTACATGTAGCTGTTCAGTGTATCCTTGTTGAACCTTTTCACTATCTTCATACAATTTATCAAGAAACAGAAACTTCCGAATCCCGTATTTTCGAGCAAAGCTAGAAAGACTAACAAATGATAAAGTTGCAAAAAGTGATAAAGAAACTTGAACAAGAGCATCAAAAGGTCTCTGATGCATAGTATCACAGGTTAAACAAGCAAACATAAAGTGAGATACTAATGGAACCCCAATTGTAAGAATGGAAAAAAATGACCAAGAAAGACCAGCCCTCCATAGATTTGATTGATCAAGAAAAACCCATGTCAGAGCTGATTTAATCTTCTTGATTTCTTCAGAATTTTCATTTGTTGAAAAACCTGAAGAAACCATTTCTTTGTTACTCTGCAACAACAACCCTGTTTCACCTTCTTCCATTTTTTTACAAATTTCTTCAGCTACAACTTACAACAAACACTTGTTGGGCATAATATGAAAACCCCAAAAAGCACACCAAATCAATCAAATGAATACAAAAAATTTCAAGATTCAATTTTTTTAATTACCCCACTAGGGAATTTAGTAAGATGATCGATCCTTCAAGATGTGACTTAAACCAAAAGCTATATATATACAATTAATTAAGAAAAAAGATTGTTACAGATGTAAAAATAAGCTTGGTGGTTGGTTACTGTTTGATGTTGACAAAAAATCAATTCTTTAACAAAGATTAAGAAAAAATAAAAGATTGTTTTTTTTTTTACTTTGTAATCATGATTTCTTTTTAGCAATTTTTGGATCATGACAATTAGCAGATCATTGTGTCTTATTATTTTCCCCACACCATTACAAGTGTCTGGTATCTGATTAATTCGGATTTGTGAAAATTTAAGATTCGATTTTTATGTAAAGAGATCTCAAAGTTATATATAATATTAACTTATTTTACGTCAAGTATTTAGTGAATTCTTAACAAAAATAAGTAGTTCAGATAAAAATTACTAAATTCACGTGAATTCATGACTTAAATAACATCAATTTAATATTTTAAGGGGTAGATCTACATCTACGTAAAACTAGATATTAATATAATAGATCCCTTTCGTTTGATTTGGTATTAAATTTAAGAATGAAAGTAATATTTTTTAAATTGTGGTTTAACACAAGATATGAAAAAATATGTGATTATAAATATATTATTAACGATAGAATGATATTTAAAGTTAAATTTTTACTATCAAATAGAAAAGCTATGTTAAAAGTGTGAAAAGTCTGATATCAGTGATTAATATAATAGCAGAAAATTTCGTAATAATTCTTCTCACTTTATACTAAACTTTGGATGTAAGTTTGAAGTACCATGTAATATCATTCTTTGTGCTAAAATAAAAAAAAAGCGAATATTATATAAATTGTGATAAAAATCAGACAAAATATCAATAAAAATTACTAATTTCACATGAATTCACAGCTTTAAAACTAAATATACTTTTAATAAAATATGCGGCATAATACATATATTGGATCCTAAACTTGGCTTCAAATTTTAACTTTAACCTCAAACTTTCATAATGCACAAATAGACACTTTAACTATCCTATCTTTCAATAAATAAACACGCGATTTTTGGAGCCAAATTACGTGAAATGCAAACGTTCCCACGTGTATTAATGAGTCAATCAGTGGTTGCCAACTAATTAAACAATTTACACGTCTTTTCTTTTAAAAAAATATTTTACACGTCTTTTTGAAACTAAAAAAATTATAAAAGAGATTCATTAAGGATAGAATTGTCATTTCAGCATTTTTTATCGTTGTGGGCCTCGAAAATTACCCCTCACTCGCGCAGAGAATGCGTGCTTTTCACGCATTTTGCCACGTAGAAATCACATGTTTATTTATCAAAAGATGGGATTGTTAAAGTGCCTATTTGTGCACTATAAAAATTTGAGCTCAAAATTAAAATTTAAAATTAAGTTTAAAATCTAATATATATATATATATATATATATATATATATATATATATATTATGTCTAAAATATTTTTTTTACTAATAAAAAATAATTTAATTCAGAACTCAAATTCGAAATCCACATTATTGATATTAATATATTGTGTGGAAATGAACAATGCCAAATGGAAAAAAATATTATGAAGAGAAAAAGAAGGTGGGGAAATCACAAGTAGCATGATGAAGTGAAAGGTGAGATTTGGATTGCTGCTTCGTGAAGCTTTTTTGGAACATCAAAAAGTAAAATAAACCCCACCACCATCTCTCTTCTTTTTTTTTCGTTTCCTTCGTTTTAATATATTTATCTGATTTTAATTTTGATATGAAAGTTAAGAAGATAAATAAAAAATTTTAAATTTTATGATCTTAAACTAAAAATATGAAGGATATAAAAAGAAATTTTGTTTAAGGAAAAAGAAAAAAGACTTATTTTTTGAGTCTAATTACTAAAAAAAAGGTTATATAACAAACAAATTAAGAGGAATTCATGTGCAACATTTGACCTCCCAAATATTTTTGTTTCGTGTTATTTATATTAAAAATTTTGAAAAATGAAGAGAAATAGTGTATTGTTTTTTTTTGCCAAATTTTATATTTATTTGTTAGGTCTAAAATTTGTTATTAATACTTATTGTTTAATTTTTAATGTTATATAGTTGGAGCCTAAATTAATGAAACTAATGAAATTGTGAACTACATATTATATATTTCCTGCATTGGTCATGATCAATTGTTAGGTCTAAAATTTGTTATTAATACTTATTGTTTAATTTTTAATGTTATATAGTTGGAGCCTAAATTAATGAAACTAATGAAATTGTGAACTACATATTATATATTTCCTGCATTGGTCATGATCAATAATTCTTTTCACATGAAAATAAAAATTACGTTTTCCTAATGGATCCTACGCGATATAAATATAAATTAGCCAGATGTGAATTTTTGCATGGAGGTTTAGATTGATAATTTTGTTTCTTCAACTTTTTAGGTATTTAATATTCAGAATTTACTGATTATGAGTCAAATTCAAATAACCGTCAAATAAGTATATTAAGCGAGATTCCCTGAAACGTTCTTTAATTTAAAACACTAAAATTAATTATTTTGATTAAAAATAAGGAATTTCAACAATCTTATCTTTTGACACATTATTATTTCTTATTTAATTAATCTAGACTCGTGCATGGTTGCACACTTTCACTTGAGTTTCAACTCTTAAATAAATTATTTATATTTATCTAAGCTAAAAAGCTTGAGTTTTTTTAAAAAATAATTGATCGTACTCTTGGTATAATTTATTTTATTATGTTGAAAAAATGTAGAATAAGCCAAATAATCCTTAAAAAAGTGCAACTTGTGATTGAAAGATAATACTTGCCTATTAGGGAAGTAGCAACCTTTATTAATCAACTCGATACGTATATAATATCTGTTTTAATTAAAATTTAATTAATTCAAGTTAAATTTACTATATAAGATAAGATTTTTATTATTTTTTTAATTAAAAATTACTTTATTTTCAAAGCTCGTATATACAAAATCTCTTATTAAAAATATCAAAATATATTATTTTATCATTCTACCACAATCGTTCACGATGAAAAGGTTGCTAACTAGCAAAACATTACAATCAATTGAACAGCATAGCAACATCATGACTTTGACAATGTGAATAGAGACAATAATATTATCATATTGTGTTTTCTTCATTTAATCAATTGCTTTATATCTTAGTTTAGCAATAATTAACTGATTATAATTTTGTCCTTGTTATAATCTTCAAAGTTGCCATGTATTAATATATAATTTATAAATTATTAGGTGCTGAATGTATAGTATGTTGCTTATTTCGTATAAAATGTAAATAGAGGGCAATAAATAATTATATTTTTTACTGTACAAAATGTTATTTGCTAGATCACACTGAATTGATATATATTTATTTCGTCAAATCATATGCTATGATATCAATTATTAGAATAAGTCAATTCAAAAATATTCTTCGCACAATATAACGAAGTTGGTATGAATTTTTCAAAAATATATATCTCACACCATTATATTAGGAGCATTCCTAAAGTTTATATATGTTAACCTTTTTCTTTTTCTATTTAGGTATTAATGTGAAATTTTTATTCACATGCTCTAGACATGATGGTACAACAACTCATGTGATATGTCCAAATTTTAATTATTGAAAGCTTTTAATGATATAATAATGTTGTAGAACTTTAGGATATAGGCAATAAATGGAATCACATAAAGCAAGCAAAGTGGAGGGCTTAAAGCCTTGAATTGGAATTGTGGACACAAAATTAGAGTATTCATTTCTAGTCATGGACATATAATAGTGGCTCATATATGCCCTTACCGTTATACAAACGGCTCACATATACCCCTCCCTTTACAAAATGGCACATATATACCCTTCATTTAGCGGAAGTTAAAAAAAATAGTTTTAAATTTATATTTATTACTTGTAATTTTTTTAAAAAAATTATTTAGGGGTATATATGATTCTTCTATCAAAGTTCAAGGTATATTTTAATTTTTTTCATATATAAATTATTTTTTGATTTTTTTTATTATAATTATTTGAGTTTCTTATTCTTATGTTTTTTCTTTCATTCCTTAGTTTAAAGAAAAAAAAATTTAACTATTTTTTTTGTGTGTATTGTAATTTAATTTCGTATTTGAAAAAAAAAAATTTGGTCATCTACAATAAGTTTTACAAGAATATTAGTGAAACATAAATAAATTTGATTATCAAAATAATAATTATAAATTAGTCATTGAAACAAAAAAAAAGTCAAAAAAATATGTTTGACGAGGATTAAATTTACTCATATGGGATTATATTTTTTAGAAAAAAATAATAAAAATTTAGATTAAAATTATTATTTTTTCCATTTCCGTTAGAGGAAAAGGGTATATATGAGCCATTTGTTTACAAGTAGGGGTATATATGTGCCACTTTCATAACAAGGGGTATATCAGCTCTAAATGACAAAGTTGAGGGGTATATCAGACCCTTTTCCCATTTTTATATAAGGAATCGAAATCGGAATCAGAATTTAAATTTGATTCTAAATTTTAAGATAGAAAAGAGTAGTAGTAAAAAAAAAAAACATCAGTTGTCCCTTTTATAGGATTTTTTTGGCAGATGACTCTCCTTTTTTTATTTCTCTAAAAAAATAATTAATATTTTATATTATAATCTAAAAATCTTTTAATATTTTTATATCTTTACAAATTTTTAAAATATAAATAAATGCAAATAATAACCTCTTTTATCTCATGGCAAATGGTGGTAACTTACATCCATTTCACTAATTCGAGAGTTAATTATGTAAATACACTTTAATTTATAATATTATGTGTCTTATTAAATTTTGATGCGTCCAAATACATGTATCTTGATATACATGAGTTAAAATTGAATATAAGGAAATATGTGAACCTGATCGATCGTCATGTGTAGAAATTGCTAGGTTTAAAAAATTATTTTTACATATTTAGTAACTTTCTTGATATAAATATTAAATTCAAACTAAAATTATTAAGTCCAATCAATATTTTAGGTAATTGATGATAAGCACTTAAATTTTGAAAAAATAAAAAGAAGAAGAAGAAAAGATAAGCACTACTTGGAAGGTATTTTTGATTAATAACCTATCAATTTTTTTTGTCAATATATACACGTAAACCTTTGTTTCATCTTATTCATCACAATTGTCTTTTCACATAATTTAAAATAAGTTTGACAATATTTATGTAATTTTCATCATATATCCTTGCAAAAGTAATTAATAATAATTACTAAAAAAATAGTACTACTTAAGCTTCTTTATAAATTTTATAAATAATGAAATAGTAATGTATCTTCTATATTTCCATGCTATTCCATTCTTATATAGCTCGATCAAGAAATAATCTTGTAACTTATTATTAGCTTTCGATTCAACAAAATTTAATATTTTTAACAAGATTATATTTTGACTACTCTAGTATCAAAATTTTTAGCGGGTTAAATTAATTAAAAGTTTATATTTTGAATCTGTCTTGGTACATGAATCCAAATTAATGTAATTATCATGTGATAATTAAGAAATTAATTAGTTTTAATGTTCTATCATAAAACATGTTGCGTGCCGACAACTTCAGTTTCTTTTTCTTCGTATTGACTCATTATTGTTAGTTCAATCTAATTTGAATATGAATGGTATTATTCCGTCTCAAATTATTTATCGTCTCAAATTATTTATTATAATTTTAAAAATATAATTATCTGAAATTATTTGATTAGGAGTTATAATTTCGAGTTATACAGATAACTTTTTTTTTTATAGAAATACAGAATAAAATTGTATAGAATAAATTTATGCGATTATCTCCTTTTCTAAACCCTACGTATGGTGAGAGCTTTTAGTCCTTCGAATTTTTCTTTTGAGTTATCTCAAACTATTATTATTTTAAAAGCTCAAGACAAATTTAATTATTTTTTTGATTTTATCTTAAGAAGTAATTGTTCATTATAAGCATCTTGACAGAGTAAATATTTAATGAAAAAGATTATATAAAAAGGAATAAAATGGTCAAAACTTATTTTTGGTTAATATTTTTTTTGAAAAAATATGTCGATAGATAATTCGAGACAAAATAGTATATACCTAAAAAAAAATGATAGCAACGTGGGACTTGGTGTTGAGTTTATAATGCAAGCAACGTCTTTTTTATTTGGTCAATATTGATTCAATTAAGCTAATTTAAAAACAATTATTAGAGAGACTATGATTTATAATCAATAAACAATTCGATAATAACAAAGATAATATCATAGACAAGATTGAAGAGAAGACACGAATTCAACAGAATTTAATATTATTAGTTCAAATCAGATATGCATATTTCATTTGTATTTAAAAACTTATTTCCCTGTAAATTAATAACTCAAAGGTTAAATATAATGTTGGATTTTTTGCAAAAAAAATGTAAGTAAATTAATAGACAATGATAAATATTCATCTTGATCAAAAGTAATAGTAATTTTTTTTAAAAAGATTCTTAGAATATTATTTTTTAATTAAATTATCTTCTAATAATTGATACGATTTTTTCAAATCTTTTCTAAGACAGAAAGTTGATAGCATATTTGTATATATGTATATATGTGTATATATATATATATATATATGAACTTTTAGTCGTGGAGTCTCTAATTCATATCTTCACTTATAATTTAAATATAGAATAGAATGACTATTTAATAACTCAAAAGGTACTTTTATAAATCTTATATATTGTTTTTTAGTGATCTTTTTATTATTATGATATAGAATAAATGACCATACAAAAAACTCAAAAGGTATTTTTATATATCTTATATATTAATTAATTTATTTATTTTAAGAAAATCCATAAAAAAAAAAATAGAAATAGTCTACAAGACCAAATTTTATGGCAATACATCTCACTTGGTATTTATCGAAAAGTCCAACAGCCAAGGCACGGGACAAAAATATTTTATAAACAAATAGATTGATCGGTGACTTAAATAATGATCATATTTTTTTAATTCTTTTATCAGTTTATTAAGAATAAATTTTCATACTTAAAATTTTTAATCATAATTAAACTCTTTTTTTATGTTATAAAGAATACATTTTAAAAATTTACTATAAGTTTATCAATTTTGAATACTTATAAACACATACATTTAAAATAATATTGATATACAAATAACTCATTAACGCTAATTTATATCAATTAGTCATAAGTTGTATAATAAATCAATAACAATAAAGGTCAATACTATTAAAATAATATTAATTGTTTATTTTGCAATTCATGCTTCCGATATTATTTTATTTGGAAAAAAAAGTGAATAATATTATATTTTTTACCCATTAAAAATACTAAATACCTCAAAAGTCTCCTAAAAATTCTACTTGATACAGCTGTCATTAAATCATCATTTTAAAAAATAACAGGCCTATTTAATTCATCAAACTTATATCTCTACAAAATAAATATGTAAAGATTATAAGAAAAATAATTTAAAAAGTCTAGTAGCTTTGTATATTGTGACCAAACAAAATTCAATGAAAAAAATCTTTGTGTGCACCAAATAAGATTCAATGAAAAAAATCTTTGTGTACACTTATTACCTAATAATTTTAAAATTCCTAACTAAATTATTTAAAAAATTTAAGTAATTTGTTTTATAAAAGTATTTAGATAATTTTTAAGGTTGACAAAAATATTGGTAAGAAAGAGAAAATTATTATTTAACTTTTTTTTAATTTTTATTTTTATTCTTTTATTCTATATTATATCATATTATAACTTTTCATACAATTAAACATCAATAAATAAACTAATAATTGATTGAATTTCCTAATTTAATTCAATAATATACATATTATATGAGATTAATATAGTGATAAAAAGAGATTAAAATTTTATTTTCTATAAATATTATTCACTTACTATTTTCTTTTAAAAAAGATATTTTAAGTATATATGGATTTCAAAGCACCCAAATAATTATTATTATAAATAATTAATCGATCTTCAATATTATTGATTCATTATACAATTTATGATTAATTGAAGTAAATTAACGTTCATGAGTGATCTGTATATCAATATTTTCTTGAATGTATGTTTTTATAAGTATTCATAATTGATGAGATTATAATACGTTTTGAAACCGTATTATGCATAACATAAAAAAATAAAATGTTTAATTATGATAAAAGATTTTAAGTATTAAAATTTATTCTTAATAAATTAATTCTAAAAATTAAAAATAATATGAACATTATTTAGTTAAATGAGTTTATGAATTAAATTAGTTTATTATTAAAAAAGGACTTTAATGACATGTCATACAAATTAGGAGAGGGTGATGCTTTTGAAGTGTTGATCCTAAATTAAATACTATTTTCCATGTATATTTGGAGGAAAATAGTGACGAGTGGGTGATATTTTGATCCTAAATGAAATATAAATGATATTTCAAGGCAATTCTTTTAACTTGGATGACCATTTAAGGAATTGACTCCGATTTTAATCATTCACTCTTTTTTTTATTATCTCATTTTGTCATCATTGATAAATTGGTTTTAATTATAAAGTGTGAATTTGAGATATTTCAACAATTGTAAAGTAGTACAAATAGTATGATACATTGTATGTGAGACGTGAATTTTAGTTATATTGACATGCATATAGTTGAATGTATCAAATTCTTACCTCATATGCTCCTAACATATGCCCCACGTGTAATTAAGCAGTGACAGAATCAGAATTTTTTCACTAAAAAGATTTAAAACATAAAATTTAAACACATTTATGTCTATTATATATACGTGAAAAATTATATATTAATAGTGTAATTTTCTACATAACAGGGTCTAGAAGACTAGAAGACCCTTTTCGGCCCTTGCTTTCTCCATCACCTACTAACTTGTAAAGACTCTTATTTGACAAGCCCACTTAGCCTTATTTTTATTTGGGAAAATTATATACAATAGCAAGTTATTAATTCAAGTTAAATGTCATAAATATACTTTGATTTAATTGCTCCCTATAGTAAAATATTAATATCTTCGCAACTCTCCCTGGTGGAATTTTGCTTGCCACTCTTGTTTGGTGGCAGTCTCGCTCATACAAACACAAATGTATAAAATGCGTTTGTTTTTGTATAAAGCGAGAGGAAATTATAGAAGTACATATATTCGTTCTTCTCTCACCCCTCTCTTAGATCTCGCTTGTCACTATCCCGAATCTCGCTCGCCACCCTCGTCTCGCTCGCTTATACAATAAGAAACAAAATATATAAATTGTGATTCTGTTTGTATAAAGCGAGAAAAAATTGTATATACATATGCAAATACATATATCTTCGTCCTACACACTTATAATCATACAATACAAATATTCCACTGCCTAGTTTTCTTTTGTCTTTCTCTCTTTCTCATTTTATACATACACAGATTATACAATTGATCTTTTATGTACAACTGTTTTCTTTTGTATATGTATAGCGAATTATACAACTGCCTTCTTTGTATATGTATAACAAATTATACAATTGTTTTTTATATATATGTGTATAACGAAACATACATATTTATGTTTGTTATGGAGCGCAATTGTACAAATTTTGCTATAACATACAAATATAAATTTTATATTTACTATATGTGAAAGTTGATCTTTTTATTTGAAAAACCCAATAGGCCCAATGTTTTATCTTGACAAGTCAATAGACCTCATTTTGATGAGCCCACTAAGCCTCGATCCTATTTTGACAAGCCCAATTGATCTCTATATTGTGGGTGAACTGTATGATAATCGTATTTTTATGTTGTTATTTAACTTGTGTTTATTTTTTATTTTTTGGAAAAATAACTTAAATACACAACTATAAGTTTTATATTCTCTAATTTTCCCTTCTTTTTTTAAATATTACATAATTCCCTTTTTTTTTTAATTTTAGTGTAAGTTTATAGATACATTACATTATCTCTCCTATAGTACACAATTATCCATTTTAATGTCTATTTTTTCTCCATTAAAACACTCAACCTTTTAAATAAAAGACCTAATTTTGAAATTTTGAATTTCAAAATTCAAAAAATTTCAAATTTCAAAATCAGGACAACTCTTAACTTCTCCCTTTTTTCTTACTCCATCAAGTTTCACTTCCTTTTTTTTCATAATCATCTTCCTTCTTCTTAACCCAGCAGAATTTATTGGTTTCTTCTTTTTATTCTTAATCCATCATCTTTTTCTTCTTAATCCGTAATCGTCTTAACCCAACATCTTTTTATTATTAATCCATCATCAGTTCGTCTTTTCTTCTCTTTTTTATTTTTGTTAATTGTTCTATTACATTATAGTAATGGATCCGTTAATTAAAGGATATATGATTTCGACAATGAAAATTGGAAAGAAAATAGGAAAAAGTCTTTGCATGATCCTATGAATCTTCAGAAGGATTCAAACAAAGACTCTGGCGAAACATCAAAATCAAAGGTTGTCAAAATACAACAAAAAAAGAAAAAAGAAGCAGCAAACATTGTTGTTAGGCCTATATTGTCTCGGGTTAGTATTTTGGTACTTAAAACTGTTGTTGAAATTAGTAAAAATTTTAAGGAATCTAGTGTGCTTGCCGATACATTTGAATAAGTGTGTATAGTGTTTTAAATGGTGAATTGATACATGAATTTGTTGTGTATCATAATATTTTATATGTATCATGAAGTTTTGAAAATTGTTATAATGTATCATTCAATAAGTTTAGTAAATGCGTCATCAACTGTGCTTGATGATACATATAGAATCAGTGTGTACAGTGTTTAGTCAATTCACTAATACATGTAGTAGATATGTATCACATGTTTTGCATATAGTATGAATTTCTGAAAACTGATATCATGCATCAGTAAGGTATTAGTTGTTTAGTTGATGTACTGATACATGTTTTGAAAATTGTTATAATGTATCATTCACTAAGTTTAATAAATGCGTCATCAACTGTACTCGATGATACATATAGAATCAGTGTGTATATTGTTTAGTCGATGTTTCTGATACATGTATTAGATACGAAATTGAATCTCCAACAACGATTTCGTCGATTTTGTAACTTTCATACTGCAATTCGTTCACCCAAATTCCGGAATGTCTCATCAAAATCGAAGAATTCACCTTGAAAAATCCACTGTAACAACAATAAAATTACTGTAGTTTGAAATTTAACAGATTGTTCAAAAAAATTGTTTTCAAAATAGATGATATAATCTTTGTTTTTCAAAATTTGAAACTAATATCCAATTAAGTGCTGATTTTATGCTGATTAATGATATGTTACCGTAAATTTAGCTGTTTTATTAACAAAATTAACTGTACCATTTTTTCCCCTTTTTTTTCTCAACAGTTTAAAATTACCATGTATCATTTACCATGTATCACTAGAGTCTAAAGTATCACGGCTCAACAAATTTAAGGGATTTTTTGTAACGGAAAAGGGCCTAAAATACCTTCGAAGTGTTGAAAATGGTACACAATTACCCTCCATCCACCTATTGGCCCCCAAATACCCTTCACATCCACCTTTGGGTCCAAATTTACCCTTCATTAACAGACCAAAATTAAAAATAATTAAATAATAATTTTTAATGACGTGACACTCAACCATTGGTTGTAATTTAATTATTTAAAATAATTTTAAACCCACCTATTACCCACCCATTTTAACTACACCCACCCATTACTTTCTCATTCATTTTTCCCTTATTACCCTTCTCTCTCCTAACTTTCCCATTCATTTTTCCAGTTATACCCAATTCCTTCTCAAGTAATTTCGTTCAACAATTCTTTAATCTTTCTATATCCTTTTCTTCTTTTCTACAAAGATTTCATTTGAAAGTGTTTTTGTTGCTTTTTCCTTTAACGTGTATGCGAACTTATGTGTTAAGACTTGGATCGAATCAAATAGAGTTTCAAGTTGATGTTGTTATCCTTTATTTAGAATGCATCTATAGCAGCTGATTGGCTAACTATACAAGATATCTAATGAGTTCTAATTGAAAATGGTCACAAAATGATTTGGTGTTAACAAGGAGAGTTTCTGTTTGTGTTTACTTGTACAATTTGTGTGTGTAAATAGATGGCTTCAAATCATTTGCATTCATATGGAGTTATGGACCATTAAAACTTAGATATTGTGTTATTTGCTGGTTCCTCTATAGCAAAATCAATTGTTAAACATGACTTCAAGTCTGAAATGCTTTGCTTGTACTTTGCAGATTTTCAATTGTCCTCTGTCTCTAGATGTTAGCTGCTTCCTTTTAGGCTATTGTTATGGGCTAAACAACTACATATGTTGACTTAAAAGTAATGGGTGGGTTTAGTTAAAATGGATGGGTAATAGGTGGGTTTAAAATTATTTTAAATAATTAAATTACAACCAATGGTTGAGTGCCACGTCATTAAAAATTATTATTTAATTATTTTTAATTTTGGTCTGTTAATGAAGGGGTAAATTTGGACCCAAAGGTGGATGTGAAGGGTATTTGGGGGCCAATAGGTGGATGGAGGGTAATTGTGTACCATTTTCAATACTTCGAGGGTATTTTAGGCCCTTTTCCGTTTTTGTAAATACTAAATTTGTCGGGACAAAATGAAATTATTGAATTACACTATGGGATTCCTTAAATTTTTACTTATTTTTTTTCTGCATGTATATTCTATTCTATCTGTGAAGTTTTTATACAGCTAAGTTCAGATACATTAGAATTAAAATTTAACCATCGTTGCCTACTGAAATTCAATCACGTAAGTGAAAATATATGAATTTAAGCTATTTTCACAAGTTCAGACAGTTGCATGAACGTCATTCATATGTAATTTATATCATTTTATTTGAAGGTTGATATTTTTCAACTCTAACGTCAGATATCACGTATCCAAAACAGATACACGTCAAGAAAAATTAAACGATAAATACAAATTAAATGACGATATCAAAACAAACTACACCATGAAAAACAGGTTCAAAACTTCGGTTCGACACCGACCCAAACGAATATACCGAACCAAAAACTTACCGAAAATGACAATTACAGTCCTCCAAAAATATCTAATTTTCCAAATAACGACAAAACATTTTGGTATTTTTCAAAACAATCCCCAAACTTTTCCAATTCCATCGCACTTTTTTCCAGTGGACAAAGCTGTTTGGTTTCTCAGAAAACTAACAACTTTCCCACTTTGGAATTTTCTTTACCTTACCTAAAAAGGGTATTAATTTGATTTTTGTGGGAAGGAAGAAGGATCAAGAATGGCGATTTCGATTTCTGCTATGAGTTTTGGAACCTCAGTTTCTTCATATTCTTGTTTGAGAGCTAGGAGTTTTGAGAAATCATCAGTTTTATGCAATTCCCAGAACCCATTTCGGTTTAATTCTGTTTTTTCGATTCGGAAATCTGATGGGTCTTCACGGTGTTCTGTTTCTAGGTAAATTATTGCATAAAGTTCTTGTTTTTATGGTAAATCAGTTCAAAAATATGATTTTTTTCCCAAATATTTGCTGTTTTTTTGGGTTGTAGTTTAGTATATTTTTGTTGGAATTTGAAATTGACAGTTGTGGCTAAGAGAATTGATTTATTTATTTGGTTATTTAGTTTGTGTCAATTGCAAATGGTTAGCATTCAATGATTAAAATAAAGGCAGCCCGGTGCACTAAGCTTCCACTATGTGTGTGCGGAGAGGGCTTTTCTATGTAAGCACAACTCGAACTCGTGACCTCTAGGTTACCTAGCAGCAATTTTACTATGTGTGTGCGAGGAGGGCTTGCTATGTAAGCACAACTCGAACTAGTGACCTCTAGGTTACCTAGCAGCAATTTTACTATGTATGTGCGGGGAGGGCTGTCTATGTAAGCACAACTCGAACTCGTGACCTCTAGGTTACATAACAGCAATTTTACTAGGTACGCCAAGGCTCCATTCTTAATGGATATTTCTTAAAAGAATTTTGCTATGCATTTACGAGTTAAAAAGGACATTTAGTTAGTATTGGAATCTTGCAAATGATTAGCATTGAAAAGAAGTTCTTGTGCTTTTGTTGCTTAAGAAGATAGTTTATATAGTATTAGAATGTAATGAGCTCAAATATAGCCGAATGAATATAGAGGATCTTGTAGCCAACTTGAACTAGTTTGGAATCGAGGCAAGTTAGTTGTTTGATTGCTTTTTTTTTTTTAGTAATTTGCAGGTTGATTGACATTTTCTTGAACTTCACATAGATGAATGACGACGTCCTTCTTTCCGTTGTACAATTGTATGCAGGAAATCATGTAGAGTTCGAGCAACGTTGTTACAAGAGAATGAAGAAGAAGTGGTTGTGGAGAAATCTTTTGCACCTAAGAGTTTTCCTGGTAATGTGGGAGGGGGAAGTAATGGGAAGCCACCAGATGATTCATCCTCTAACGGTCTAGAGAAATGGGTTATAAAGCTTGAGCAGTCTGTAAATATCTTACTCACGGTAAGTATTACATTTTCTGAATCTAATTGGTGTCTTGTAAATTTCTTTTCAACTCGACAACTGGCATCTTCGTCGGAATTGTGCGTCAATCAATATCAGTCCACTATGGCTCGACCTTAAAATAAGTTAATCTTGGCTATATGGATTCATGCAGCATGGTGCCAATAAGTTATTTCTTCACTATTAACTACACAAGGGCCTACCCTTTCTCCCTTTCCGTAAAAGAAGAAAACACAACTAGATATGATCATGGTTTATGTTAAAGTTTCTGTTTGAATTACTTTAGTTGCAACTTGAGCAATGCATCGGAATTCGGTAATAGAGTGTGCAATTTCATCTTCTTCTGACATGTTTTGTATTGTAAGTTTATGGAATTGCTCTGTGCAGAGTGAATAAGTTATTTTCTGAAATTGATTTTATAGTATCATGTGATACGTTGATGAAAAGGTTTTTGACAGTATTTTCTATTAGGAACATCTTTATTGCAACAGGTTTACTGCTGAGTAGCTTTTCAATATATTCATTTGGTTTGTAATTTGTCTGATTTCAAAATTATGGCTGATAATTTCAGGATTCAGTGATAAAGATTCTTGACACTTTGTATCACAACCGAAACTATGCGAGGTTTTTTGTTCTGGAAACAATTGCAAGAGTTCCTTATTTTGGTAAGTACTATTCTTTCAAGCTGCTGATTGTTTTGTAGTACCTAGATCACTTTTCAAACATCTTCCTGTAAGATTGGAAAGGGAGTTCTGTTTTGTTTTTTTGCTCACATGTAATTACTCAGTACTTCCGTAGTGCTACCTTTATAATACTATCAACAACAATAAATACCTAGTGTGATCCCATAAGTGGGGTTCAGGGAGGTTGGGGTGTATGCAGACCGTACTCCTACCTTGGAGAGGTAGACCAGTTGTTTCTGAAAAGACCCTCGGCTCAAGAAAAGCATTTTCAAAACAGGTTTGAAGGATATATGAGCAAAGAGCTCTGATGAAATTACATAGAAGAACAGAGAAAAATATTGACAACAAAGTAGTAACGATAATACAATCACCATTCTCTCATAAGGAGATCACTTCTCAAACGTCTCACTGAATTTAGGTATATATTTAATTATTTATTCTACTTGTTTCTTACCTCTGAACATACACTCTAACTTGGCCATCGTGCAAGGGATATGATTGTACCTTTCTAAAGCCCCGTTGAAGGCCATAAATATCTTTGAGCGATTTAAAGAGACCGAATAGCCCTTTCTTGATTTATTGTACTCATGAAAGATATTATTGTAAATCCAACTTCTGATAAAGACATGTGTGGCCATGTGTTCATAACAGCATTTATATCGGTTCTTCACATGTATGAGAGTTTTGGCTGGTGGAGAAGAGCAGATTATATGAAGGTGCATTTTGCTGAAAGCTGGAATGAGATGCACCATTTACTCATTATGGAAGTAATGCTCCTTCTTCTAACTTCTTGATTTCCTTTCAATGCATCCAAGTTTTATTTTCCTCTCTGCCTTTTAATTAAACTGATGAGCATCTGTCTTTCCGGTTTAGTGAGTGAGTTGTATATGTTCTGTCTTAACTAGCCATAGTTTATTCAGAATGAGTTAAACTGTGAAGAGCTTGATGTTTTGTTTTCTCCATGTGCAAGTTTGAACTTTTTGCTGGAAGAGTATATTACAGCTCATTTACTTATTTACTGAGAAAAAACTTTTTCTCTGGGATGGGCTTGTACAAATTTGTGCATCAATGTAATGAACGTATATGTCAGGCATCACAAGCCCTTAATTTCTAGAATTTTTATTGCGATATAATACCCAAAATTTCCTTGTCTTGGTATTAATGGTAATTGTGGTTCAACTGCAGGAATTAGGGGGAAATGCTTGGTGGTTTGATCGATTTCTTGCACAGCATATAGCTATATTCTATTATTTCATGACAGTCTTGATGTATGCTTTGAGCCCGAGAATGGCATGTAAGTTGAAATATTAAGATCTGATTTAATCATTTTTCTGCAACGTACCTGTGTTCTTTCAATGCGTCTCTGTGGGTTTAGGTTTCACAGTTTATCCATTCACTGTTTCCCCTTACGAGTTTCATCTTTTCATTGTTGTTGTTTTTAGGGGAAGCATTAGCATACTTTAAGTCTTACTTTATTTAAATATTTGGGGGGAGGAAAGCACTTTTGATATTTTTACCGTTCTTTGCCTGGCTTTAAGTTCTTTGATTTGTTTACCTGAATAAGATTGGTGATTGGTCACGATTTTATGTTTGATAAGGCCCTTAAGGAGTGACTGGTGAGTTTTTTTTATGTATGGCCCATTATCAAGCAGTGTTATCAAAGGCGCGCTTAAGCCCTAAAGCGAGGCTCAAAACGTGTTGAGCGCTTCGTCTCGCTTTATGTGCACTTTAGTGTTGTCAGCAAGGTTCCAAGGCAAGCATTTCCTTGCCAATGAGCCTCTTATGAAGAATTTGAAGCTAAACAATTGATATTTCACTCTATCATAATTTTTTCAATTTCGTTAGTCATATATTTGTCATTCATGTTTATAATTATTAGTTTTGGACTAAATATATATATTTTATTCTTTTCTCCCTTTGCGCCTTTTTTCGTTAAAGCCTACGCTTTATTTGCGCTTTGCGCCTAAATCTCCCACAGACCTTAGAGCTTTTTTGCGCTTTGATTACACTGTTATCAAGGCTAATGTCGATACATTGATTGGTGTTCCTTCAATTCTCGCAGATCATTTCTCTGAATGTGTGGAGAGCCATGCATACGAGACTTACGATAAATTCATCAAGGATCAAGGAGGTAATTTTTTTTAAGAAGTTGAATAGTTTGAACAACAAAGTTGCACTGATGGAATTAGAAGTGCTGGTTTCCTTTAATTTGTTTGGCCGTTTCTCGAGGATATGCTGTGCTATACTTCAATTTGTTTGTTTCGAACTCTTTCCTTTTTGGCAACTCTTTAATTCCAACATTCAGCAACGCATGTTTAAGACCACGAGAATCAAGGGCATTTTGGTACGAACAAATTGAAGCGGAGGGAGTATATATTCTTAACTAATATGTAGTCCCAATGCTTCTGCAGAGGAATTGAAGAATTTGCCCGCTCCAAAGATTGCAGTGGACTACTACACGGGAGGTGACTTATATTTATTTGGTGAGTGTTACATATCTCTTACTTAATATCCTCGTGACTCGATATCTATCTGGTTCAGTAATCTAAACCGTTTTGTGATTGCATCAGATGAGTTTCAAACTTCACGAGAGCCTAATACTCGAAGACCAAAAATAGGTAAAACACACACCTCATATACCTTTAGTAAACCGTTTTTAGACAAGTGAGAGTATAATACTGATTGAAGTCTACGTTTCCTGTTTAGATAATCTCTATGACGTATTCATGAACATTAGAGATGACGAAGCAGAGCATTGTAAGACGATGAAAGCCTGTCAAACTCACGGGAGCCTTCGTTCTCCACACACAAATCCATGCGATGATTCTGAAGATGATACAGGGTGTTCCGTACCTCAAGCTGATTGTATAGGTATCGTGGATTGTATAAAGAAGTCAGTCACCGATACTCAAGTAACCAAAAGGTAGGAAAAGGAAAAACGCGAACAAACTATACTTGTATAGACAAAAAAAAAAAGTAATACAAAGATATAGGTACATGTTGTATCTTTATGTCTGAGGTAGAGATGTTTTGGAAAGTTTTCAAGGCAAAATACATAGTTTACCTCATGTAAGCTTATTAAAAGGAGAAGCTCTCCTTACTAAGATTGTTTTTATATTTAGAATTTGTACTCGAAACATGTGATTATAGGTGGATGGATCTTGACAACTTTTGGATATATCGACTCCATGAGCTTTTTACATACACACAACAGTATGTTGCCCTTTAGCCCGTGACAAGCTCAGCTATAGAGTTATGTGTACACCATAATAGGAAATGAGATTGTGCTCCATGTTTCTTGTTCGCGGAGATGAATTGATATATTTATTGAATCCGTTAGATGAGCTTGAAACAAGAGTTTTGTGCAACTTCAGGAAAAATAGATATGAATACTAAGTTAAATTTTAATATTTGAACCAATAATAAAAATAAAATTCGATTATGTGAATGCATAGTTACATGATGAAGCTACGTTTTGGGTCTATATTATTTTATTATAATATTATTGTAGCAAAAATATCTCATAAAGTTCTCTGAACTCCAGATTTTTAGGTCATGTGAAAGTGTGCAAATTGTACTTTATGGTAGATTTTGAAGACACATCTCCAAGTCATCGTCATAAAAATAAAGACCATAAAAAGTTGTTTGTCCTTTTCCCCTCTCATATTTCCAATTTTTTTTATCGAGCGTTCGGTATTTGCATTACAATATATATTCAATTTGCGTAACTATTTAAATAAGAAAAAATGATAAAAATTTCATATTTAGATTCTCTTATTATCATTATTTTCTATTAGTTTTAGAAATTTTCAAAATTTCTCTTTCTCTCGCATCAATTAATGTACTTCGGGCATCAGGTTAGTGTATCATGTATAAAATGTATCTCTTTACCTGTCCAATTTCGAAAAATTGGTTTAATTAGTTCAGAGATATCAAACGAAAAAAGACGTAGGGGGGTTGTTCTGTCAACAAAAAGGGGGGAATGTACATTTGCTTGAAATAGTTTCAAAATAAATGTTTTGCGCCTTTGAGCCCGCATAGAGCCTGTAATTATACCTCGCCGAAAATCTGATTGTTGCGAATAGCTTATTAAAGTCATTTTAAAAATATATATATATCTTACTTAACGATTAATGTATCTCGCGCATCAAATTAATGAATCATTGCTTATATTATTGTATCAGTTTGAGGAATTTTCGTAATTATAAACTAAAAGGGATAAATAGTAATTTTGCTTTAAAACCATGAGATTTCTGTCATTTGCCCTCTAAATAATCATACATATAAAATACGTAATGTTTGTAATTTCTTATACTCCAAAACAATTCCAAATAAATTGTGTTTGATCTATTGTGTGAAAACTAAATATTTCAATTACATAACGTGTAAGGTCTGTCAAAAATATTTTTTATTGAAAAAATATATATTTAAAACTTAAATCGGAAACGATGGATCTCCCTAACAACTTTTTGGCGGTTGACTATATATATAGTTCATACATGGTGTAACCCTAAAGTAGAATTAGGTTTGTTGGCCATGTTAACACGACTCATAATATTTTTTCTTTGTTTTTATTAGTCCACGTTTATCATATACTAGTGGAAAAATAAAGCAGCCAATAAATAAAAATAATTAATATCGTGTCTCAGTCAGTAGCCAATAGTTTTAGAAAATTTATTTGTGTAGCTCTCTTAATTGTCTCTATAGAAGAATATGTCAAAACTATATATTATATCACCAACAATACCATGTGAAGATGTTGAGGTCCTAAAGTTTTTATGTAATTATTATTATTATTATTATAAATAAGACCATAAATGATAATTAATTAATATTCCACAAGAAGTGTAAGTATAGTACAGTTGAATATTGTTAAAAATATAGTTAAATAATAAAAATGTATTCTTTTTATGGACAATTTTCGCATATAGTAAATAAAATTTTTATATTTATATGCTATAGCAAAGTTTGTATAATTGCGTTCCATAGCAAATATAGAAACTGTATAATTCGCTATACATATACAGTTGAAGCAAATTGTATAAAACGAAGTGTATAAAACAAGAAAGAGAAAGACACTTGGGTAGAGAACTGTATAAAAATGAAGTGTATAAAACGAATTGTATTATTATAAGTGTATATAACGATTATATACAATTTGAATTTGTATAAAATGAGAAAGAGAGAGAGACAAAAGAGACTCGACAAGGAATATACAATTGAATCGAATTGTATAAAACGAGAAAGAGAGAAATTAGACACAATTTGAAAATTCTATAAAACGAGAAAGAGAGAAGGGCAAAATAAACTGAGCAGATGAGTATTTTTATTGTATAATTATAAGTGTATAGGACGAAAATATATATACTTGCATGTGTATATACAATTTTCTCACGCTTTATACAAATAGAAATGTAATTTATATATTTCGCTTCTGTTTATATAAGTTATGTTTAAGGAATTATGAACATTATATTAATTGATGATATTGTGGATTAGTCAAGCCACTTGTTTTAGAAAATTGTATTGCTCTCTTTCTGCCATAATTTAAACTCTAATATATTTAAAGTAAAGAAAATGTTTATTCTATTAATAGTGGGATTAGTTTAACACTTTTAATTAGTCGATGGAGGTACGCCACGTCATTACTTTTTTATGACATGGTTGAACTTCAACGTAGAAATTTTATCAAACTTCTCTAACACTATAAATATATGTTTTTAATTGAAAATATCAATTCGTCAAATTTATCGATTCATAATCATCTAAAAATCAGTAAATACTATACATAATTTTTTTCATGATACGCATTAATATGTTATTGAAAAATGTTTTTAAATATGTCATCAGTATTTGATTTGTCGATAAAGATTTTTTGATTTTCTTTTGATGGAGATTCAAAAATTCATATTTTAATTTCCTTTTCATTTCTAGGTGAAGTTTCAAGGATTTTATTTATTGCACTAATGTATAGTCCCATTTTCTATTATAATAATTGATGTGAGAACAATGTTAGCTAGAAATACATTAAGAGTGTGTTTGGTATGAAGTAAAACATTTTCTGGAAAATGTTTTCCAATTTTTCCATGTTTGGTTGGGACAAAAGTTTTGGAAAATGTTTTCCAAATCAACTCATTTTCCTCAAAATTAAGGAAAATGACTTTCCTTCAAAAATTAAGGAAAACATTTTCCATAACTCTCCTTCAATTTCAAATTACATTTTCTTTTGGGAAAAACATCAATTTTTTTTAAAAAAATTCAATTTCAAAATTTTTATTTTTTCACATCCTTGACCTTCCCCCCACCGGCCAGCCTCCCTCCCCAAAAATTTAATTTTGTTTTTTAAAAATATTTTCAACTTCAAATTTTTATTTTTAAACTCCTACCCCCCTCCCCCGGCCAGCCCCCCTACCAGCCCCCACCCACCCCAACCCCCAAAAAAATTAATTTTATTTTTTAAAAATATTATCAACTTCAAATTTTTATTTTTTCATTCCTACCCCCTCCCCTCCCCAACCCCCACCCACTACCCCCACCCCACTCCCACCACCACCCCAAAAAAATAATAATTTTGATTTAAAAAATTATTTTCAATGTCATAAATTATTTTTTACTCTACTAAAAATAAAAGATATCTCTCAAAAACATTTTTCATTCATAAATCAACCACTAAAAATCATTTTCGAAAAATATTTTCTACTCACTAACCAAACATGAGAAAATAAATCCATAATCTACTTGTTTTACAGGAAAACATTTTCCATGGAAAATATTTTCCTCCATACCAAACACACCCTAAATTGTAATGTCAAATTCATAGTCAAACTTGTGTATCACAAGTCTCCATGCATTAAATAGCGATAATTACGTACGGTCCAATACGCATATATAAATCTATGAAGATTTTAATCTATTTTGTTATGCATAATAGGATTTTTTATTTATTTTCAACTCGTAACGCTTAAATCAGTCATGAATTTCATCACTATTTTAACCTTTTATTAAAAGTTTACATTGTGTAATTATTTCTTTGGATATTATACATATATATATATATATATATATATATATATATATATATATATATATATATATATATATATATATATATATATATATATATATATATATATATATATATATATATATATAGTTTAACAATTAAAACATATTTACTAAAAGTAAGTAAAAGTTTAGCAAAGTTTATTAAGTAATAAACCACTTAATAACGTTCACATCATATGATTAATTTATCCTAATTTACTCGTAGAAAAATGTAAAGATGCATTGAAAAACTTTATAGATGCCAAAATGTTTGTAATTATTACTATTCCATCCGTTTCATTTTATGTGACACTTTTTAAATTTTAAAATTTAAATAAATTTATGTTTGATTTTAAAAATCGAAAATGGTCACATAAATGGAAATATAAGAGTACTATTTAATTAGGTATCTTATGATATTTTAGTTTACAAGTACAAAATCGAACTAGACTTCTAATAGAGCGGTTCCCTCATCATTAATCAGAAGTCTCAATTTAAAATCCCTAAATACAAAATCGCTTTTGTTTGAGAGCTTTTACCCCCACTTCGAGGCTTTCCGATATAAAACACAAGCTTTAAGGTCATTTTTTACTTTCTTAAATTCAGATCAAGTCAAAACCAACAAACAAATTAAAACAAAAAACATATATCTTTCAATCTTATTTTTAAAATTATAAATACATAAAATAATAAATTTATTTCTCTTAATTTATTTAAATTACACAAATAAAAATAAAACATTTATTTTTTAACACTTAAAAACTTAAACGTAAAACTTAAGAAAACAAATTTTCGGCTTGATTTTTGTTGGTTATTTAAAACTATATAAATCCAATTGAATACAAAAAAAAAGAAAAAAAGTATAGTTAATTATTATTATGAGGCGGTCACACTAACAAGTCTCTCCAGTTTTGAAAAAACACCCGTTCCCCGCCAACGTGGTCCTTTTATACCCTCACAAAAATACAACAAAATAAAATCACACATACAGTACTCATCTCTCCCATTCCAATTCGTACTACAAAAAAAATATATATTACAACAACAATTATGTAATCGTCGCATTGTAACAGATCGATAGATTTGAGCTTTGTTCGTATTTGAACTGATCAGTAGGATCGCGTCGGAGTGTAATGGGAGGAGGTGGAGGTGGAGAGGGTAATTTAATGGGAGTTTTAGTGCCGACTGTGAACGCCGGTGAAACTTCAGCTCCGGCGGCTGGGACGGAGGTGGTGGTGGTGGTGACGGAGGAAGAGGAGGTGGATAAGGATATATTGTGTCCGATATGTATGCAAATTATCAAGGATGCGTTTCTAACGGCGTGTGGACATAGTTTTTGTTATATGTGTATTGTTACTCATTTGCAGAATAAAAGTGATTGTCCTTGTTGTTCTCATTATTTGACCACGAATCATCTGTATCCTAATTTCCTTCTTAATAAGGTGAATTTTTTATATTTTTTTTTAGCTTTTTTCATGATTTTGAATTTTAGCTAGATCGGTGAAGATTATACTACAGTGATACCCGTGCTTTAGCTGAATAATTACACCTATAGGGTGTAATAATCACATTTGTGCTCATATTCATGAATTTGGATGTTTGATTTTGAATTTCACTTATATATGAGTGTGATAATCACTTTTGATTGGAATGTATATGAATGAAGGTACTAAATGTGTTGTATTGTGTTGATCGGTGAGGTGTGTAGTTTGTTTAGGGCAGTAGGGGAGTAGTATTTTTTGAATTTGGGGGAATTTTTAAGCAGATGAGATGAATTATGGAATTCTGGTGCTTCTTTTGTTTTCGTAGAGTTGCAATTGTTCTTCTTTTAGCAATATAGATTTACATGCCTTGGAGGAATGTGGTGTTGCTCTGTTTTTGTTTATATTACTGAGAAATGCGCTGGATGTGTTGCAGTTTAGGATTTCTATGAGTGATTGGAAAACTATATAATGAACCAGAAAAGATAGGTCTATATGAGTAAGTCGATTGGACTGAGTTTTGGCGTTAAAACTTGATCGATAAACCAAGTTGTGGCTAAAGTATAGTAGTTTCATTTCCTTTGTTTCTATTTTTCTTCTCTTTGCTTGTTTTATGGTCTTCATTTTTTCATTAGTTTATTGGATATCGATGACATTCTCGAAAGTTGTTTTCCACTCAAATCAAGATGTGTTGAAGTTTTTTTTTTCCATTGTGTAGTTATTGATGAAGAAATCTGCTCGCCAAATGGCCAAAAGTGCTACACCTGTGGAACAACTTCGCCAAGCAATACAGCAGGTCAGATATGCATGAAAAGTTAAACAAGCTTTCTTCGTATCGTTGTACTCTTGTAGATGAACTAGTGAATGTTAATATGATGCTATATGTTGTAGGCTGATGTTGGTCTATTTCATTACAATCACTTTTTAGGTTGAGGGAAAGATATTATAAAGTCGTGAAATGTGAGAAACTAAACGAAAATCGAATATCTGAGCCTGTATGTCTTGAAAATGAATACAATTCACCTGCAAGTATTAGCAAAGATGTTGGTTAAAATACAACGGCTGGTTCTTTAGGTAGAAAACTTGTAGGTTTTTATTCAACTTAGTTTTTGTGGAGAGCGTCCCTAACATTTCATTTCAGCAGCTCTTTTAGTTCTATAATCTCTGATTTTGCCTTTTAACACTCTCTGTCATACTGTCCGGGATCATTTCCATATATCTGTTCAGGATTCTCATTCTGATTCTTAGGCAGGGATGCGAGGTGTCTGTTAAAGAGCTGGATAGTCTATTATCGCTTCTTATGGACAAGAAAAGAAAAATGGAACAAGAAGAAGCTGAAACAAATCTTCAGATTCTGCTCGAGTTTCTCCAGTGTTTAAAGAAGCAAAAAGTTGAAGAGCTTAATGAGGTTTTTTCTTGAACTTCTACCGACTTTACACATTGCCACTTTTAGTTTGAATTCATCTGTTGTCATTTGGATACTTATTGTACTCTATTCTACTTAATTCACATCCCTCCGGCAGGTAGAATTGCTTTTCGTGTAACTATATCTTTGAAGTCTAACCAGAGAAAGCGTGTTCAATAGAATATTATAACAAGGAAAGGAACATGATTTCGTTTGTAGATACCTGGAGCTTGCCTTTTCCCTTGCTAAGAAAGGGAGTTTGCATAATTACATATTTGTCTATCTTCTAAAAAGATTAAACTCATCGAAGTATCTTCCTTGTGGACGTACTTCGTTTCATTTTTTATCCATTCAAGAGAATGCTGTCATCTTTTATGTTTAATTTCTTCAAACTATAGGCTCCTTAGATGCTGGCAATTTTATAAACCTGTGGTATAAAATAGATTATCATAATCTCACCTCTCTCTGCACTTCTTCTAGATCCAAAATGATCTCCACTACATTAAAGAAGACATAAATGCTGTGGAGAAGCGTAGAATA
The DNA here is from genome assembly GCA_032847665.1 of Solanum chilense. NCBI lineage: Eukaryota > Viridiplantae > Streptophyta > Magnoliopsida > Solanales > Solanaceae > Solanum > Solanum chilense. The sequence continues at coordinate 6,475,842 of CM064973.1, read as the reverse complement.
GAGTTACATAGGACAAGAGGTAGATATTCTGCGAAAATGAGATCGCTAGTAGATGATTCATCTGCAATGACAGTCAGGCCTCCATTGAGAGATAAGGGAAGTGGTGCAATTGTTTCTAGTCCTGTTAATTTACAAGAACAAGGTCGTGCTGGCACGTCACAGACCAGGAATACTGATACAAGAGCTCCTCGGAATTCTCAAATTGTGCAACGGAAGGATGACAACCACGGTGGATCAGATTCACAGGACCCTAATCAACCTGGAAAGTCATTAGCAAGGAAACGGCGCGTTCATGCACAGGTTAATTCTATAACTTATTGTTGTGCTTGTTGATGGTCGTGTTGATGTTCGTATGCTCTCTTTTAACATGTTCAATTGTCAACAGTTCAATGAGCTTCAAGACTGTTACCTTCAAAAGAGGCGTTATTGGGCAAGACAGTCGCAGAAACAGGGAGAAAGAGTAGCAAATATCAAGAATAGAGAAGGTTATTCTGCGGGACTTGAGGATTTTCAATCTGTTCTGTCTACCTTTACGCGATACAGGTACATCAGTTCATCTTATAATAGTAGTATTGGCTGCAAAATATCCTTAATATTTGGCTTACCTTTCTTTTTTTTTGACTGTGCTTGTTGAAATAGTCATCTGCGGGTTGTGGCTGAACTCAGGCATTCTGACATTTTTCACTCGGCCAATATTGTTTCGAGGTAAGAAGTTCATTCTCAGTACAAGGGGTAATCGGTTATGAGAAACAGGACAGGTTCTACTCTTATTAGTTGTTTTTTTCTGGATACATTTTAGTCGAAATTTTTGTGTTTTGCAAGCAACTAAATTTCCTCTTCTTGACAGTATTGAATTTGACCGAGATGATGAATTGTTTGCTACTGCTGGGGTGTCACGAAGAATTAAGGTCTTCGAGTTTTCATCAGTAAGTTCATGCTTCTTGTGAGCTTCTTAATTTCTTCTAAGCTTCCCACACGAAAAATTTCTTCTTGTAGTTTAATGATTGTTCGATTGATTAAACTTGATTCCTGGCTTCCATTATCTTCTCATATAGGATTTTGAGATTTTTGCATGCTTGATGTTTTCGGATAAATTTTACTGTTTTTAGTTGAATTTTTCAATAATTTGCTAGATATGAGATTCTTATAAGTTCTGCTTTTCTTTTGGCTGTAATGTTTTTGTTATTTCAAAAGATACAATTTGCTAATCGTTGTATGTTCTCTTTATCAGGTGGTAAACGAACCAGCTGATGCGCAATGTCCTGTTGTTGAAATGTCTACCCGATCTAAACTAAGTTGTTTGAGTTGGAACAACTACATTAAAAACCACTTAGCAAGCAGTGACTATGAGGGCATAGTAACGGTTTGGGATGTTACAACTCGTCAGGTAGTATCATCTTATATCTAGATAATGAAAAACACCTTCATATGAATCTGCAGTTTATATCTGATGGGATAAGATTTAACACTCTCTTTTTCAGAGTGTGATGGAGTACGAGGAGCATGAAAAACGAGCATGGAGTGTTGACTTTTGTCGTACTGAACCTTCTATGCTTGTATCTGGTAGTGATGATTGCAAGGTAAAAAGAACTTCGGAATATGTGTTTCCTCAAGTTTACGTGCTTCCTAATTTGGTTTTCGGAAAGAAAATCATAGTGTTTCTGAATGTAAAAAAAAATTGACAAATGAGGTAAGATAGAATTGGTATTTATCTAATATCTTTCTGCTTGGAGATCTGTAGTCAGTGTACCAAGTCGAAAGAACAGAACTTGTTTTGGCAAGGCGCTATACTTGGAATGTGCTAATGAATTTCTCAACAGGTCAAAGTTTGGTGTACGAAGCAGGAAGCTAGCGTTCTTACCATTGACATGAAAGCTAACATTTGCTCGGTGAAGTATAATCCTGGATCCAGTGCTCACATAGCTGTAAGTTCACATTGAAGGTTCATTAGTATTTCATGTTAAAGGATATAGCTTCAAACTAAGGCGTGAACCTATATATATATATATATTGCAGGTGGGTTCTGCAGATCATCACGTTCACTATTACGACTTGAGAAATATTAGCCAGCCACTATACATTTTCAGTGGACACCGTAAAGCTGTTTCATATGTAAAATTTCTATCAAGCTATGAGCTAGCTTCTGCATCAACCGATAGTACACTGCGTTTGTGGGACGTCAATGAGAATGTTCCAGTAAGTAATCATGCTCCCATCATTTTCTCAATCAGAAAGACAATAATCTAATTCCTAAGAGCCAGTAATATGTGAAAAACCAATTCATACTGAACCAGCATTTTCCTTGTTCTGTTTCTACTCTCAGCTGCGTACGTTTAAAGGACATACAAACGAGAAGAACTTTGTCGGTCTTACAGTAAACAGCGAATACCTTGCATGTGGAAGTGAGACAAATGAAGTCTTTGTCTACCACAAGGTTAAGAAACTAGCTGAGAACATACGATTTAACATCGTTTTCCAGTGCTTAATCTGTTATTGAACTATATGTGCAGGCGATTTCTAAACCAGCAGCTCGGTACAGATTTGTTTCTGATGATCAGAATGATCCAGACGGCGACATGGGATCATTTTTCATCAGTGCTGTTTGTTGGAAACGTGACAGCCCAACCATTGTTACAGCAAACAGTCAAGGGACAATAAAAGCACTTGTTCTTGCTGCTTGATCAAACAATCAAACTACACATGATCGATCATTTTGGAATGATCGATAACGTTTGACTGATGAGTGACTCGTTGATAAGGAAAAGAAGTATGAGTTCTCCATTGTACATGAATGACCAGATTATTAGGCTAACATTGGTTTCCGATTTTGGTGGTTCCTTATAACGTCTGTTTGATGGGAACACAGATCTAGCTTTTGATCGTGTGTTAAATAGTAAACAACTACGCTTCAATCACAAACTGACGATAGAGTAGTAGTAGTAACTTAATTCTTATAGTTTGTGTATTCTTTCTTTAATGGGGCTGTATTTATACCTTATAATATATAGAGATCAGGATAGTAGAGTGAAAATTGTAGTGAAAACATGAATTTCAGACTCCCATTACATAAAATTTGTTACTTCCTTTATTCATACACATCAAACTCAATTAAAATACACATGAGGTTTTACGATTTATTGAGGCTAAATGTGTATGATAAAAGGAGGTGTATGTAATAAGATTTTCAGAACATGCACTTTCAATTTTACAAAAATTGAGTTGTGAATGTCTAATAGAAACACTTTATCATGTGTTCGTGTGCTTAGTCGGAATAAGCTGTGATTCTAGTGTCTTAATAAAATTTAATGACAAGTTTAAGAGTACATCAATATATTCGCCTAGTTTGTGTATGATACTTTTCCCTACAAGGATATCATGAATTGATGAGTTCCCACATTGGTATCAATCTATTACAATCCTCCTAGTTTATTCTAATTCAAAATCGATAATATGAGCAAACTCACGTAGATTCGACTTTATTATATGTTAATAGTAGCGTCAAATCAATATTTATTATAAAGGTACAGTATGACTCGACAACTCGATAAAATAGAGTTGAAATTGATCTATCACGATTGATAAGTCATATAATGTTACACATCTAAAACCATTTCACTATACTTATGTGAGTGTTCTTTTTCATGTTATTTTCATCCGATGATCGATCAATCAAAGAAAAAAGCTATAGTTATTTTAAGAATTACGATATAACTTGACAACTCAGAATATATAATTGAAATGTGACCTAATACCTACCACAATTAATGAGTCATATATGATTCAACTATTATTACCCAAAAAATATGCTATGATTAATATTTCAAGAACACCTATCAATGAATGACAATAACTTTCAAATTGGTCACAAATCACCATACGTAATAAATTTTATGAAGTGCACTATTTTACAAGTCTTTTTCGAAACTTTTGTTTCTTTTTGCCCATATTAAAAGTAAGTAGTGCCCACTATTCTTTATTTGTTTTTGTTCATTTAATCTCTAAACCACAAATACACTAAACTTTAACCGTCCAAAAAGGACTTTGCAAAATATGGACACCTTATCGGATACCTCATTCCCACTTGTCTTCAATTACTTATCATCTTCCAATCAAAACTTAAATGCTACTCCGTCATTTTTTACGAGTTTTATATCTTTTAACTATTCACTATTTTATTTATCTATTACTATTTTTTTTTTAGAATTTTGCATTCGAACACACTTTAATATTGAATTGAACTAATATATTGTCAATTTGAATATTTGGCTAACTAGGTGTGCAGATCGAACTTGCGAAAAAGTAAAATTTTTATTTAAATAGAATGATAAATAGTTTAAAATATAAAATTCATAAAAGTATGAGAGTTAAATATTATTTTTTTAATCATTAACTCTTTAAAACATTACTGCAATTGAAAAACAATTTTTGTTATGCTTTTCTAAAAAAATTACCTTTTAAACTTATATGGTCGATAAATATAATATCAACAAGCGCGGTTTAATATGCAGAATAAAGTAAATAATTCAAAATTATGTTTAATACTCCTTTTCATAATTTTTTGTCATAATTTCTATTTTCATAGTCAAACTATAAGTACTTTGACTAATATTTTCAGATGTATTTTTTCATAAGAAATTATAATTTATAGTACTTTTCATATAATTTTTGAATATCTATATTTTTTATTTAATATATCGAATCAATATAATCTAACTTTAACTTTGAAAATCAGTCAAATTGACTTTCGAAAAACATAACATGACAAATAAAAATAAACAAAGAGAGTATTAAACTTATATCGTCAATAATATATAATATCAAATTATGATCCTAAATTTCTCATTTTATTTTATATATGCGTGATAACTTAATCTTTGTACCGAACAATTCTTCGATGTCATACTATCGATCTTATATAAATTATTCGATTTATCCCGTGATATAAACCTTCACCCCGTACACAGGCAGCGCAATTTAGCAGCCGGCCTTTAACCTTTATAAAAGGCCGAAGATCCGAAAAGATTCCATAGAATCAAAAATTCAGATTTATAAATATTACATTTTTTCAATTACTAATTAAATACGTATCTCCTTTTTAACTTGGCGCCAACAGCAGCAATGCGATTGGAGAACGGCGATCGATCCACGTGTCGTCCGATCGTTGATTCCAGCTCCGACGAAGACGACGACGGCGGTTTGCTGCCAGAGAGTTATTTACCGGTGTTAGATGGTGAAGGACTACTTGTTCCGCCTCTCAATTTCGCTATGGTTGATTACGGTGTTTTCCGGTCTGGTTTTCCTGATACTGCTAACTTTGCCTTTTTACAAACCCTAGGTCTTCGTTCTATCATGTGAGTGAGTTTGTGAATTCGATCGATCGGTTTCGTTACTTGAAGTTTCGTTTTTATTGATTTTTCTTTTTGTTTGTTTGCATATTTTGTGTGTAGATATTTGTGTCCAGAGCGATATCCTGAAGATAATGTGGAGTTTCTAAATGCGAATGGAATTCGGCTTTTTCAGTTTGCTATTGAAGGATCTAAGGTTGAGGTTATTTTCCATAATGTATATCTCAATATCAGTATGATATAGAATGTTAGGATCATGTGATTGAATTGTCAGATAAAAAGAAGCATTTTGTTGCTGAGTGATCCTGATCTGATTTTTCTGTGCTGGAAGCTGTTGTAAACCATTACTTTTTGGATATGTTAAAATAATTTCCGGAATGTAACGCCTAGTTGGTAATACAAAAATGGATAACGTATTGTATAGTTAGCTTAATCCTCAGTCCTTTGCCAAAATGTCTCAATTGATCTTTACAAGTTGTAAATCATTACCAGAAAGACAATCAATTGGGGAAGTTTGGGAAAGGACTGAGGATTAGCCAACTATACACTATGTTATCCATTTTTTTAATACTAACTAGGTGTGATATTCTGGAAATTATTTGACTTATCCAAAAAGAAAAGAAAAAAGTAATGCTTTTATTCGTTCCATTTTCTTATGTCGGCTGATGGTGAAAAAGACATTGTTTTTGCTCTCTAGTTAGTTATTGACTTGTTTTCTAGTTATTAAAGAATGTAAAATGGGAGTTAGTTGACTGGTTATTTTGAAAGAGTCTATTTATTGGCATTGAATACTTTACTTAATATGTTTGTTAACTTCATTCTCATCCTTACTTATTTCATGTCTGAAGTTATTCTGATTTGTATAACAGGGAAGGGATTAATCATTAGTTTTGTGGAGGCATCTCTCTTCAAGGACCAAAGTCAAAAGGTTTTGTGGTATTAGTTTGTAGGAGATGAGGTTATAAACTTTCGTGGTCTAGGATATTTTTAGTCATTTAGCAGCAGTATGTTGGAATAGTCACAGACCCTTAATTTCTCCTGTAGTTGTTGTGGAAGTGAACTATGTATCTGGCCCTCGTGGCTTTGACTTACAGAACTAGTATAAGTCATGTCAGAGTTTAAACTTGTCCTTTCAGTTGCATGGCCCAAAAGATGTTCTTGTTTTAAAACCGTCTGCAAGTTTTCATGTGTTTATATTCATCAACTAGTAGTTGAGATAGTTCTGTGATGTGTTTGGGTTTCAGATAGCTGCAGACCTATAATAGGTTAAAAGTTTTTCACCATGGGGATTGTCACCTGCAGCCTCATGCTGAATTTGTTTCTATGATTCCTCAAGGGTCTAGTATTTAAAGTTCCTCTCCCTCTTAAATTGCACTCTGCTTTTACAACAAAATGCAAGTATAGCTGCAATTTCCTACTATTGCTTCCTTCTTAGCCACCACTAAACATTACTTGTCACAGTTCATACTTCATAAGGGCCTGCTGCAACTGGTGCTACTTGATCATTTTTAGCATTTATTTTGTCTTCCTTCTATTTGTTTTAGCTTTTAGTTTTCCTCTGTTCTCGATGCATGAACCAACTGGTTTTGGTGGTGGTGCACTACAGGTAATGCTGCAACGAAATAATTCATAACTTAAGAAAGGAGGTAGGGAGTTTCTTGTGGTTTTCCAAAGCCTGAAGAAAGATTGTCCAATTTCCACATTCTAAGTGAGAACAGATACATTCTAGTTGTTGAACCTGTTGGAGCTTTGAATTGTCTTGGAGAAAATCCTCCAATTGGTGTGTAGGAGAGAGAAATTTATCCACTAGCAATATGTAATTGCATTCTTTTCGGATTCACCAGAAGCAGGTCATATTAGCTGTCCCACTCTACATCCCAAGTCCCAACTAATTGGATTGCTAAACTAGGAAGATCACTAGATGATTGACTGTGAAAGAGAGAATCTGATGAATCTGCTGGTGTATAGTCATATCTGTCATGCCATTTGATATGTAGCCCCAATCAAGTCCATACGACTTCTTCTTTTCTTACCTTCTGATGTTGAGCAGCCTTAGAGGATGTCATATAGTTGCCTATCAAACTAGGAAACCATTGTATTTGTCATACACTCTTCTATGTTTTTGGTTTTCAATCATCATATGCTAGCTTCGATTTCTATCTGCTGTCCGAATGCTGGACAAAGCTACTCCAAATATTTTGGTCCATCACTGTCTCCTCCACTGAGGCTTGATTGGTGAATAAAAAACGTCCATATATATTCTTGTCCTATAACCACTTTACCACATTGTATCTGGATATCCGAAGGTGTTGTTCAAGTGAAAAGACATTTTTCTATAATGGAGATGGTTTGAAATTTAATCGAAGTACTAATATGGTTGTAATCTATGCTGGAAGGGTACACATACTACAAACATTAGTAGCAACATATATGAATGCAATTTCTGGTTTGCAGACATTTTAGAAATTTCATATATTGTGCAAACCGTGTATATGAGTATTCTTATTGTTGTTTCTTTTCAACCTATCCACGGGTAAATTGGAAACATTTCTTTCTAGTTGTTAATATGACGCAAAAAAGTTTCATGTTGTTCGTACTCGACTATTTCTCAATGCAGGAGCCACCATTGGTTAACATCCCAGAGGAAACAATAAAGGAAGCTTTGAAGGTTGTCCTTGGTAAGTATGAAAGGTTGCATTTTATTATATCTTGCTATAGGTTTCTGTCTACTAGTTTTGTTAAATACTTTCTGTATTACAATCTCTCTCGATTCTTTTTATAGATGAAAAGAACCGCCCTCTGTTAATTCACTGCAAAAGAGGAAAGGTAGTCCTTCATTTGTCTTTGTTTAAAATTCCGACTTTCTTTTTACATGAACCTTCACTCTCAACATTTCTGACCACCATTTACGTCTTGGTGGTAAATTATGCAGCACCGAACTGGTAGCCTTGTGGGGTGTCTCAGAAAATTACAGAAATGGTGCCTCTCCTCAATTTTTGATGAGTACCAAAGGTATGCTGCTGAAAAAGCTAGAGTATCAGATCTGAGGTTCATGGAGTTGTTTGACATTTCCGGCTTCAAGCAGCCACCAACATTCTGTTCACACTCCCCGAACTAAATGGACAAGATGTACAGGACGAGAGGCAATTTTGGCTTTGCATTTTTAACTGGATCAAAAAATTTGAGTTCAGTCCACCCCCATAAGTATTGGATTCCTTATATGAACTCTGGTTATGGTTTTCGCTAGTATCGGATTCTTCTTTTCATTTGGACATAGTCTCTCTCTCTCTGTCTCTCTTTGTAGAAAGTAGATGGCATCTGTTAGATGTTGCTATGGCCTATGATAAAAGGGTCTTATCCTTTCCTACTTTGAAAGTGTTCATTGGAGATGGATTGGGAATTGTAAAAGTTGTGCATTATTTTTGCTTATTAGAAGGAAAAGGGGAGGGTTGTGTTTTCTTCAGTGCACCTTCATAGTTTTCTCTTTCATAATACCTTCTGGTATAAGGTTTTGATCTATCAGATTCAGAGGAGGTGATATATTTTAAGTAGTTAAATTGTCTATATAATGAGAATTCGAGAACATGTAGAAAAGTTTTTTCAAATTTTGAACCGAAAGTATCTCTATTTATTCAGATTTGCAACAAGACGTCAACAATCATGAAGTTATAACTTTAATTCCAGTTCAAGTTACAAAATTGTGGAGTAAACTTAGTATATGAAGACTTTATCTCTACTTTAAAAAAATACAGTAGGGGGAAAATGACTTCTCTCACTTATGACCGAAAATCATTCACCTAGAAAATGACTTTTATCGTATCAAGCATGATTTGCAGTTGATATTAAAATCCCAACCTTTCTACTAGAAGAAGAGTGGAGTGAGTTAGCTAAAAAATAAAAGAAGTCATTTGATAGCAACTAAGATAGAATTGTCTTTACATTTTTAGTTATCAAAACTTTTTCCTCACCACATGAAAACGTATGTTATCATAGTGTTTTAGAATTATCAACTCTTTTATCTTGTGTTTTTTTTTTCTTTGGTATTTAGTTTCCAACATACGTATTTTTGAGCTTTAATAAATTTAAATTTGTCTATTTTACTAAAAGGCTTGTTTATATGCTCCTATTATTCTATTTTTTTTTCTTCTTATTTTTAAAAAAGGAATTCGTTGTTCTTTCCCTTTCCTTTTCCCCAAAGTTTTCTCTTGTTTTTATGTGGACCTTTTGATTTATTAAAGTGGATTTATAATATGGTGTCTTGAGAACTCTCAAACTCATTATTTTACACGTAAAGTTATGTTTCAAAGGTGTTCCTAAATCACACATCAAACTATACCCACCAAGTTTATTCCTACGCATATTCTTATTTCTTACTCTACCTTTAATATGATAAATCTATTCCATGTATATAATTTTGAGCAACAATAAAATTATTTTCGTATTGTAAATTTGAATTATATATACAAACGTTAATATTTATATCAAGATATATTATTTATATCATACTTTTTCTTTTTGAAGTATGACTTTCATTTTGATATTCGCTACAACTATTCAATATCTTTAACTCTATATTTCAAAGGATTAATTCTTCTCTCAATCTCAAAGTTCTTTTATTTAAAAACTAATATAAATCGTCTTTATTAAAAAGTATTTCTCAGTTACCAAATATTTTTCAAATACCATTAACTTTTCAATATCTCATTCCTCTACTAGGTGCTATTTATTTTTCTATTGTCATCTTCCTCTCTATGACTTTTCGATATCTCAGTGATATGTTTTATCTTATTAATCATTTTCCTAATCTAAAAATTATATCCATTAAAATACAATATAAAGTTATTTTTATAAAAGAAAATGTTTATCTCTTAAATTTAAATATAATATAATCTAAACAACATAAAGTTTTTTTATCAAAAAAAAAACATTTATCTCTTAAATTTAAATATAATATAAAGTCGCGCTTGTTAGGAAACATTTTCGAATATTAGGTGCCACCTGTTTCTCTTAAACTTTAAGCATCTCTTTACTCTCACCACCATATAAATATTCCTTCCTCTCCCCTTTTCACTTCCCACAGTATTACTTCTCTTTTTCACACTCTCTACCAAATTTGCTTCTACTTGTCGCTATGGCTACTGCTACTACTCTCTCTCCTGCTGATGCTGAAAAGCTCAACAACCTCAAATCTGCCGTCGCCGGTCTAAATCAAATCAGGTAACTTTTTTTTCCCCCGAATTTTTTCATTTCCGGTGCTGTTTTGTTACTGATTCGTGTTAGAATTAAGTTGTTTTAGATCCAGATGCTGATTTTTTTTTTTTTTTTTTGGCGCAGTGAAAATGAGAAATCTGGATTTATTAACCTTGTCGGTCGCTATCTAAGGTACAGTTCATAGTTTTGGAGCTACCATTCTGATTATTACTAAATAAGAATTGTTATTGTAGAAAATTTACATAGATTTGTGAGCTTTCGCAGATCAAGTTGGTTTTGTAGCTCGAAAAGTTGAATTGTTGTATGTTCTAATTTTGGTTAGTGACGGTTGATCTGTTGTGGCATTGGGGAATCGTAGTGGGGAAGTGCAATACATTTACTGGAGTTAGAGTAGTGATTTATTAGATTTTTGATGTGATTTAATGCTGAATATTTACTTGATATGAAATTGTTGTCGGTCGGCTGATGTTTGTAGTGTTTGTGTGCAAAATTTACATGAACTTCCGAGGTTTTGTAGATCAAGTTAGTTTGTATATAGCGTGTGTGAGTGTGCAGAATGTACATAAAGATCTGAGCTTTTGTAGGTCAAGTTAGTTTGTTTATAGCGTGTGTGAGCGCAAAATGTACATGAAGATCCGAGCTTTTGCAGGTCAAGTTAGTTTGAATAGTGTGTGTGTGCGCGTGCCCAGTATGTACATAAAAAGATCCGAGCTTTTTGCAGATCAAGTTAGTTTGTATAGTGTGTGTGCGGGCGCAGAATGTGCATAAAGATCCGAGCTTTTGCAGATCAAGGTAGTTAGTATATTGTGTATTTGTGTGTGCGCAAAATTTGCATAAAGATCTGAGCTTTCGCAGATCAAGTTAGTTTGTATAGTGTGTGCGCTAAAAATGTACATAAATTTCTGAAATTTTGCAGATCAAATTAGTTTGTATAGTGTGTGTGCGTAAAGTTTGCATAAAGATCTGAGCTTTCGCAGATCAAGTTAGTTTGTATAGTGTGCTCAAAATGTACATAAATTTTTGAGCTTTTGCAGATCAAGTTAGTTTGTCGATCGAATAGCATGAATCACTTTAATTTTGTTCATTTTCTTGTATGGTTTTGTTTTGGTTATTGATTCTTGATCTGTTGTGGCATTTCGGAATCATAGTGGTGAAGCACAACATATTGACTGGAGTAAGATCCAGACGCCAACTGATGAAGTTGTGGTGCCTTATGACAAGTTAGCACCTCTTTCTGAAGGTATTTATACTTTATTGTTTGAATTTTATATTTTTCTGATCTGTCATATCATAATCAACAAGTGTCAGCGCGGATTGTTTAGTATTAGATCCATTTGAATATTTTTCTCAAGAAGTTTGACTATCTTGATCAATGCAGATCCCGCGGAAACTAAGAAGCTTTTGGACAAACTTGTTGTCCTGAAGCTCAATGGAGGCTTGGGAACAACAATGGGATGCACGGGTCCCAAGTATGTATTGCAGCTTTTTTCTAGCCAATTTGAGGTCTAATTAAATGTATTGGAAAACAGAGTATATTGCAAATGTGACTTCATTAAGCTTGATATACTGGGGTTAACCCATAGTTTAACAGCACGCATTGTTTTTAACTGAATACTGTTGGTGGATCCAGAGTGTTTTCCTCAACCATCTATGTCTCTTTCATCTGATGCTGTTTTTTGGACTTGTCTAAGTTGAGTATGAGCTGGTTGATGTTAGCACATGATATTTCGTATATATTGTTTCCAGTTTGTTCATGCTAGTGCATGCATCAAGGGAGATTATAAAAGCAGTAGTCTTGGCTTTTTATTTTACTTGTATATTGCATTTCTTAATACATGAAGTCATCAGATAGGGGAGTTTTTAAAGTTGTATATTCTGGCTGATGGGGGCATCTTCAACCATTATATGATCTAATTACACAAGAATTTGGTGGAGTTGGAATACTGTAAGACATGGACTCCTACTATATAAATAGGCTGCTTGTGATGCCTTTTGAGTTTTAAGAACTCAGACAGCAGTAAACTAAGATAGTTTGTGGCTACTTGAAATTAGATCATATTCCATTATTCAGCTCATCTGTCAGAGGCCAGGATCTATCTTCCTATGTCATGCTGTAAATAAATATAATGCAACTCCAGCAAATGTGTTTCAGCTTTTACCATGCATATTTTTTTTGAAGCATATGGAGATGATTTTCTCCATATGCTAGAGATATATTAAAAGTTGGAAAGAGCTGACCTTCCTTCTATTGTCAGAAATATTAGCTTACAGAAACTTGCAACTGCATATGGAGATGATTTTCTCCATTTAAAAGAAAAGTTGTAGCTTGCATTTTTGTTGATCTTTTAAGATGCAGGAATTTTGAAGTTTTTTTTTTTTTTTTTTTTTTGTGATGCAGATCAGTTATTGAAGTTCGTAATGGTTTGACATTCCTTGACTTGATTGTCAAGCAAATTGAGGTACCTGCATATTAATGGAACTTCTTAACAGTCATGGTGTTGACTTCTAAATTTCACTGATTAACTCTTGTTCCGTAGGCACTCAATGCCAAGTTCGGATGCAGTGTTCCCCTGCTTTTGATGAATTCGTTCAACACCCACGATGATACACTGAAGGTGAAATAACATAACTTTGATATCTCTTCCACTGTTAAGTTTTCCTCTTTGGCCGAGTGCATTACTTCTTACCATTGCATTCTCTATGTAGATTGTTGAAAAATATGCAAACTCAAACATTGATATTCATACATTCAATCAGGTCAGTGTAACTTATCATTAGCGATATCAAGTATCTATCAGCTTGTATCTACATGAGAATTTTGTATATGTAAAGAGAGGTTTTAACATTTTCTGTTAAATATCTACAGAGCCAGTACCCTCGCCTGGTTACTGAAGACTTTGCCCCACTTCCATGCAAAGGCAATTCCGGAAAAGATGGATGGTAATTGACAGTTTAATATGTGGTCTTCCTAAATATTATTTTTCGTTCCAAAGTGAATCTTAATTCAAATTCTGAAACATGTAACCTGTTGGGCTTTCTGTTGAATTATAATAACAAAGCTTATAATACACAAGTTAGATATGGATCGTTTTATTGAAAAATAGTTGGATCAATTTTTGCTGTTTCTCTTGTTAGCAACTGGGTGGGGTATCATTGTTCTATTGAACTTAGTGACCTGAACTGATAATGAAAAACTTATTTTCATTTAGCTTTGTATCTAATATGTCGTCTCTATGTTTATGTATGCTACTGTCATTTCTGCTTCAAGAATGATAACCAGAACGTAGGTGATTGCTGTCATGAGCCAAAATTGTTTGGTAAAGCTGGCTGTTTCATGGGTTTACTTTGTTGATTGCTTTCTTCAAACAGTGTACCCAGTCGAGCTAGCTTTAAGGATTATGATTCCTTCTCCATTTTTTCTAGTGCTTTGTAGATATAGCACGTATATTCACTTGCCTAATGTAGATTTCTCATGTACAGGTACCCTCCAGGTCATGGTGATGTTTTCCCTTCTTTGATGAATAGTGGAAAGCTTGATGCACTACTAGCAAAGGTTTACTGTTCATGACATTGCCTTCTTCTTATTATGGCAGGCGTTCTGGCGGCCTTTTTTACGTTTACTGTCTGCGTGAAATCTTGCCTATTAATTATTTTATTTAAATCCTCCACAGGGCAAGGAATATGTCTTTGTTGCAAACTCTGATAATTTGGGCGCCATTGTTGATTTGAGTATCCTTGCTTTGATTTTGCATTGTTGAAGAAACTACAGTTCTTTTCTGTGCTTTAATAACATTTCAATCATGAAGAAGGTTTTGACACTAAAGCCATTCTCCATTGCCATGAATAGTGCGTAGTCATTTCCTTAATTTGACATCACAGAAATCCTAAATCATTTGATCCTAAACAAAAATGAGTACTGCATGGAGGTACTGATTTGATACTGTTTCTTTAAAACTGATCTTCCTTGGTGAAACTAGTATCTACTTTCTGCGATTTACAACATAATGAGTATTTCAGGTTACTCCCAAAACTTTAGCTGATGTCAAAGGTGGCACCTTAATCTCATACGAAGGAAAAGTACAGGTAATGTTTATCTGGAGTTTTAGATTCTAATATCTGAAGCGCAGAAGCAATTCCTGTCTATGTATCATCGGGTTAGATATAGACTGCTCAAATACAACCTACAGATAAGTACAACTACCTAGATCTAGTCTACTTCACCTGAACAACTAGGTTTATCTATTGGAGAGGGTCTGAAGTCACATTGTACATGTTGACCCTTCGTATTGCTACCTCCCAGGATTGCATGTGGGCCCATGAAAAGACAGTACCTGCAAAGTGAATATAGTTCCTCCTGTGGTTCTTTATCATGATCAATTTCTTGGTGGCATGCTTGCTCCTAGTCCCTTGGAATCTAGATAGGAGTCTTTGCAATTTTCTCGCTTTTCTGAGAGACTTAGGATAGTTGTGCTACTTCTTGCATGTTTTTTGCGTAATATATATATGAGTTACTTTTGCAAAAGGTTCTGATTGAGCTTCTCTTCTGTGGTACTGCAGCTATTGGAAATAGCACAAGTGCCTGATGAACATGTGAGTTATATATCCTCTTTCTTCCTTAGTTTTCCTTTTGCTGATTTATATGTGAAGTGTTATTAGAAGGCATGGAAATGGGAAAGTGACTCAGGTTTCTTTGTATAATACGTTTTAGTCAATAGTCCTCTAATTGGACTAGAATCTATTGTTGAGATTGATATATCCATCTAGGCATCTACATCTCCTTTATCTTGCTAGTTTCAAGTTACAAATGCTCATATATTCTCCTGGATCAATATTTGGTGATATTATTCAACAAAATGAGTTTGAAGTTGCATCACCATTTCTTTGCCAATTTGAATTTTTTCATCCTAACATGACGATGTTTGCGGTGCTTTCATTTTATCCAAGAGGGGCTAATTTGATGTTCCGTTTTCACGTGCTTGGTACAGGTCAATGAATTCAAGTCAATTGAAAAATTCAAAATTTTCAACACCAACAACTTGTAAGTCGAGATAGTCTAATTATAATGTCTTATGACCTACTCCAAGCTTTATTCAGATGTCTTGTCAATGAAACATGTTCTGACCGAGAGCCCTTGCTTCTGTGCAGGTGGGTGAGTCTTAGTGCTATTAAAAGACTTGTAGAAGCAGATGCACTCAAGATGGAGATTATTCCCAACCCAAAGGTATCAGTTTCTTCTTGTTTAGCATGTGTCCATGGTTGCAACTCTTTGTACAGTGCCTGATCTAGCCAATATTCATTTTCAGGAAGTAGACGGAGTTAAAGTTCTTCAACTTGAAACTGCTGCCGGTGCTGCGATTAAGGTATGCCAAACTTTTAACTCTGTATAATTAACTACCCAACTTCATCCTTTTTTAAGTCTTGATATTTTTGTCACCTTGTTCCTCTTTTTTTGTGATGTTTTGTTCCTATCTAGAATTACTAATTACCATTTCATTCAACCAGTTTTTCGACCGGGCAATTGGTGCTAATGTTCCTCGATCTCGTTTCCTTCCCGTGAAAGCAACTTCAGATTTGCTCCTTGTTCAGGTTAATTAATATCTTCCATTTTGTTAAGTTCCGATACTATACATCCTCAGTTAATTTGCTTAAAATGATTGTAGTGTGCTCATCCACCTGTATATATTTGCAGTCTGATCTTTACACCTTGACTGATGAGGGCTATGTCATCCGAAACCCAGCCAGGTCTAATCCATCCAACCCATCCATCGAGTTAGGACCTGAATTCAAGAAGGTTAGCATCAACTCCTCAAGTAGATTAGTGCTACAGATTCACATGACATTTAGCTGAATGCAGTTACTGTCTTGTCTCTCAGGTGGCCAACTTCTTAGGCCGTTTCAAGTCCATTCCCAGCATCATTGATCTAGATAGCTTGAAGGTGACCGGTGATGTATGGTTCGGATCTAGCGTTACCCTAAAGGTAATTAGCAAAACTTTGTTCTCTTTCTCGAGTACGTTCATTTCAACGTGCATTTAACGTCCTACCAATGACATTATCGGGGAATACAGGGGAAAGTGACTGTTGCAGCCAAATCTGGAGTGAAGCTAGAAATTCCAGATGGTGCTGTGATTGCAAACAAGGTAATACACTTGATCTGAACGCCTAACGCGGCTACTGGATTTAGATATCAGTCGGGTATCTGATGTTGTTCCGTTCATTCATTTTCCAGGACATCAATGGACCTGAGGATATATAGAGGAGCTGCTAGTGCCAATTCGACGTCGCGGAGTCTGCAACAAGTATGTTTGTAGTGAATGTAAAATTTTGTCTCTTTAAATAAACGAACAATTTTGCTTGTTTTGTTTAATGGAACCATTGCTACCAATACAAATGAAATGACTATATCAGAGTAACTTGTTCCTTCATATTTCTGTAGCTTGTCTACTTCTCGTTTTATTAATTTCCATAGTAATTAATATTAGAAAAATGGAAAAGAAATTCTATATAGTAGGTTAAAAAATATACATGTCATATAGTATAAGGAAATTTTAACTTTGTGTTTATTGAGAGATTATTTTATAGACGTTATACCATATATTTTATTTTATATAACAAAAAATAGGCCTTTCAAAGTTGTTTCCTCATATCAATTTCTCTTTGGTTTCGATATGATATGATTCAGACGATTATTTGAGTTGACATGAAATTTTTTAAAAAAGGAAAGTTTATCTTGTCAATGAACGGAAAGAAGACACCTTGTTTAAAGAAAGACTTGAACAAAAGAATTAAAAACTAGAATTGCCTGGGGTTAGGGTTATTTCGTGTACACAAAGTATTCATATGCTCATTCGAAGGACAGAGATTGTGGTAGAAGTTGTAGCGGTGGTAGGTCATTTTGGAATTTTTAAAAATAGTAAAAAAAGAAGATTGATTCCATAAGGTTATTAGTTTTTACCAAGGTAATATTCAAAATTCATATTAATGTAACAGGAAATTAATAAGTTCTGAATTTTTTGCATATCTTAAGAATAATATAGAAAGAAAATAATTTTGTTGCTTAGTGACATGAGATTAATTGAACCTAATTAAAGGAGTCATTGATAAAAAAATCTAGATTTTGAAAAAAAAAGTATATCTATAAATACATTTACAATTATTAATAACTATTTTTAAATGGAGCCTGGAGGTAAGCAAATACTGTAAATAACAATTTGAGTAATTATTTGTAAAAGATAAAGTACCAATTAGGATATCTTTTAAAAAATTTCTTTTATCAAAAGTATAATTTATGTGACCTTATTAATTTTATTTTAAATTATTCAATATACGATATAATGAAAATCAATACAATATACGATATAATGAAAATCAATATTCATGTGCTTAGACCAATCTAAAACATAGAATTACCAGATTATATTGATAAATGTAACATTAATTGTCACAAAATATTTGTTAAAAAATTATCATTTGTCTGGTAAAATCTTTTGTTCCGCTTACAATTCTGATTAAATCTAATAACTATAATTTATTAGATTAAAAGTATCTTGTTTAGTCAAATTTAAATGACCAAATCTACTTCGAGAATATAATAACTATAACAAATTTAACATTTTTAGTCAGATGAGTTCGATTAATTTAAGATCATATTAAATAAAAAAGTATGTTATTATTTTAGATTTAACTAATTTGATGCATTACTCATTAAAGTTCTTAGCACTAAACTCATCAGACTTTTGACTCACGACTAAAAATTTAATGTTGTTGAAACTTTTGTCACTTCTCACATAAAAATTTATACTCTAAATAAAAAAATATTGAGTTTGCAATTGGTGCATATAACCAAGAATACAAAAAAAAGTTTAATATCATTAATTTCAACAAAACAAGGTGCAATAACATTGTCACGACCCAAAATCACGAGTCGTGATGGCACCTATATTCCCAACCAATAGGTAAGCCAACCAACATATTTTAACCAACTTAACTACCAAAGAAGTGAAAAGACAAAATTTCCATATCTCCAACACTGAGTTCTTATAAGTACGAATGCGGAAAACTGAAAAAAATACTACCCAAGAAATGGTGTCATGAGTACAAGAGCTTCTAAAATACGATGCAAGTCTGAAACTAAAAAGGCAAATCTAACATAAGAGATATCCTGTCTGAATACTGAATAACAGAATAAGTAAAAGATAGAGGGAGGTGTGGGCTACGGAACAGCCAAGCAGCTCACCACAACTCCAAGACACTCCAAACTCGGACTCAAATTGCTCCTCGAGATGTGCTCCTACTTGGAATCGAATCTGCACCACAAAGAGTGCAACAAGTGTAGTATGAGTACGAAACCACGTGTACTCAGTATGTCTCATTGACCGACCACGAAGAAGTAGTGACGGGAGTTATATAAGAAAATAAATTCTTAGGTTGTACAAGTATATATATATATTACACTTACTATTTAAAGTTTCATCAATAAAGGAAATCAACATTTAATATTTTCCAAACACCAAACGAAACATATAGTCATCAAGAATGAATGATGGGATGAAATGCAATGCAATATGATGCCATGTAATAATATGTCTCAGAATACCCAGTACCCACTCAACCGTATATACATGATACTCCTCGGAAATACATCGAGAGTTCATGACCCATGGGGGACTCGCGAGGTCCATATACCGACACGGACGATCTCCACGTGTCTGTGCGGACGATCTCAACGCACTATCATAATATCAAACAATTTTCGCACGGACGGTCTCCACGTGCCCAAATTTCAATCTTAACATCTCACCATCCCCAGCACGGACGATCTCCACGTGCCCAACTTATACTCAATCTCATGTCTATGCACGTGCACATTATTATTTCAATATAGGGGATGATGATGCATCTCAATCAATCAATATGAACGTAATACATAACCACCTCAATAATCACAACTATACGGGTGAAATAAATAAAACACAATCACACAAGGAATTTAAGTCAATAATATGTCAGCTAATGCCCATATGCTTTGGCATTCTCAAATTTCAGTCCACATTCTATAATAGTACTTTTCCTTTTTATAACACCGGTACTCGTACCAATGCCCGTCACACCATTGATATGAGACCACCATCTTTCCCCCTTACCCCTTTGTCTATTTTCATTTTTTAATCTTTAATTAGGAAAACGTCCTTCAACAAGTCTAAAAGGTCTTAACATACCTTAGATGCCGAACTTGTGTCACGAATCCTCAAGATGGTTCCTTCCCTTTGCGTTAAGTTTTGGAATGTTCACGATCTACCAATGATGCAATATTCACAAGTAAGCGAGTTTGTGGACATTCAAATTATTATAGGTATATCATAGATCCTAAACTCACTCATATCTCTAATCAAACGCCAAATCTTGGTATAATTTATATGCCAATTCGTCAAATTTCAAGCCAAGAACTTAACCTTAACCTCTCCAAGTACCCTAGATTCAATGTTAAATCATATAATATACACCTAATATTTAATTACCTATCTCAATATCTTAAAAACTAGTAACTAAATTTGATAAATAGATAAATAAATTAAAAAAAAATAAAAAAAAAATATAAGAGAATAACGATTTGCACTGTGAACGAGACTGTGTTCTTTCTTTCTCCAAACTAATATGGCCAATTTATATCCCTTTAATAATAATACATTCAATGCCAATCATTGGCATAATTGCCTAATGATTGGCTAACAAGTTTGTCCCCCCCTCCACCATTTACTAACACAATACACAGCAACGAAAATATAAAATTCGTCAACTACAATTTCAACCCTACTGACCGGTTTTTCTCGAATCTAACCCCAACAATATAATATATATAATGAATCATTTTATACTAAAATAGATTATCAATAATTCATGTAAAGTTACAGATTCTGAGAAGGGCGGTTGTACCTGAACGTGTTCTTCTCAGATGCCAAGGAGAAGTTTCTCCAATTTTTGTTTTCCTCAGATTATGATAATAAAATTTTAACCCACTAATTTATTCCAATACATGGTCAAGTATAAAGGTATTAAATTAATTATATATATGACCCACTAACTATTAACTATATACTAATTTAATAAAAATTTCCTCAATTAGGCACTCGTAGTTACCGAATAGTTAAAGTATCCCCCTTTAATTTTCCAAAAGGAGTCAAACTAGTCCTAGTTCTCAAAACGACCTAGCGGGTCGTTACAAACATAAAAATAACTAAATTTAAAAATAAATCTTGAGAATTAAAAGATTTGCTCTTCGTTGATCATTTCTTTCATATCATTGATACTACTTAATAACTCTTCAATCTGCAAAAGAAAACATAAAAAAAAAACATCAATACGTTTATACACATTGTTAAATATAAAACATACTTATATAAATATATTTTATCGCATATTAATACATAGAACATAACTAATTAAACTTAAATATACATCTAATAAATCGAAAACTAACCTCTTTCATCTTTTTATCAGTCTCCTTATATATTTGGTCTTCATCAAAAGTTAAACAAGTTGGTTTACTTTTCCTTATATTGAACAATTTGTATTGCATGCAAAGCAATGTATATTTAAGCTTAAATGCCCTCATGTCTGTATCCTCGATTTTTCTAAAAATAGTAAAAATTCATGAAAAAACATAAAATAAATCAAAATTTGATACATCTAAAAAAAATAGTTCAATCATTCGTAAAAATGTGGAATTTGTAATCTTGAAAGCAAAAGAAATGTATATTACAACTGACTCGTTGATATATATATATTACAACTGACTCGTTGATAGTGAAAAATATTTTTTTTTTAAAAAAACTTACTTGATAGTTTCTTGCAATTTTCTTGAAGGTGCCATTGAAACTAGAGAGAAAAAAAAAGTGGATGTTTTAAATGATTCTTGATTGCTATATAACTTTGATTTTTATAAGAGGAGAAAGCCGTTTAAATAGATTGATTTAATAATGTTCTTGCCAAAAAAATAATATGGAAAGTTCATATTAGTGTAGTGTGAATTTAATAAAATTTGCATATCTTTAAAAATGGCAAAAAATTAATTTACTTAATAACAAGAGAGAAGTTGGATATTGAAATATATATACTTAGAAATAAATTGATAATTTTACAACTATTTTCCAAGAGGAGAAAACCAAATATATATTGTGACTTGTGAGTGACAAATTTGAGTTATTTGTAAAGAAGTAGTTTTATTTAGATTTTTTCTTTAAATAATTATTTATATCACTTTATTATATTTATTATATAAATTATTCATGTTTTTATTTAGTTATTACAATCTTCATTATTATGTGTATTATTTTCTCTATTTCAATAATTACGTGGCACATTATCACTTTAGCTAGTTCTATAAACATAAAGTACGACATATTTTTCTAGTAGGGTTTCGACAAAAAATTCACTCACTATTTTGTTATTGATTTTACTGAAAGAATGACAACTTCAAAAGAATTTTAACTGTGACTTATATGTAGGTGATATGAAAGAAACAATTATTCTTTATCGAGCATAATGCTAACAGCAGCGGCTCAAAGTAATTGAGGTCAAAAGCAAAATTTTAATTGAGGCTTAAAAAAATTAATACATATTTATTTAAAATTTATTTTTTTAATTGTTTAAATGTAAATTATTACTTCAACCTTTTTACAGATGATTTTTTCGAGTACATTTTTTTTTTTAAAAAAATTAATTAGTTTAGGTAAGATTTTATTAATTCAATGATGAAAGATGTTCTTTTACTGAATCAATCATTATATTAAGGGCCTAAGTCATCTGCGACCCCCTAAAGTTGTCCACATGATTTATTTAAACACTTTAACTAAGGTTAGTACCTATTAAACACTCTAATATTAACAAATATGTACTTATTAAACACAAAATGATAATAACCTTTTAAAATGAGGTGTGTGTAATGCACGCACACAATCTTTGTAAAAACAACTAATAAAACTACAGCATGTGGCACATGGACCCAATCTAATAAATATTCAATTTTTTTTAAGAAAATCAAAACTCCAACCGTTAATAATTCAAAAAATTAATTAGCAAAAAGGAGAGAAAAGAAAACCCTACATCCCCACCCACCCACCTTTCTTCTTCTTCCCTTCACGCCATCTTGATTTTAACAAAAAAATATCAATTTTGCGGCGATAACAAAAAGAAGAAAAAAGAAAATCTCTCCCACCCGCTTTCCGAATCCATCCATCTACTTATTTGTCTTATCTTCTTCTTCATCCATAGTTACTTGTCATTTTCTATTCCTTTGAAATGATTTTTTTTTCTTGTAATAAACTACAAGCTATTGAAATCAAGTTTAATGTAAAATAGTGAAATAAATATGAAGTACGATTAATGGAGTGATTGTTGAGATTTTTTATGAAAAATAAATCGACGTTGATAAACTGTTTCAAAATCGACAATGAAGAGAAATTAAGAGAATTCAAATGAATTATATTAAATGTTCTGATATCATTTGAAATAAAAGAATGGAATGTTTGTTGATTGACCGGAAATAAAGATGGATAGAAGTTACTTTTATCATTTCGATGTTTCATTTTTTTCTTGTTGCAAATTTTTGATTAACAATTCAATTTCATTTATAAAGAGTGAAAAAAACACGAAAAAAAAAGCAGAGTTTGAAAAACTTAAAATGGGGTGAAGAAGAAGACCACCATTGGTATGGCTTACAGGAGTAGGGTTGGGGTGGGGGTGGTGACGTTGTTTTCTTTATGGGTTAAAAACATTATTATAAATAAAAATTATTTTTAGTTATTTTAGTTAATGATTAGGACAAAAAATAAGTAAAGTTTATTCTAAAAAAAATTGGGAACATATTCACGCGCTACTAGACAGTGATATACACTTGATTTGTCACATCAGCATTTTGTGCTTAATAGACATATGTTTTGAACATTTAAAATGTTTAATAGGTACAAACGTTAGTTGAGGTATTTAAATGAATTATACGGACAACTTTAAGGGGCTGCATATGACTTAAGTCTTATATTAAATGTCAACATAATTCTATAAATAATAAATTGACAAAGTTTCAGTAAAAATAAGAGTTAGAACCATAAAATCTAATTCAAGACGTTGATAATTTGATATGCCTTACTTTGATTGAAAATTTAAGTAAAATAAATTATGATTCACTTTGTTCTACACTATTCGACTAATGATTCGGATTTTTGATAAAGTATTACTTTTAACTTATGAAAGATTTGAACCGAAAAAAGTGCAAAAGACTTTTTTTACTTCCCATATTATTAATTTCCATGGGAATTAATGTTACACAAATGGAAAAAAATTTATATATAATAAGTCAAAAAACTTTCATATCATATAGTATTAAGGAAAATTTAACTTGTGATTATTAGTAAAAAAAGAAGCTTATTAGCACTATATGTTTTTATCAAAATTAAGTGATTTATAAAGTAATAATGTATTATGGTTAAATCTTTTGTTCTACTTGCCATTCTCATTAAATCTAATAACTGTAGTTTGTTAAATTTTATACGAAGATTCAAAGTTTTTACTTTAGTCAAATTTAAAATACCAAAGTTGGCTCCAAGAGTCAAACTAATAGCTAATTTAGAGTTTCAATTTGATTACTCGTTAAAAGTTCTTAGCACTAAATTCATTAAAACAAGTTAAAATCTTATTGTTGTTAAAACTTTTGTCACTTGTCACATAATAATTATACTCTAAATAAAAAAAAAATATTGAGTTTAACTTCAACAAACAAGGTGCCATAATAAAACAACAACAAAATTCAGAAATAATTATTAAGAGAATTAAAAGCTTTATTCTTCACTGATCATTCTTTTCGTGTCGTTGATATTGCTTAGTAACTCATCAATCTGCAAAAGGAAAAAAAAACAAAAATTATATCAATAATATATAGAATTTACGTTTTACAGGTTGTTAATATAAATATATTTTATCGCATATTAATTGTACATATAACTAATTAAACTTAAATATGCGTATGATATTGAAATATATATATTTTTTCATATCTTAAAAAAATGGCAAAAAATTGATTTTGTTACTTAATAACACGAGATTAGTTAGACATTGAAATATATATATATATATATATATATATATATATATATATATATATATATATATATATATATATATATATATATATATATTTTATTTTTTATTTTTATAAAAAATTAAAATTTCACAACTACTTTCTAAGGGGAGGAAACCAAATATATACTGTGAGTGAAATTTGAGTTATTTGAAAGAAGTAGTAGTATTTTGAAACTTTTGAAAAAAATTGTTTCTATAAATTTATTATATAAATTATTCATGTTGTTATTTAGTTTTCATCTTAATTATTATTTGCACTATTTTTTATAATTCACTTTATGTGGGATATATTTCTTATTTTTTAAAATTAGTTTCATAAAGAATGATATATTTTTTATTTGACAAATATTTTACAATATTATCAATATTTTACCTTTGTAGGATTCCAGTTATTTGGCGAAAAAATTCATAGCTATGTACTATTTTCTGTTAAATTTTTTAATTTATATTGAGGATGATTTTAAAATATTGAAATATATATACTTAGAAATAAATTTATAATTTCAGAACTACTTTCCAAGAGGAGCAAACCAAATATATATTGTGACTTGTGAGTGACAAAATTTGAGTCATTTGTAAAGAGGTAGTAGTATTTAGAATTTTTTCAAAAAAAAGTTATTTATGTAACTTTATTATATTTATTATAAGAATTATTAATATCGTTTTTTAGTTGCCATCTTAGTTATTATTTGTACTATTTTTTCTATTTTAATTTATGTGACACATTATCATTTTAGTTAGTTCCGTAAACATAAAAACCAACCTATTTTTCAAGTAGGTTTCAACATAAATTTCATTTACTATTTTGTTTTCAACTTTACTGAAATAATTACAATTTCAAAAGAATTTTGCACTATAATTTTTATATAGATAATCTGAAAGAATTCATTCTTCTTTATCGAGTATAATATTAACATAATAATTAATAGATATCATAAATGTAAATATTGATAATAAATAGAAAACAAACAATTTTGTTTGTTTTGTTTAATGGAATCATTGATACAATACAAATGAAATGACTATATCAGAGTAATTAACTTGTTCCTTCATATTTCTATAGTTTTTCTACTTCCCATAATTTATTAATTTTCATGGGAACTAATATTACAAAATTGGATAAAAAATTATATTTAGCTAGTCAATAAATTTTTGTATACCATATAGTATTATAAAAAAAAATAACTTGTGTTTATTAGTAACGAAGGGGTTTAATTAATCATGATGAACCGAATAATTTCATGTTATTTGTCTTTAATTTTTAGTAAGAAAAATAACAACTTATTTGCATCATATGTTTATATCAAAATTAAGTGACTTATATAATAAAAATGTATAGCATTAATTAATCAAGGCTTACGTTATAGTTGTGCATATTTAAAAACAGGTCATGCATTTATTGAACATATGTATAAGCACCTAAAGTTAATATTATGATTTGACATATTATTTTATAGAAGTTATACGTACCAATTTCTTAGCTATGTTGTTTTATTTAACAAAAAATAGGATTTTCAAAATTTGTTTCGACATTTTAATTTCTCTTTATATTGTTCAGACGATTATTTAATTTGAAATGAAATTTGAAAAATAAAATAAAAAATAAAGAACACCTTTTAACTTATAATTTATATATACCTATATATTGATTAAGCTTTCATCCCATCGACAACACAAATGGATGTAGATCTAGGGTTTCAGTTCGATTACTCATTAAACTAAAGTTCTTAGTACTAAACTCATTAGATTTTTAAAGTTACAAGTTAAAATCTAATTGTTATTAATGCTTTTGTCACTTCTCACGTAAAAATTATACTCTAAATAAAGAAAATATTGAATTTGGTGCTTTTGCAAGGTGCATATAACCAAGACCAAAAAAACAAAAGAGTTTATATCATTAACTTCAACAAAACAAGGTGTAATAACAAAACAACAACAAAATTTTAAAATAAATATTGAGAGAATTAAACGCATTATTCTTCTTTAATCATTTTTTTTCATGTCGTTGATATTGCTTAGTAACTCATCGATGTGCAAAAGAAAAGAAATATAAATATTTATCACTTATCAATTGTACATAAAATTAACTAAACTTAAATATCCGCGTGATAAATCATAAACTAACCTCTTTAATCTTTTCATCATTCTCTTTATATATTTTGTGTTGAATAAAAGTAAAGCAAAGTTGGTTTACTCGTCCTTATAATCACAAGAGCAATGAGTGTTTGACGTTTAAGTGCCCTCAATTCTAAATTTTCGAGTTTCCTAAAAATGAGAAAAATTTAGGGAATTTTTTTTAATAAGAATTTAACTTATATATATATATATATATTAATAAATATATTTTTGTTTTTATAAAAAAAAAGTTTTTGTTTTCTTGATTTCTATATGACTTTGATTTTTATAAGAGAGAAAGCCCTTTAAATAGACTGGTTTCGGAACGTTCTTACCAAAAAAAAAATATGGGAAGTTCATATTAATGTAATGTGAAATTAATAAATTTTGATTTTTTTTTCATATCTTTAAAAAAAAAGGCAAAAAATTGATTTTGTTACTAAAAAACACGAGAATATTTAGATCTTGAAATATATGTATATAAATTTATAATTTTACAACTACTTTTCAAGAGGAGGAAACCAAATATATATTGTGAGTGACAAATTTGAGTTATTTGTAAAGAAGTAGACAAGTCGTAGTATTTAGAATTTTTCTTAAATTAATTATTAATGCACTTTTATTATATTCATTATAAATTATTCATTTTGTTATTTGTTGTCATTTTAACTATTACTTGTACTATTTTCTCTATTTAAATTTATGTGACACATTTTTCATTTTAGCATTTTAGTTAATTTCATAAGCACAAAGAACAACATATTTTTCTAGTAGGGTTTTGACATAAATTTCACTTACTATTTTATTTTCGTCTTTACTGAAAGAATGATAATTTAAAAAAAAAAATCACTATAATTTTTTATTTAGATGATCGGAAAGAATCAATTATAGAAAACAAACAATTTTGCTTGTTTTGTTTAATGGAACCATTGATACAATCCGAATGAAAAGACTATATCAGAGCTAGGTGTATATATAGATCGATTTGTTTTAGTTTCTCATTGAAAAATTTAAATCAATTATGTCGATTTATTAAATTTAAAAATTAAATCAAATCACATAAAATTGATTTTTTTGGTTTCGACTTCAGTCATTTTTTTTCTTCAGTTTTTTACAACAATACAAATTAAATATTTTTCAATTACATGTGTGACAAGCTAAACTTAATATATATATATATATATATATATATATATATATATATATATATATATATATATATATATATATATATATATATATATATATATGTGTGTGTGTGTGTGTGTTTGATTTGGGTTCAATTTGATTATTTTTTTTAATATCAAACCAAAGTTAAGAGCGATCGATATTTTTTCAACTGCCAATCCAACCCTACCAAATCATAAATTATTTTTTTAAAATTTAATACGTCAATTTGATTTGACTTTACGATCTAACTTGTGCATCCAAACGAGAGCAACTTGTTATTTCATATTTCTGTACCTTTCTACTTTCCATTATATTAATTTCCGTGGGAATTAATGTTACACAAAAGGAAAAAAAACTATATATAATAAGTAAAAAAACATTCATACCATATATCATAAGGAAAATTTAAGTTATGATTATTGGTAACCAAGGGGTTCAATTAATCATGATGAATCGAATAATTTCGTGTTATTTGTCTTTCTAGTAAAAAAAACACAAAAAGAAGCTCCTTCACACTATATGTTAATATCAAAATTAAGTGATTTATAAAGTAACAATGTATTATGCTTTAATCTTTTGTTCTCGTTGCCATTTTCATTAAATCTAATAACTATAGTTTGTTAAATTTTATACAAAGATTAAAAGTATTTACTTTAGTCAAATTTTACTGACCAAAGCTGGCTCCAAAGGTCAAACTAATAGCGAATCTAGGGTTTCAGTTTAATTATTCGTTAAAGTTCTTAGCACTGAACTCATTAGATTTTTAAGGTTACAAGTTAAAATCTAATTGTTGTTGAAATTTTTGTCACTTCTCACTAAAATCTATTCTCTAAATAAATAAAAAAATATTGAATTTGGTGCTTTTGCAAGGTGCATATAACCAAGAACTCAAAGAAAAAGTTTATATCATTAACTTCAACAAAACAAGGTGCGATAACAAAACAACAACAAAAATTAAAAATAAATACTGAGAAAATTAAAAGCTTTATTCTTCATTGATCATTTTTTTCATGTCGTTGATATTGCTTAGTAACTCGTCAATCTGCAAAAGAAAAGAAACAAAAAAATATATCAATAAGTATATATAATTTAGGTTATACATATTGTTAATATAAATATATTTTATTCGCATATCAATTTTACATAAAACTAATTAAACTTAAATATACGCGTGGTAAATCGAAAACTAACCTCTTTGATCATTTCATTATTCACCTCATATTTTTTGTGTTGAGCAAAAGTAAAGCAAGTTGGGAAACCCATCCTTATATTCAACAATTGCGACATGAGCAATGAGTTTTGACGCTTAAGTGCCATCTTTTCTAAATTTTCGAGTTTTCTAAAAATGAGGAAAATTCACGAAAGTAAATATACGAAAAAAATGTTATGTAATAAGAGTTTAACTTATATATATTAATAAATATTTTTTTTATAAAAAAAACTTACTTGATAGTTTCTTGCGATGTTGTTCTTTGAGATGCCATTGAAATTAGAGAGAAAATAAAAAGTATGGATGTTTTTGTTTTCTTGATTGCTATGTGACTTTGATTTCTATAAGAGGAGAAAACCCTTTATATAGACTGATTTTGTAACGTTGTTACAAAAAAAATGGAAAATTCACATTAATGTAATTACCCAAAAAAAATATATGGAAAGTTCATATTAATGTAATGTGAAATTAATAAATTTTGAATTTTTTTCATATCTTAAAAAATGGCAAAAAAATTGTTTTGTTGCTTTATAACATGAGATTAGTTATATATATATATATATACTAGATTCGGCCAGGCCCGTGCTTTAGTTAATTTTAGTGTCCTATTTCACAGTAACAACACAACCAAATTAATTTTATGTTGGTTTTAGTGTCGCCTATTTCATTGCAACAATATAACCGAATTAATTTAACTATATTGGTAGAGCATGACATTGTCATATAGCTGTACGAAAACATAAGTTCATATACCTTTAAATAATATTGATCATTTTGGTTAAAATAGGCTACGTATCACAAATACATGATTGGGTAAGTGATAATACACAAATACATAATTGGATAAGTGATGTTAAGTGCAAACAACCACTCCATGTCTATAAACATTATAGACAGAGAGACCAGTAAATATCTTGTAGGTGATATATTGCTATCTTATTCACATTCTCGAGTCTTATATCATCAATAAACTCACTTCATAAATAATCAATATTAGTGAATTTGAAAGAACATACATGTTTTCATGGACAATTTACTACCATGGTGTAGCTTACCAATCTTGCAATACACCAACTCAAAATTTTAAGCATGTGGTGCACAATGAACATTATGTTGAACTCAAGTTGTGCACAATGAACATTATGTTGAACTCAAGTCTAGCTTTCTCCGACTTCTAATACACCAAATCAATTTTTTTAAGTATGTACTGCGACAATGGACGTTATATTGAACTCAAGTCTAGCTTTCTCAAACTTCTTTCATAAGCCAAATAACAAGGTAATTCTAATAATAAAATGAGGACTGAAATGATGTATCATATCTATTGAAGCAACCTAAATGTCATTATTAAGTAACATATGAGTGACTGTTTTTCTTTTCCATGGTAGGCTCTTCCTCAATTTCACTAAGTACGTTTATTTTTCTTTCCGATAAGAAAGATACACCTCTAATGGAAGACAACATGAGAGTGTTTTAGTCAAATACGTATATAATCGATACCTTCCCAAAATTATCAAATACATGAAATTCTAAGACTATAGACAACCAATGATGATTTTCACTTCCACAACAGAATCAGAGGGGAAAAGAAAAGATACATTAGGCAAAAAAGGATATCTTGTACATGATTTCTACTACTTCAATTAGAAAAATAAAATGGAAGAGCTCACTGAACATTGTGTTTTAAATTGATGTCCAGCTTGGTGAAACTAAAAATTCATTGAAAATAAGAAGGGAGGCTTCAACAAGTTAGATATCTATATAACATCCATAAGTGTTCAGTGAATCTAATGCTTCAGCTGTGGAATTCACTGGGGTAACTGTGCAGCAAGAAGAAAACATAGAAGGTGAAAAATCTCAATGTAAAAGAGAGTAAAGAATAAGAAAAAACAAATCTAGATTTCTTGATCATTGAATGTAACATTCGAAATGAAGCATTAACATTCTTTTAAGTCGTGGGAGAAAAGAGACCTTGAATCAAGAATTCACAATCATGCATTTATATGGCATCTTCCTATTAAGTTTTAAGAAATAGAGAGGAATAACGAAAAAACACTCTCTTTAAATCTCAAGAATGAGATTTTTCAAATGTGTATCTGAGTTTGTTGTTGTTGAATCATGTCACCTCATGGCAAGTCTTACAAATGGAAACACGGGGAAATAAATCCTAATGATAGATTTTAATCTTGAAATTTCTCTACTCCCTAGGAGAATACCACTACAACTGCGAGGTAGAGAGGCTCAATATTAGCCCACTTAACATTGTTGGGAAAACGCGGACAAGCACAAAAGTATATATGGTAAAAGTAATGAAAACTTTTAGTTATATTGAGGATGATTTTAAAATATTGAAATATGTATAATTAGAAATAAATTTATAATTTCACAACTACTTTCCAAGAGGAACAAACCAAATATATATTGTGACTTGTGAGTGACAAAATTTTTGAGTTATTTGTAAAGAGGTAGTAGTATTTAGAATTTCTTAAAATAATTATTTATGTAACTTTATTATATTTATTATATGAATTATTAACATTGTTTTTTAGTTGCCATCTTAGTTATAATTTGTACTATTTTTTTTTATGTCAATTTATGTGACACATTAAACATAAATTATTTACTATTTTGTTTTCAACTTTATTGAAGTAATTACAATTTCAAAAGAATATTCACTATAATTTTTATATAGATAATCTGAAAGAATTCGTTCTTCTTTATCGAGTATAATATTAACATAATAATTAATAGATATCATAAATGTAAATATTGATAATAAATAGAAAACAAATAATTTTGTTTGTTTTGTTTAATGGAACCATTGATACAATACAAATGAAATGACTATATCAGAGTAATTAACTTGTTCCTTCATATTTGTATAGTTTTTCTACTTCCCATAATTTATTAATTTTCATGGGAATTAATATTATAAAATTGGATAAAAAATTATATATAGCTAGTCAATAAAATTTGTTATACCATATAGTATTATAAAAAAAAATAACTTGTGTTTATTAGTAACGAAGGGGTTTAATTAATCATGATGAACCGAATAATTTCATGTTATTTGTCTTTAATTTTTAGTAAAAAAGATAATTATTTGCACCATATGTTTATATCAAAACTAAGTGACTTATATAAAAATGTATAGCTTTAATTAATCAAGGCTTACGTTATACTTGTGCATATTTAAATACATGTCATGCATTTATTGAACATATGTATAAGCACATAAGTTAATATTATAATTTGACATATTATTTTATAGAAGTTATCGCGTACCAATTTCTGAGGTATGTTGTTTTATTTAACAAAAATTAGGATATCCAAAATTTGTTTCAACATCTTAATTTCTCTTTCATATCCATATGGTTCAGACGATTATTTAATTTGAAATGAATTTTTTTTAAAAAAAATAATAATAAAGAACACCTTTTAACTCGTGATTTATATATATGTATATATTGATTAACTTTTCATCCCATCCTGCCACGACCCAAAAATGGGTGTGATGGCACTTGTCTTATCCCACCAAGACAAGTCAACCTAAAACCAAATATCTAACAAAGTGCGGAAGTAATGACAATTCAACAACAATTTCTATTATGAAACCAAGTCATATTAATTCAATTCCCAAAACCAGGTTGTCACGTGCACAAGCCTCTAATGTAAATATTAGAATTGAAATAAAATAGGAGTCTAAAATGAAGTTGTCTTTCAAGTAAAAACAAAATCATAAATTGGAGTAGGAAAGTTCGCTGAGATGACAAGCAGCTACCTCACAATCCTCCACAAGATGCCTCGGAAACGAAAAGAATGACAGGTATCACGAAGATCCAGGCTCGTATCCTACAAAAATTTGTAGAAGCAAGGGGTGAGTACTAAACCACGCGGTACCCAACAAGCAAACCTCTAAACACAAGTTAAGTGAACAAAATACGGGCACTTCTTACACCATATCTAAACCTCCACGCTACAGTCTAATAGTTTACAGTTTACCAAACACATAACTCAATAACCACACTCTATCACTTTACACATTCTCAATAACAACTCAATATTCAACAGTCACAAGCTTCACAGAGAAACACTCACAAGATCAACAAAACATGTGTTCAAGTTCATCAATAATAAAATGTGTAATGCCATGAGATGCAATGTCAAGTATAGTGATGCATGTCTTCCCTAACGATACACACCCGCTGTCTCTCAGTCCGGGACCCATGGGGGACATATCTGTCCATGCATCTGTCGCGGTGCACGACACGACCCTCGATAATAGTAACCTTCGCGGTGCGCGATACGTCCCTCGAAATATGATATCCATCGCGGCGCGCGATACGACCCTCGAAATGGTACATCCTCTTACCACAACCATGTCTCAAAATGCAAATGACATGCTCAAATGAAAATGAGGAGATAACCATTTTGATACCAAAGCTCAATTTACAACAAGGAATACAACACCAACAAATAAGCAACAAGTCTCCAAGTCACTCTCAATACCACACAAGAAAATACACGAATTTCATACGCTTAACAAGGGTTTAGAAATCCACTTGCCTTAGTCAATCGAATAATTACTCTTGGACTTGAGCCTTCCCTTTCCGTTGAGCTTCTGAACTAATGGAATCTATTCAAGTATATATTTACAATAAGGTTTCGGAATTAACAACACTAACACTTTTATGTGTTTAATCTCGACCTAAAAATTCACCCCAAATTTATAATCCAATTCGTAAATCATCATGCCAATTAACATTTTAACTATCATATTTTTCAAGTTTCAAGTTTAGGATTGCATCCCAAATTTTTCCAACGTCATAATTTAAATGGTACTCACAAAATTTTATTCATCTAATATTTAAATTACATACCAATATATCAAAACTTGAACCATAATGTGATAACTAAACAATTAACTAATATCAGATGTGCCTCAAAACAATTTGCAGATTAACATATTTCTAATGTTCAACTATAAACCTTAATTCAATAAATTATTCATTCCGCAATCATGTCCAATGATTAGGCATTATTATCCAATTATTAGGTCATCATTGGACAATGATTAGACTACATAAATCAATCATATTCCTACCCAAGATCAATACGTATGCCACTGCCAAATTCCATGTTTCAAATCTCATTTTTCATTCATATAATAATATAATATTGTTATGTGCATATGTATAACAATTGATAGAATCATCTGCAGATGTGCAATTAATGCTACGTAAGAAGGAAAAAAAAAAGAGAACACTTCAGTTCATACCTAAAACCGTCGGCAACCCTTCTTCCGTTCCAAATTTCTTCTTTCTTTTTTTTTCTTTTGTGAATTAATTAAGTACTAATTGTGATAGGTTTTACCCACATATTTTATTAAATAAAGACTAAATAGTATAGGGTCTTAAATAAATTATCACTTTAGCCCATAAACTATCGATTAATTAATTTAAGTTAAACAAATATTCAAAACTCTAAAGAGGAGCTTTTGGGTCATTACACATCCACAACACAAATGGATGTAGATCTAGGGTTTCAGTTTGTTGAGTTTGATTACTCGTTAAACAAAAGTTCTTAGCACTAAACTCATTAGATTTTTAAAGTTACAAGTTAAAATCTAATTGACTCACGTAAATATTATACTACAAAATAAAGAAAATATTGAATTTGGTGCTTTTCCAAGGTGCATATAACCAAGACCAAAAAAAAAAAAAAGTTTATATCATTAACTTCAACAAAACAAGGTGTGATAACAAAATAACAATAAAATTTTAAAATAAATATTGAGATAATTAAAATTATTATTCTTCTTTAATCATTTTTTTCATGCCGTTGATATTGCTTAGTAACTCATCGATCTCAAAAGAAAAGAAATATAAATATTTATCGCTTATCAATTATACATAAAATTAACTAAACTTAAATATACGCCTGATAAATCATAAACTAACCTCTTTAATCTTTTCATCATTCTCCTTATATATTTTGTGTTGAATAAAAGTAAAGCAAAGTTGGTTTACTCGTCCTTATAATCACCAATGTGCATTGCCACAAGAGAAATGAGCGTTGACGCTTAAGTGCCCTCAATTCTAAATTTTCGGAATTTAATTTATATATATATATATATATATATATATATATATATATATATATATATATATATATATATATATATATATTAATAAATATATTTTTGTTTAGAAAAAAACTTATGGGAAGTTCATATTAATGTAATGTGAAATTAATAATTTTGAATTTTTTTTCATATCTTTAAAAGAAAAAGAGGCAAAAAATTGATTTTGTTACTAAAAACCAAGAGAATATTTAGATCTTAGAAATATATGTATATAAATTTATAATTGTACAACTACTTTTCAAGAGGAGGAAACCAAATATATATTGTGAGTGACAAATTTGAGTTATTTGTAAAGAAGTAGACAAGTCGTAGTATTTAGAATTTTACTTAAAATAATTATTTACGCACTTTTATTATATTCATTATAAATTATTCATTTTGTTCTTAGTTGTCATTTTAACTATTACTTGTACTATTTTTTTTATTTGAATTTATGTGACACAATTTTCATTTTAGTTAATTTCATAAGCATAAAAAACAATATATTTTTCTAGTAGGGTTTTGATATAAATTTCACTTACTATTTTATTTTCGTCTTTACTGAAAGAATGACAATTTCAAACAAAAAAAAAATTACTATAATTTTTATTTAGATGATTGGAAAGAATCAATTATCAAAAAAAAAAAAAAAAAAAAATTTTGCTTGTTTTGTTTAATGGAACCATTGATACAATACGAATGAAAAGACTACATCAGAGTTAGGGGTATACGTAGATGTAGATCGGTTTGGTTTAGTTTCTCATTACAAAAGATCTAAATCAATTATGTCGGTTTATTAAATTTAAAAATTAAATCAAATCACATAAAATTGATTTTTTTTGTTTCGACTTCATTCATTTTTTTTCTTCAATTTTTTACAATTATACAAATCAAATATTTTTCAATTACATGTGTGACAAGCTAAACTTAAAATATATATATCGGTTTGATTTGGGTTCAATTTGATTATTTTTTTTTATATCAAACCAAAATTAAGAGTGATCGATATTTTTTCAACTGCCAACCCAACCCAACCAAATCACAAATTATTTTTTTAAAATTTAATACGTCGATTTGATTTGACTTTACGATCTAACTTGTGCATCCAAACGAGAGCAACTTGTTATTTCATATTTCTGTACCTTTCTACTTTCCATTATATTAATTTCCGTGGGAATTAATGCTACACAAATGGAAAAAAATTTATATATAATAAGTCAAAAAACATTCATACCATATATCATAAGGAAAATGTAACTTGTGATTATTAGTAACGAAGGGGTTCAATTAATCATGATGAATCGAATAATTTCGTGTTATTTGTCTTTCTAGTAAAAAAAACAAAAAGAAGCTCATTCACACTATATGTTAATATCAAAATTAAGTGATTTATAAAGTAACAATGTATTATGGTTTAATCTTTTGTCCTCGTTGCCATTCTCATTAAATCTAATAACTATAGTTTGTTAAATTTTATAAGAAGATTAAAAGTATTTACTTTATTCAAATTTAACTGATCAAAGTTATCTCCAAGAGTCAAACTAATAGCGGATTTAGGGTTTCAGTTTGATTACTCGTTAAAGTTCTTAGCACTGAACTCATTAGATTTTTAAAGTTACAAGTTAAAACCTAATTGTTATTAGAAATTTTTGTCACTTCTCACATAAAAATTATACTCTAAATAAAAAAAAAATATTGAATTTGGTGCTTTTGCAAGGTGCATATAACCAAGAACTCAAAAAAAAAAAAAGTTTATATCATTAACTTCAACAAAACAAGGTGCGATAACAAAACAACAACAAAATTTTAAAATAAATACTGAGAAAATTAAAAGCTTTATTCTTCATTGATCATTTTATTCATGTGGTTGATATTGCTTAGTAACTAACAACAACAAAATTTAAAAATAAATACTGAGAAAATTAAAAGCTTTTTTCTTCATTGATCATTTTTTTCATGTCGTTGATATTGCTTAGTAACTCATCGATCTGCAAAAGAAATGAAACAAAAAAAAAATATCAATAGATATATAAAATTTAGGTTATACAGATAGTTAATATAAATATATTTTATCGCATATCAATTTTACATAAAACTAATTAAACTTAAATATACGCGTGGTAAATCGAAAACTAACCTCTTTGATCATTTCATTATTCACCTCATAGTTTTTGTGTTGAGCAAAAGTAAAGCAAGTTGGGAAACCCATCCTTATATTCAACAATTGCGACATGAGCAATGAGTTTTGACTCCTAAGTGCCCTCATTTCTAAATTTTCGAGTTTTCTAAAAATGAGGAAAATTCATGAAAATAAATATACGAAAAAATGTTATGTAACAAGAGTTTAACTTATATATATTAATAAATATTTTTTTTTGAAAAAAAAAAAAAAACTTACTTGATAGTTTCTTGCGATGTTGTTCTTTGAGATGCCATTGAAATTAGAGAGAAAATAAAAATTATGGATGTTTTTGTTTTCTTGATTGCTATGTGACTTTGATTTTTATAAGAGGAGAAAACCCTTTATATATAGACTGATTTTATAACGTTATTACAAAAAAAAAATGGAAAATTCATATTAATGTAACTACCCAAAAAAAATATATGGAAAGTTCATATTAATGTAATGTGAAATTAATAAATTTTGAATTTTTTCATATCTTAAAAAATGGCAAAAAATTCATAGATATGTACTATTCTATTAAATTATTTTATTTATTTTAAGGATAATTTTAAAATATTGAAAAACCTTTTCATATTTCTTTAACTACATGCCCATTCAAATTATATCATGGAATATAAAATTTGCCCACACAATCATTAAATAAATTATTTTTACAAATTTTATTTAGAGAAAAATGTATGTCGTTAAACATAATCCCATCAATGATTCTAGCTGTACCTCAATTCCTGAATGACAATTTGAATAATATTGAGATAATGTATAAATACCTCCTCAATCTCTATTCGAAATCTCATAGATATATTTATGCAATATTAAGGTTCTATTACTCTCCTGAACTTATTTTATTAATAATTTTCTATTCCTTTTCGACCTACCTGGCACTATCTAGTGGGTCAAACGCTGGTTGACTTTTTTTTCCAAGCTAGTGTCACGTAGGCCGAAAAAGAGTAGAAAATTATTAATAAAATAAGTTCAGGGGGTAATAGGACCTTAGTATAGTATAAGTGTGAATCTGAATTTCGGGCATAGGTTGAGGGGATACTTGTGCATTTTCTCAATAAAATTTGAGTTCATAAAATAAGTACATGATGTTGAAAATAAAAAAAAAAACATAATTGAAGTTGGTAGAGTTTGTTGATAAAAATTCGGTGAAATATTAAAGATAGTGTCATAGGCACACCTCAAACTAAGAGATTTTCGTGATTTTTAATATTTTCTAACGGGATTTCGACATAAATTTCACTTATATTATTTTGTTTTTGACTTTACTGAAAGAATGACAATTTTAGAAAAAAAAATTCAGTAAATGATTCATGTCACGATCCAAAATCACAAGTCGTGATGGCACCTATGTTCCCAATCGATAGATAAGCCAACCCAATAAAATTACCATTTCAACTTATACGTGACAAGGTAAGTAACAAACTAATGTCTAACATACCAAGTCTTCAAAATAAATTTGGAAAATAGAAGTACCACCACAAGATTTAGTGTCATAAGTCAAGATCTTCTAAACTACGATACAAGTCTAGAACTAAACGACAAACCTAAACAAGAGAAATATTCTGTCTAAATACTAAAGCAAAATGATAACTAGAGACATAGGTGTGGGCCACGGAACAACTAATTAGCTCACCACAACTCCAAGATAATTCAAATACTCAGCTCTGAAATCTCAACGAATGCGCTCAAATTGATTTTCAATCTGCACCACAAAAGAGTGCAACAAATGTAGTATGAGTACGAAACCACTTGTACCCAGTATATCTCATAGACCGACAACGAAGAAGTAGTGACAGGAGTATATAAGAAAATATGTCTTTAATTTTACAAGTCCACATTATAATTATCAACCAATTATCATAAATAGTGATATCAAACTTCACGTAATGTATAACCACAAAATAAACACGAAATCCACAAGAATGAATGATGTAATGAGATGCAATGCAATGTGACACCATGAAATGATATGTCTCAAATGTCAAGTACTCTCTTAACCGTATATACATGATACTCCTCGGAAATACATCGAGAGTTCATGACCCATGGGGGACTCGCGAGGTCCATATACCGACACGGACGATCTCCACGTGTCTGTGAGAACGATCTCGACGCACTATCATAAAATCAAATAATCCTAGCGCGGATGATCTTCACGTGCCCAACTTATAATTATAATCAATCACTCGCACGGACGATCTCTACGTGTCCAAATTATAATCATAACTCGATCTCAACATGGACGATCTCCACGTGTTAGACCTTTACTCATACTCAATGTCATGTCAATGCATGTGCACAATATGATATCAATCAAATTGGATGCAACATCTAAATAAATCAAATGTCGCTATGACATATAATCACCTCAATTATACGGGTTCAATTAAAAACACATCCACGCACAAAAATCACTGAATACATCATCTAATGCTCATATGCTTTGGCATTCTCAATTACAATTCATCATAATATGATAATAAACTTTTCCTTTATTCACACCGGTACTAGTACCAATGCCTGTCACATCATTGATACAAGACCCCCATCTTTCACCCTCACCCATTGTCCAATTTAATTTTAATCTTTAATTAGAAAACGTCTTTTAATGAAATCTAAGAAGTCTTAACATACCTTAATTGATAAACACATATCACGAATCCTCAAGATCTTATCCTTCCTTTTCGTAAAGCATCAAAATGTTTCTAATCTATTAAATATGCAATAGTCGTTAGTAAATTAATCCACAAACATCCATATAGCTATACCTTTATCTCGAACTCCAAAATTGATTCAAATTTCCCTAATTACTTCATATGATTATTAATCTCATCCAAACTAATGACACCAAAACTAACACCCATGGCATATAATAAAATTTATAAATTTTGATGTCAATTAATTAGTCAAGTTTCATATCTCTAAATTTTAAGCTTAGAATTAAGCCTTAATCCCTTCGGATATCCTAAATTCAATATCAAACATATCATATAAACATAACAATTAATTATTTATCTTAACATATCAAAACTTAAATCGTGTCCAAATTTAGAGGCGCAACTCGTAACCTTAACAACGGAAAATACACATAAATCAATCATATATTAGTCTTACTTTGCCAGTGAATAATTTTTCCTAACCTAAAAAAAAAGTATGTTATTCCCCAGTCAATACCTCCAAAACTTGACTTCTTTTCCTCCTTTTCCAAAAAAAAAAGTATGATTTCATTATCATACCAAAAAGAAGAAAACATCAATATTATCATACTTAGGTAGACAAGTATGAAGTTTAATTAATCACAAAATTACACTTCATTTCGAGGTAAAATTAAAACCAACTATATGATATAAAATATCTATATTTATCTCTATCCTTATTCGAGCATGAATATATACTGGTACTACGTAAGAATTATTAATAAATCCTACAAAATCATATCTAGTGGCACGTAGCTAAATTAACATCCATACTATATTTGAAAGTACTAGAATATGCAAAAGAGAGGATTATTGATTGACAATCATTAATCGCGATTCTCTTGAAAATCTTAGGATTTATAAAACTTGTTGAGACGAATTGACCAAGAGAGGTGAACAACACTACAGTTAAATCAACTGAACTACTAAAATTCTCGTCGACTAAAGTTACCACATATTTATTTTAGTGTAGTGGGTTGTAGCATAATAAAATTAATCGAGATACATACAAATTGACATAAACACCAAGATTATTAACAAAAAGGCGAAGAAAGCAAATTAAATATACCAGAGAATGAAACAAGCAAGAAAATTACATAAACCATGAAAAAGGTCTTCATTGTCAACGAAAATTGTATTCTTCAATAATTATAATTAGAACAAAAAAAAAAGATTTTTAGTTTACGTTTATATTGCTCTTAGAGGGGTGAATTTATAGTTTTCAATCAGGTTAATTACTTAAAAGGTAATTATATTTACAAACATTAATTGGTAAGTCCAAACGGAAAATATTCAATTGGTCAAAATATACTTGTACTTGAGAAATTTTTTACTTAAAATTAAGAGAATTGTAGAAGGCACATAATACTTTATGAAAACTATAATTGGTAATATTAAACAAATGGCAATATAGTAATTAAGGTAAAAATTATGGATTAACTACGGAAATTCCATCTTTTAATTTACTTATTATCATTATTCCAAACAAGTTTTGCAAATTTTTAAAAGTATAAATTATAGGAACCACATATTATAAATACAAAATGACCTTTTATCCCTTTTAGAATTGAAATTACTAAAAATCACTTAAAATTCAAGGAAGCGGGATACATCCAAATGACACGGGATACATAAGTCCTGATACATCATATTTGACATCTGCTGCGATTAATTAGGAATAATTACCGTGATTTCTGTTATTTGTAACTGAAATCATGTAATTAATGCTCTACAGCTTGCGTAACTGATTAGTAAATTCAAATTTTAAATCAGATGAGCTTCATAAATCAAAATTATTCTTGTAAAAGTTGATCTGCATACTAAGAAATCAAAAAAAAAAAAAGGTTTGAAGATGAATATCTCAATTCTGCTGCGGCATTCTGGAATTTGGGTAAGCGATGTTAATTATGAAGGTTACAAAGTTGATGGTATTGTTGTTGGCCATTCCATTTCATTTGTGAATCTGAAAACGTTGATTTTATCAGAGCTTGAGATCGACACTGTTACAAAGGATATTGAAATACGATACATTGTCGAGGGAAACTCATGTCCATTGAAAATCAAGAACGACATGTGTGTGAAACTTTATTTCGAAGTAAAAAAGAATGCATCTAGAATCGGCATGTATCCGCTTTGTATTGATACAACTGATAAAATTGTTGGGGAGATACGTAATTTTGATTGTTCATCAGGTGAAGTCGTATGCGTGGAAGGTACCGAAAGAGATACTGAAGCTCTTGCTCTAGTCGAGTCGAGAATTTGTGACATTGATTATATTCCAGAATTAAATGCTACGAATTACATAACTGATTCCAATAGTACTGAAGTGAAGACTAGGCCGTTGTATAAGGACAAAGGAACACTCGTTGCTGTAATGACTAAATATAA
This sequence comes from Solanum chilense, assembly GCA_032847665.1. Classification (NCBI taxonomy): domain Eukaryota; kingdom Viridiplantae; phylum Streptophyta; class Magnoliopsida; order Solanales; family Solanaceae; genus Solanum; species Solanum chilense. Next base: position 6,433,263 of record CM064973.1, on the reverse strand, counting down.
AATAAAGAACAACTTCAATTTTCGAGTGAAAAGATAGGATAAGAAAAGGTATTTGAATGCTTACTCTATGATCTGATTGTTTTTCTCTATTATATTTTTATTTATATTGTATATGATACATAAGTATAAGCATTTTATATGTTGTTGTGATATTTATAACTTTCCTTTTCTTATATGAATTAAACCAATAAAAAAATTTGGACAGCTATGTGTTGGTTTGCTTCAGCGACCAATGTGGATGGACCTTAAAATCATCTTGCAGAAAAAAAACTAAAGTATCAAAGTGAGATATTTCAATAGTGAACATACATGTCCGATGCGGGATAGGATACTAACAGAAGTTCAAGCAACAATTGGATTTATTAGTGGTGTGACTGCCCCTAAATTGGTAAATCATAAAAAAATCCATACACCTCGAGATGTAATTGAAGATATTAGAGAATTGTATGGGGTTGAGATATCGTACCAACAAGCATGGCGTGCTAGAGAACGTTCTAGAAATGCTCAAGGGTAAGCTATGAGAAGGATATAAACAGATGCCGAGATACATATGGATGCTAAATAAAGTGTATCCACATTCATATATAAGGATGCAAAAGATGGAAGATAATAAATCCACGTATCTGTTCATAGCCCTAAGACCGTTCACTACACCATTTTAGGTCTACGACAACACTAAATCTGGACAACGCTTATAAAGTGTTGCCTAAAAGTACTTTTGGGGACGTTTTTAAAGTGTAGCCAAAGATTTTGACTTTTAGTTACGCTAATATTAGCAACACTTCTAAAGTGTACTCTTTAATGGGATAACCTACACTTTATAAGTGTTGTTATAGTTGGCAACAACTATTTACATAAATGGCCACACTTTTAAAGTGTGTTATTTTTATAATTGTTAATACAACACATGAAAAATGTGGCCTTAGTGTTTTCCCCAAAATTTAATATTCCCTCTAACATTTTAACATTAAAATTTGATCTGCCTCCATTTTTATTTGGCCAAAAAAATAAAACATTAAAGAAATATTAAAAAGAATAAAACATTACAACAATAAAAAGGGCAACATTCCTAAAACTTCAGCTGAAACTTTCACTTTCAGCTGAAGAACACGTTTTCGTCCAGAACTGAAGAACCCATTTGCAAGAACTGAAAAAGAGGATCGAAGAACGGAAGAAAACGATTTTCGTTACAAATTCTGTCAAAGTTCAGTTGAAGAACACCATTTTCAGCCGAAGAATCAAAGAGCAATGCGATTCCTCTAAAGCGAACTGAAGAAGACGATCCTCCTCTCAGAGCTTCGTTGTTCAAGATTGGAGAGCTGAAGAAGACGATTTTCTTCAAAGATTCTTGGGTAAACTGTTGTTCCATCATATTTCCTTTTGAAAGTTGAAAGAAAATGCTTCACAAATCAACTTGCTTCATATCTTAAAGCTCTAGGGTTGTTGGAATAGAGTTTATCAGGTAAGATATTTTATCTTCAAAAGTCTAAATTATAGCTCTAAGATTTTGATATTCTTTTGTGTCAGTCAAAAAATAAAGTTAGGGTTTTTATGACTTGTGTTATTGATACGAATTTTATTGATTTAGTGAGTTTAGTTTGTAGTTGTATGACGTATAAATGGGCAGAGTATCTTTGACAGACTAATTTTTTCTCTTGAATGTTGAATGTAGAAGCTGAAGCTAAGTCAAAAGTATCTGAAGAACTGAGTTGTAACTAAGTTATCTTTCTTCGATGAACTGAAGTGTTGAAGCTGGCGATACCTATAATATTTTGTCCCTAATATATATTTCGTCAAGTGTAAGTAGCTACTCTACATGAATTTGAAAAAGTTTTAATGTATGTTTTAATGTCACTGTTTTTTTAGTCTTTTTTAGTCTTTCCTGAGTTCATGATTGTGCTCGTCTTAAGCTTGGTTTGTTCCTTTGTTAACAACATTGATTCTGTCTTGTAGTTATTTGCTGGTAAATTTTTTCTTTTTTCGACTACATGTCTTGAAGTGTCTAGAAGTCATTTTGTTGTTTGTCTAGTGCATTTTTCAAGTACATATCAGAAACATTAGTTCAATATTGCTTAGTTGTTTTGGGATCACCTCGTAGTATGAATTTGTTAAACTTGCTTTGTAGTTTGAGTTGCACTATATAGAAAATAAATCATATGCCTTAGAGATAGGAGATATAAGATATATTTTTCAAGTCTAGAACGGGTGGAGAGGGAGCAGTAACTTGTGAGAGTCTTTTCTGCTAATTGTTACTAGCAATAACAGAATAGAAGTAGAAGATTTGTTTTTGTAGTATGGACAACTTGTTGAGTTTTGGATATTGTTGAAAGTGAGGCTTGCTTCATCTAAGCATTAATTAATCAAGGCTTACGTTATAGTTGTGCATATTTAAATACATGTTATGAATTTATTGAACATATGTATAAGCACCTAAGTTAATATTATTTTATAGAAGTTATACGTACCAATTTCTCAGCTATGTTGTTTTATTTAACAAAAAATAGGATTTCCAGAATTTATTTGAACATCTTAATTCCTCTTTCGTAACCATATGGTTCAGACAATTATTTAATTTGAAATGAAATTTGATAAAAAAAACAAAACAATAAAGAATATATATATATATATATATATATATATATATATATATATATATATATATATATATATATATATATATATATATATATATATATATATATATATATATATATATATATATATATATATGTATATATATATATTATATATAAGCTTTCATCCCATCCACAACACAAATGGATATAGATCTAGGGTTTCAGTTTGATTACTCGTTAAATTAAAGTTCTTAGCACTAAACTCATTAGATTTTGTAAAGTTACAAAGTTAAAATCTAATTGTTATTAATGCTTTTGTCACTTCTCACGTAAAAATTATACTCTAAATAAAGAAAATATTGAATTTGGTGCTTTTGCAAGGTGCATATAACCAAGACCAGAAAAAAAAAGTTTATATCATTAACTTCAACAAAACAAGGTGTGATAACAAAACAACAACAAAATTTTAAAATAAATATTGAGAGAATTAAAAGCATTATTCTTTTTTAATCATTTTTTTCATGTCGTTGATATTGCTTAGTAACTTATCGATCTGCAAAAGAAAAGAAATATAAATATTTATCGCTTATCAATTGTACATAAAACTAACTAAACTTAAATATACGCGTGATAAATCATAAAATAACCTCTTTAGTCTTTTCATCATTCTCCTTATATATTTTGTGTTGAATAAAAGTAAAGCAAAGTTGGTTTACTCGTCCTAATAATCACAAGAGCAATGAGTGTTTGACGCTTAAGTGCCCTCAATTCTAAATTTTCGAGTTTCCTAAAAATGAGAAAAATTTAGGGAAATTTTTTTTAATAAGAATTTAACTATATATATATATATATATATATATATATATATATATATATATATATATATATATATATATATATATATATATATATATATATATATATATATATATATATATATATTAATATATTTTTGTTTTTTATAAAAAAAGTTTTTGTTTTCTTGATTTCTATATGACTTTGATTTTTATAAGAGAGAAATTGTAACGACCTGTTTAGTCGTTTTGAGCAGCAGATTTTATTTCTGAAAAAACTGTCTGAGTCGACGGATCCCACGACGGACCGTCATGGGCACGACGGACCGTCGAGGGGGTCTCATTCCAAAACACTTAGAATTCTAAAATTTGGGTACTGAAATCGACTCTCTGAACTTCGTGACGGAATGGCAGGACGGACCGTCGTAGGCACGACGGATCGTCACACATCTTCCACAGATATTAAGTCTCTGAACTTTGTAACGGACCTGAAGGACGGACCGTCACAGTCATGACGGACCATCACAGGCTGCGTAATCCCAGGCTGGGTCGGATTTCTGTTAAATGTTTTAAGGGGCGTTTTGGACTATTCCTGCTATAATTATAAATTTAGTGGGTTAATATTAATAAGTCAATTTCTTGGGGGTTAAAAGAGATAACCTTGAATTAATTAATGGGTTAATTCATCATCTTTTATACTTAATTATATGCTAATTAGGGTAAAAGAAAGAGGGTTTGAATAAGAAAAATAGAAAGAACAAGAGAGGGAGAACGATCGAGAGAAGAGGGAAACGAAGAGGATAGCAAAGATTTTGAGGATTTGCTTGCTTGATCACGAAATCTTCGGTAGAGGTAGGTTATGGTTTATGCTATTCGTAGTAAACTCTTAATAGTGAATGATATGTATTGGGTAGTATTGTAGACCCTTCTATATGCTTAATTGTATACTTGTATGAATGTGATTATAAAATTGTGATAAAATAAGCATGATGAAGCTATTGAATCCTAAATCTTGAAAACCCCTAATCTACTTTGTTAATGAGATTGATGATGCCTTGGTATAAAAGAAGACTTGATGAACTAAAGTAATGAGATTGATAATGCCTTGGTATAAAGGAAGGCTTGATGAACTAAAGTGATGAGAGTAGTGGAGCGGGTGTCACGAACCGGCACGTAGAATTAGGGGATCGGGTGTCACGAACCGACACGTAGAATTAGGGGATCGGGTGTCATGAACCGACACGTAGAATTAGGGGATTGGGTGTCACGAACCGACACGTAGAATTAGGGGATCGGAGTGTCACGTTCCGACACCAGGATAGTATATGAGGATCGGAGTGTCACGTTCCGACAACAGGATAGTATATGAGGATCGGAGTGTCACGTTTCGACACCAGGATAGTATATAGAGCGGAGTGTCACGTACCGACACGAGAGAAATAAAGATAATAAATCTTGAAAGATGTTAATATACTCAATCTAATGAACCTAATTCCCAAATGAGTATGGTATTGAGGCTTGAGTCCTCATGGGTGAACTTGACGGTGCTTATTAATGATTATAGAACTTGTTGTTGCTACATGTTGAGTATTGTAGTTGATTTATGATATTATCTGATATATACTATTTTCTATTTTGAGTTGGCCGATGATACCTACTCAGAACTTGTGTTTTGTACTGACCCCTACTTGTATGTTTCTTTCTTTGTTAATTGTGGAGTGCAGCAAACGTACCGTCGTCTTCAACTCAACCGCAATTCTAGACAGTCTTCATTACACCAGATTTCAGGGTGAGCTAATGCTTCTAGCTTGGACTGGATCTTCTTCTTCATGTCTTGATGCCTTGAAGTTCCGGCATGGACTAGCTTTTATTTATTTTAGCTTCCTAGATATTCTTAGAGTTAGTAATTTGAGGATAGATGTTCTTGTGATGATGACTTCCAGATTTTGGGGATAATAATAGTATTTGAGTTTTAGAAGTTATTTAATCAATGTTCATTAATGAGATTTAAGTCTTCCGCATTACTTTCTGTTGATATTATGTTTGAAATGTTGGGGTTAGATTGGTTGGTTCGCTCACATAGTAAGATAAGTGTGGGTGCCAGTCGCGGCTCGATTTGGGTCGTGACAGAAATCCCTTTAAATAGACTAATTTCGTAAAGTTCTTACCAAAAAAAAATATGGGAAGTTCATATTAATGTAATGCGAAATTAATAAATTTTGAATTTTTTTCATATCTTTTTTTTAAAAAAAAGAGGCAAAAAATTGATTTTGTTACTAAAAAACACGAGAATATTTAGATCTTAGAAATATATGTATATAAATTTATAATTTCACAACTAATTTCAAGAGGAGGAAACCAAATATATATTGTGAGTGACAAATTTGAGTTATTAGTAAAGAAGTAGACAAGTAGTATTTAGAATTTTTCTTTAAATAATTATTTACGCATTTTTATTATATTCATTATAAATTATTCATTTTGTTATTAGTTGTCATTTTAACTATTACTCGTATTATTTTTTCTATTTGAATTTATGTGACACACTTTTCATTTTAGCTAATTTTATAAGCATAAAAAACAATATATTTTTCTAGTAGGGTTTTGACATAAAGGGTTTTGACATAAATTTCACTTACTAGTTTATTTTCGTCTTTACTCAAAGAATGACAATTTCAAAAAAAATAAAATCACTATAATTTTTTATTTAGATGATCGGAAAGAATCAATTATAGAAAATAAACAATTTTGCTTGTTTTGTTTAATGGAACCATTGATACAATACGAATGAAAAGACTATATCAGAGCTAGGGGTATATATAGATCGATTTGGTTTAGTTTCTCATCATGAAAAATTTAAATCAATTATGTCGATTTATTAAATTCAAAAATTAAATCAAATCACATAAAATTGATTTTTTTGGTTTCGACTTCAGTCATTTTTTATCTTCAATTTTTTACAACTATACAAATCAAATATTTTTCAATTACATGTGTCACAAGCTAAACCTAATATATATATATATATATATATATATATATATATATATATCGGTTTGATTTGGGTTCAATTTGATTATTATTTTTTTAATATCAAATCAAAATTAAGAGTGATCGATATTTTTTCAACTGCCAACCCAACTCAACCAAACCATAAATTATTTTTTAAAAATTTAATACGTCAATTTGATTTGACTTTACGATCTAACTTGTGCATCCAAACGAGAGCAACTTGTTATTTCATATTTCTGTACCTTTCTACTTTTCATTATATTAATTTCCGTGGGAATTAATGCTACACAAATGGAAAAAAATTTATATATAATAAGTCAAAAAACATTCATACCATATATCATAATGAAAATTTAACTTGTGATTATTGGTAACGAAGGGGTTCAATTAATCACGATGAATCGAATAATTTCGTGTTATTTGTCTTTCTAGTAAAAAAAAAAAAACAAAAAGAAGCTCATTCACACTATATGTTAATATCAAAATTAAGTGATTTATAAAGTAATAATGTATTATGGTTTAATCTTTTGTTCTCGTTGCCATTCTCATTAAATCTAATAACTATAGTTTGTTAAATTTTATACGAAGATTAAAAGTATTTACTTTATTCAAATTTAACTGATCAAAGCTGGCTCCAAGAGTCAAATTAATAGGGAATCTAGGATTTCAGTTTGATTACTCGTTAAAGTTCTTAGCACTAAACTCATTAGATTTTTAAGGTTACGAGTTAAAATCTAATTGTTGTTAGAAATTTTTGTCACTTCTCACATAAAAATTACACTCTAGATAAAAAAAAATATTGAATTTGGTGCTTTTGCAAGGTGCATATAACCAAGATCTCAAAGAAAAAGTTTATATCATTAACTTCAACAAAACAAGGTGCGATAACAAAACAACAACAAAATTAAAAATAAATACTGACAAAAGTAAAAGCTTTATTCTTCACCGATCATTTTTTTCATGTTGTTGATATTGCTTAGTAACTCATCAATCTGCAAAAGAAAAGAAACAAAAAAAAATAAATCAATATATATAAAATTTAGGTTATACAGAAAGTTAATATAAATGTATTTTATCGCATATCAATTTTACATAAAACTAATTAAACTTAAATATACGCATGGTAAATCGAAAACTAACCTCTTTGATCATTTCATTATTCACCTCATATTTTTTGTGTTGAGCAAAAGTAAAGCAAGTTGGGAAACCCATCCTTATATTCAACAATTGCGACATGAGCAATGAGTTTTGACGCTTAAGTGCCATCTTTTCTAAATTTTCGAGTTTTCTAAAAATGAGAAAAATTCACAAAAATAAATATACGAAAAAATGTTATGTAATAAGAGTTTAACTTATATATATTAATAAATATATTTTTTTTAAAAAAAAAAAAAAAAACTTACTTGATAGTTTCTTGCGATGTTGTTCTTTGAGATGCCATTGAAATTAGAGAGAAAATAAAAAGTATGGATGTTTTTGTTTTCTTGATTGCTATGTGAATTTGATTTCTATAAGAGGAGAAAACCCTTTATATAGACTGATTTTGTAACGTTGTTACAAAAAAAATGGAAAATTCATATAAATGTACTTACCCAAAAAAAAAATATGGAAAGTTAATATTAATGTAATGTGGAATTAATAAATTTTGAATTTTTTCATATCTTAAAAAATGGCAAAAAAATTGTTTTGTTACTTTGTAACACGAGATTAGATATATATATATATATATATATATATATATATATATATATATATATATAATATATATACTAGATTCAGCCAGGCCCGTGCTAAAGCACGGGCTCAACATAGTTAATTTTAGTGTCCTATTTCACAGTAACAACACAACCAAATTAATTTTATGTTGGTTTTAGTGTCGCCTATTTCATTGCAACAATATAACCGAATTAATTTAACTATATTGGTAGAACATGACATTGTCATATAGCTGTACGAAAATATAAGTTCATATACCTTTAAATAATATTGATCATTTTGGTTAAAATAGGCTACGTATCACAAATACATGATTGGGTAAGTGATAATACACAAATACATGATTGGATAAGTGATGATAAGTGCAAACAACCACTCCATCTCTATAATCATTATAGACAGAGAGACCATTAAATATCTTGTAGGTGATATATTGCTATCTTATTCACATTCTCGAGTCCTATATCATCAATAAATTCACTTCATAAATAATCAATATTAGTGAATTTGAAAGAACATACATGTTTTCATTGACAATTTACTACCATGGTGTTGCTTACCAATCATGCAATACACCAACTCAAAATTCTAAGCATGTGGTGCACAATGAACAATATGTTGAACTCAAGTCTAGCTTTCTCAGACTTCTAATACACCAAATCAATTTTTTTAAGTATGTACTACGACAATGGACGTTATATTGAACTCAAGTCTAGCTTTCTCAAACTTCTTTCATAAGCCAAATAACAAGGTAATTCTAATAATAAAATGAGGACTGAAATGATGTATCATATCTATTGAAGCAACCTAAATGTCATTATTAAGTAACATATGAGTGACTGTTCTTCTTTTCCATGGCAGGCCCTTCCTCAATTCACTAAGTACGTTTATTTTTCTTTCCGATTAGAAAGATACACCTCTAATGGAAGACAACATGAGAGCGTTTTAGTCAAATACGTATATAATCGATACCTTCCCAAAATTATCAACTACATGAAATTCTAAGACTATAGACAACCAATGATGATTTTCACTTCCACAATAGAATCAGAGAGAGGAAAAGAAAAGATACATTAGGCAAAAAAGGATATCTTGTACATGATTTCTACTACTTCAATTAGAAAAATAAAATGGAAAAGAGCTCACTGAACATTGTGTTTTAAATTGATGTCCAGCTTGGTGAAACTAAAAATTCATTGAAACTAAGAAGGGAGGCTTCAACAAGTAAGATATCTATATAACATCCATAAGTGTTCAGTGCATCTAATGCTTCAGCTGTGGAATTCACTGGGGTAACTGTACAACAAGAAGAAAACATAGAAGGTGAAAAATCTCAATGTAAAAGAGAGTAAAGAATAAGAAAAACAAATCTAGATTTCTTGATCATTGAATGTAACATTTGAAATGAAGCATTAACATTCTTTTAAGCCGTTGGAGAAAAGAGACCTTGAATCAAGAATTCACAATCATGCATTTATATGGCATCTTCCTATTAAGTTTTAAGAAATAGAGAGGCAATAACGAAAAAATACTCTCTTTAAATTGTGAGGTCCATCCCCATTTACCAAAGTTTGAATATCTTTGTGCCAAATTTCAAAGTTTGGTAGAGTTGGTAATCTATAAAGAAGAAAAACTTGTTTTGTGCCAATTTCAAAGTTTGGTAGAGTAGGTAAGCTATGAAGAAGAAAAAAATGTTTTTCTTCTATAGCACATTTGGAGGGTAGTGTATTTGTTCTCTATAAAAGGGAGGAGAATTCTTCATTCTAAGTACACCAAAAAGAATTACAAAGGAGAGAAAAGAAGAGTGAGGCATCACAGAGGAAAATAATCTGTGAGGAAAAATAGAGAGTGTGAGCTATATTGTAGTGAGGTGGAAAAATCAAAAGAGTGTTATTTCTTTTGAATGTGTAGTGGTCTTTGGAGGTTTACTCAGACATACAAGTGTAAAATCCTTACTATAGTGATATTCGTTGCTCCTCTCGGGTCGTGGTTTTTCCCTTATTTAGAAGGGTTTCCACGTAAAATCTTGGTGTCATTATTTCTCTTTTATTCTCGTTGTTTAACCGCATTGTTGTGTTCCGCATTTGTTGCCTTTATTACCGCAAATATTATTTCTGTTACGGATTTATTCCCAACGGTGATAGCGGTTTTGTCAACGTGGCAGAGAAGGATGAATGACTTGCTCATCCAACAGGGTTTGCATAAGGCACTAGGCGGCAAATCCAAAAAGCCAGAACCCATGAAACTTGAGGATTGGGAAAAATTGGATGAAAAGGCTGCTAGTGCAATCAGATTGCACTTAACAGATGATGTAGTTAATAACATCGTCGATGAAGAGAGTACATGTGGCATTTGGACAAAGTTAGAAAATCTATACATGTCCAAAACGCTGACAAATAAATTGAACCTAAAGAAACAGTTATATGCACTACATATGGGTGAAGGTACAATTTTTTTGTCTCATTTAAATGTACTTAATGGACTAATCACGCAGCTAGCAAACCTCGGAGTAAAGATCGAGGATGAAGATAAAGCCATAGTGCTCCTAAACTCGTTGCCATCTTCCTACGATACTTTATCAACAACCATTTTACATGGTAAGGACTCTATTGAGTTGAAGGATGTCACATCAGCCCTTTTGCTTAATGAGAAGATGACAAAAAGGCCTGAAAATCACAGACATGCTCTCATCACGGAAAGTAGAGGCAGAAGTTACCAAAGGAGCTCAAGTAACTATGGTAGATTCGGAGCTCGTGGAAAGTCCAAGGTCCAATCAAAATCAAAGGCCAGAAATTGCTACAATTGCGATCAACCAGGACACTTCAAAAGAGATTGTCCAAATCTAAAAAGGGGCAAAGGGGAAAGCAGCGGCCAAAAAAATGATGACAACACAGCTGCCATGGTGCAAAATAATGACGATGTTGTTCTCCTCATAAATGAGGAAGAAGAATGCATGCACTTGGCAGGTATAGAGTCAGAATGGGTGGTCGACACAGCAGCATCTTATCATGCCACACCGGTAAGAGATCTTTTTTGCAGATATGTAGCCGGTGATTATGGCAATGTGAAAATGGGTAACACAAGTTACTCAAAGATTGCGGGGATCGGAGACATTTGCTTAAAAACAAATGTTGGATGCACATTAGTGTTGAAAGATGTGCGCCGCGTACCTGATTTGCGGATGAACTTGATCTCGGGAATTGCTTTGGACCAAGATGGATATGAGAACTACTTTGCAAATTAAAAATGGAGACTCACCAAAGGGGCATTGGTGATTGCAAAAGGAGTTGCTCGTGGCACGTTATACAGGACAAATGCAGAAATATGCTAAGGTGAATTAAATGCGGCTCACGAAGAAAATTCTGCAGATTTATGGCATAAAAGAATGGGCCATATGAGCGAGAAAGGATTGCAAATTCTTTCCAAAAAGTCACTCATCTCTTTTGCCAAAGGTACAACGATAAAATCTTGTAACTACTGCTTATTTGGTAAACAACATAGAGTCTCATTTAAGACATCATCTGAAAGAAAGTCGAATATACTTGATTTGGTATATTCTAATGTTTGTGATCCAATGGAGATAGAATCGATAGGAGGTAATAAATACTTTGTTACCTTTATTGATGACGCTTCTCGAAAATTATGGGTTTATATCTTGAGAACCAAAGATCAGGTGTTTCAAGTATTTCAAAAGTTTCATGCTCTGATAGAAAGAGAGATAGGTCGAAAGCTAAAACGTCTCCGAACCGACAATGGAGGTAAGTACACTTCAAGAGAATTTGAAGAGTATTGTTCTGTAACGACCTGTTTAGTCGTTTGAGTAGCAGAATTTATTTTTGGGAAAAACTGGCTGAGTACGACGGACACCACGACGGACCGTCGTGGGCACGACGGACCGTCGAGGGTGTCCCGTTCCAAAACACTTGGAATTATGAAATTGAGTGTTGAAACTGAGTCTCTGAACTCTGTGACGGACCTGCA